>CANTUR010001279.1:335000-337500 GCA_947683625.1 Mallotus nudiflorus
AGAAGCCCAAGGCAAGCCCCCAGCCTCAGCATGTGCGCAGCCAGAATGCATCGTCGGCAAGGTTCAAGCCCTGTGCCACAGTTGCACCGCAAGCTTCCACCCCACAGCTCGAGCGCCTCAACTTAATGATGTGCCCTCGTAGTGAAGCATCCACCTTTGGCACGCCCGAGCACAGGGCAAGCCCCCAGCCTCAACATAAGCATACGCCACAATGCGTCGTCGGCAAGGTTCTTGCCCTTTGCCACAGTTGTGCCGCAAGATTCTGCCAAACCGCTCGAGCACTACAAACTTAATGATGTGCCCTCGCAATACAGCATGCACTCTTGACACGCCCAGGCGCATGGCAAGCCCCCAGCCTCAGCATAAGCGCACGCCCAAATGCATCGTCGACAGAGTTCAAGCCTCATGCCATAGTTGCGCCGCAAGCTTCCACCCCACCGCTCAAGCACTTCAACTTAATGATGTGCCCTCGTAGTGAAGCATCCACCTTTGGCACGCCCGAGCACAGGGCAAGCCCCCAGCCTCAACACAAGCGTACGCCGTAATGCGTCCTCGGCAAGGTTCTTGCCCTTTGCCGCAGTTGTGCCGCAAGATTCTGCCAAACCGCTCAAGCACTACATCTTTAATGATGTGCCCTCGCAATACAGCATGCACTCTTGACACGCCCAGGCGCATGGCAAGCCCCCAGCCTCAGCACAAGCGCACGTCGAAATGCATCGTCGACGGAGTTCAAGCCTCATGCCACAGTTGCGCCGCAAGCTTCCACCCCACCGCTCAAGCACTACAACTTAATGATGTGCCCTCGCAATGCAGCATCCGCCATTGGCACGCCCAAGCACAATGCGAGCACCCCCAGCCTCAACATAAGCATGCGCAGAAATGCGTCACCGAACAATGCTCAGCCCCTTGCACCGGTTGTGCCGCGAGATCCTGCCCCCCCACTCGAGCACTCCAACTGAATGATGTGCCCTCGCAGCAAGACATCCACCCTTGGCACGCCCAGGCTCAAGGCTCGGCACGTTCGTTGCAAGGCCCTCGAGAGCATCACACCGAGCCCCGAGATGCCGTAAGCCCCCAACCATCCATGCCGGCACAGCACGAGGGTGCCACGCCCACACCTCAAGAAAGCGACCATTAGCACCTCAAAGCCACAGTAATCAACCCTCAAGAGCCCGCATCGCAAAGCACATCAACGGCTGTGCGCCTCCGATCAAGGGGACACCCCCCATGCATCCACATACAAAAGCTACCGTTCGGACCTGGACATCACACGAAGGTAGATTACTCAGCCTGGTGACATTCGCGCCCACCCCGAAACCGGCAGCCCCTGTGCACACTTCAGCACGAGGTTTGTCCCCAAAAACGTCAGCCACACATCCTTGGATGCTCACCGCCCTCGGAGGGGACGTTCCCCCGTCCATCGGCACGCATCGAGGCCGCCCACGCTTGGCGAAGAGCATTGAAAAAACACAGCACGTGAATGCCGAGCTCAAGCCTTACCCAAGCAGCCCATCAGCACGCTCCAGCACGGGGTTGGGCCCCAACGCCGTTGGATCACAACCATGAAATGCCTCGCTCCACCGATCCTCCACCCCGATCGTTAGAGTTGCCTCGGGTTCGACCGCGGTGAGCGGATGAGGCCCCTCAACATCCCCCAACAATCGGGGCAACATGCCACCACCTCAGGAAAAAATCCGCAGCGAGTGGGCCCGCGACATGGCGTGGTGGCCCGCCATGGCCCGGGTCCTTCCGACATCCGACCGGGGCACCGGAGGGGGTAGGGGGATGTTTTCCGCGCCACACCGAAGCCCACAAGTGCCTAGGCATGCCCCGTTGCCTAGGCGCCCCAGCCCCCCCAGGGGGGTTGAGGTATGCTGCACCCCCCTAAAGAGCATAAGGAGCACAGTGGGCTGTGGTAGGAGGAGACATCAATATGTTCCACCCATCACACCCCCCCTAAAAAATTCAATTTAAGGAATTTTGAAATGATTTTTTGCAGATATGTTAAGAATAATACAATATACTCTAGCAAAAAATTTCAGAATTTTTTGAGCACGTTAAATATTTTTTTTTATTTTTTTAATGCGGAAAATAGAGAAATTCATAAAAAATAGAGGAGACCTCAAAAAATCACCATTTTTTGTGGAGAGCCCCAAAAAAATATGGTAAATTTAATGGTGTGACCAGATTTTAATTCTCATGATGTTTTCTTGATGATTGTGCTACATGCTAAATCTTCCCGAAAAATCGCCCAAAATGCCAATGTGGCAAAAATATGAAGTCCCACCATAACAAAGACCTCCTGAAGATATGTTAAGAATAATCAAATATGCTGTAGGAAAAGATTTCAGAATTTTTTGAGCACGATAACTATTTTTTTTTATTTTTTTAATGCGGAAAATAGATAAATTCATAAAAAATAGTGGACGCCTCAAAAAATCACCGTTTCTTGTGGATAGCCATAAAAAAATATGATAAATTTAATGGTGTGACCATATTT
>CANTUR010001279.1:347500-352500 GCA_947683625.1 Mallotus nudiflorus
TGACCAGATTTTAATTCTCATGATGTTTTCTTGATGATTGTGCTACATGCTAAATCTTCCCGAAAAATCGGCCAAAATGCCAATGTGGCAAAAATATGAAGTCCCACCATAACAAAGACCTCCTGAAGATATGTTAAGAATAATCAAATATGCTGTAGGAAAAGATTTCAGAATTTTTTGAGCACGATAACTATTTTTTTTTATTTTTTTAATGCGGAAAATAGATAAATTCATAAAAAATAGTGGACGCCTCAAAAAATCACCGTTTCTTGTGGATAGCCATAAAAAAATATGATAAATTTAATGGTGTGACCATATTTTAATTTTCACGATGTTTGCTTGATGATTGGGCTATATGCTCAATCTTCCCGAAAAATCGGCCAAAATGGCTATGTGGCAAAAGCATGCAGTCCCACCGGAATAAAGGCATCTTGCCAATGAAACTTTAGAAGTACCATTTTCAAATAAATAGTGAATGGTTTCATCATACGCGAGGAAGGGTCACAACATATATGATATAATGATGCCCGATATACTTGTCGGGGTTGTGGCACCGAGGATGATCAACCCCATCCAACTTACCGCAACAAAAATCAAGCCCGAACCATATTCAACGCTCTAAAAGCACGTAATGTCTCGTGCCAAAAGCATGTGCCCCTTGACCGTGCCGCATAGGCATCTATCCGCCCGGGGAGCATGCCATTAACCTCCAAAAGCCATGCCATTAACCTCCAACGATACTCGGCCATGGGCGAGCCGAGGCCTCGGCCATGCACGCCGAGGCATGCCAGGACTCTCGGCCGAGGGCGTGCCGAGGCATGCCAGGACTCTCGGCCGAGTGTCACGCCGCGGAGCTCTAGTCCAAGAAATTTTGACCGAGAGTGCTAGAGATGTGTAGAATTCTCTAGAACACTCTTGAACATTGTAGAGATATCTTGTACATACTAGACATATCTAGTAGTATGTAGACTAGTCTAGAAAGTTCCACACATGTAAGTAGCATTCTAGAACATTCCCTTAAGGAGGTGGGAATAGTAGCCACCCATGCCTATAAATACCTCCTCACCCCCTCATTTTGTACACTTTTGGAAAACATAATACAAGTATACTTTCCAAAGCTCTTGTGCTCTCTTTGTGCCTTTTTACTTAAGCATACTTTCGTTGCCGTAATTCTTGCCATCTTGCCGAGTTTGGCATACGTTGGAAGGCTTACTAGCATTCTTGACATTGGGTGAATCAAGCTTGCTAGGCCGCACGTGGGCTAAGTTCGCGAGTATAACAAAACTCACGTGACAGTTGGTATCAGAGCGGGTCGAGCTCTTTGGGAAAATCTTGCACGAGGTTATGGCTAAGGTTGGTGACCAAGCAACAACCACTAAGGCGAGTGAGCAATCCACTTCCGCCCCTCCTACCGTTCCAAGGGAAGGAGGAAAGGAAGGCGGAAAGGATGCTGGAAGGGGCCGAAAGGATAAGTCCCGTGATGTTGTTGGCGCGTTGGAGGAGAGGCTAGCCAAGGTGGAGGCTACCATGTCCGACTGGCGGGATACGATTGATAGGGTCGAAGACATGGACCATCGCATCGAGAAGCTAGAGTCCAAGGAGGACGAGGGAGAGCTTCGTGGGGAGATGCAAGGTGCCTTAAACGCACTTGCCGACAATGTGTCGAGGGATAATGAGGCTCTAAAGAAGTTGCTTGTCCAATGCATGGACAAGATCGAGAAGCTCGAGGTGGAGCTTAACTTGTGCAAGGCTGCGTTGGCAAGTGGTGGGGGAGCGCAAGTTACAACGGTGCACAAGGTCGATGCTCCTAAACCGAAGGCCTATAGCGGGGCTAGGAATGCGAGGGAGATCGACAACTTCTTATGGAACGTGGAGAGATACTTCGACGCCGTGGGCATTGTGGACGAAGCCACCAAGGTAAAATCCGTATCTCTCTACTTAAATGATGTCGCTACCGTATGGTGGAGACGTAGGTGCGAGGATGTGAGAAGGGGCCTTTGCACCATCAATACGTGGGACGAGTTTGTGCGGGAGCTTAAGAAGCAATTCTATCCCGACAATGCCGAAAAGGAGGCGAGGTCTAAGCTTCGACGACTCCAACATAGAGATGGCTATATTCGGGAATATGTGAAGGAGTTTTCCGAATTGATGTTGGAGATCCCCGACTTGGGAGAAAAAGAGGCATTCCATGCTTTCATCGATGGTTTGTCTCGATGGGCTCAATTGGAGCTAGAAAGGCGAGGTGTCCAAGACCTCACCACCGCAATGGCAACCGCCGAGTCCTTGATTGAGTTGAAGAAGAAGGACTCTTACAAGCCAAAATGGAAGAAGCCCGAGAAGAGTGGCAAAGGTGGGGGAGATAAGGAGAAATTCCCCAAGGAAGGCAAGGCTTCATATAAGGAGAAGGGCAAGTGGAAGAAGGATGAGAAGGGTGGTTCTCCTCCAAAAACTCTCGCTTGCTTTATTTGCGATGGACCTCATCGTGCCTACGAATGTCCAAAGCGTGGGAAGCTTGGAGCATTAGTGAGCACCGAAGAGGAGAGGCGAGAAGAAGAGCGAAGAATTGCATCCCTTCGACTCCTCAATGCCATTCAAGCCAAAGTGGAACAAAAGCCTCGTGGTCGAATGTACGTGGAGACTCAAATCGGTGGCACAAGTGTGCAAGCCATGGTGGACACCGGTGCCGACACGGTGTACATGTCGAAGGAGGTGGCCGACTCTATAGGGCTACCTTATGAAAAGGAGAGGGGCTACATCAAGGGTGTGAATGCCAAAAGGCTACCCATCGTTGGCATGGCGAGAGGGACCGACATTCGCATTGGCCAATGGCAAGGTAAGGTCGATATCACCATTGCTCCTATTGATGATCAACGTTTCTATCTTGGTATAGACTTCCTCGACATGGTGAAGGCTTTCTTAGTCCCATACACCAACACCATGTGCATTATGGAAAGTGGCCAACCATGCATGGTACCGATAAAGAGGGAGCTAAGCCAAGACATGATGGTATCGGCCATACAAATTTCCAAAGGCGTAAAAAGGAAGGAGCCAACCTTCCTCGCAACTCTTAAGGTGGAAGAAGGTCCCAACGATGATGGTGCCAAGCTTCCAAGCCCCATCCAACATGTGCTTGACGAATTCAAAGACATTATGCCACCGCAATTGCCAAAGAAGCTTCCTCCTCGACGGGAAGTGGACCACGAGATTGAAATAGAGCAAGGAGCGAAGCCACCTGCCTTTGCACCCTACCGTATGGCACCTCCGGAGTTGGAGGAACTAAGGAGGCAACTCAAGGAGCTTCTTGACGCGGGCTACATTAGGCCATCTAAAGCTCCATATGGTGCGCCGGTATTGTTCCAAAAGAAACACGATGGTTCCCTTCGGTTGTGCATTGACTATCGCGCACTAAACAAGATCACCGTCAAGAATAAGTACCCCATTCCGCACATTGCCGATATCTTTGATCAACTTGGTGGTGCTAAGTGGTTTACCAAGTTGGATTTGAGGTCCGGGTACTATCAAGTGCGCATTTTCGAGGGACATGAGCCAAAGACGGCATGTGTGACGAGATATGGATCCTACGAGTTCCTTGTCATGCCCTTTGGCCTCACAAATGCTCCGGCCACATTTTGCACTCTTATGAACAAGGTACTTGCTCCTTACCTTGGTCGTTTTGTTGTTGTTTATCTTGATGACATTGTTGTTTATAGTAATACTTTGGAGGAGCACGTGGAGCATCTAAGGCAAGTGTTCAAAGCCTTACGAGATAATGAGCTCTATGTCAAGAAAGAAAAATGCTCCTTTGCCCAAAGAGAGGTGACATTCCTTGGGCATATTGTTGGTAATGGCAAATTAAAGATGGATGGTTCAAAAGTAAAGGCCATCCAAGAATGGGAGCCGCCAACCAAGGTGACCGAGCTGAGATCTTTCCTTGGATTGGTGAACTATTACCGAAGGTTTATAAAGGGCTACTCATCTATAGCCGCTCCTTTGACGGATTTGTTGAAGAAGGGGCATGTGTGGGATTGGTCTACGAAGTGCCAACAAGCCTTTGATGCATTGAAGAAGGCTATTATGGAGGAACCGGTGTTAGCACTTCCCGACCATACCAAGACGTACGAGATCCACACCGATGCTTCCGACTTTGCTATTGGTGGAGTACTTATACAAGAGGGGCATCCAATAGCCTTTGAAAGTAGGAAGCTCAATGACACCGAACGGAGGTACACGGTGCAAGAAAAAGAGATGACCGCCGTGGTACATTGCTTGCGAACGTGGAGGCACTACTTGCTTGGGAGCAAATTTGTTGTCAAGACCGACAATGTTGCCACTAGCTACTTTCAAACGCAAAAGAAGCTCACGCCAAAGCAAGCTAGGTGGCAAGACTTCCTTGCGGAGTTTGACTATGTCATGGAGTATAAGCCGGGCAAAGCGAACCTTGTTGCCGATGCACTTAGTAGAAAGGGGGAGCTTGCCGATATAAGTCGCCCCAAGTGCAACTTATGGGAACGCATCAAGGAAGGGCTAAAGCATGATTCCTTGGCCAAGAACTTCATGGCTCTTGTTCGAGAAGGTAAAACTCGAAGATTTTGGCTTGAAGGGGATTTGCTTTACACCAAGAGAAGAAGACTATACGTGCCGCTCCATGACAACCTTAGGAAGGAAATTATCAAGGAGTGCCATGATAGCAAGTGGGCGGGACATCCAGGCATTCAACGTACAATGGCACTTGTGGAGAATGCCTATTATTGGCCTCGCATAAGGGAAGATGTGGAGGCCTACGTAAGAACTTGTCTTGTGTGCCAACAAGACAAGATGGAGCAACAAGCCCCAAGTGGTTTGCTAGAGCCACTTTCCATTCCCTCGAGACCATGGGAGAGTGTTTCCATGGATTTTATAGTGGGGCTTCCTATATCCGAAGGGTGTGCATGGATCTTTGTTGTGGTGGATCGCTTCTCAAAGTATGGCATCTTCATTCCCGCACCAAAGTCCATCACGGC
>CANTUR010001279.1:362500-365000 GCA_947683625.1 Mallotus nudiflorus
GAAGCATCCACCTTTGGCACGCCCGAGCACAGGGCAAGCCCCCAGCCTCAACATAAGCATACGCCACAATGCGTCGTCGGCAAGGTTCTTGCCCTTTGCCACAGTTGTGCCGCAAGATTCTGCCAAACCGCTCGAGCACTACAAACTTAATGATGTGCCCTCGCAATACAGCATGCACTCTTGACACGCCCAGGCGCATGGCAAGCCCCCAGCCTCAGCATAAGCGCACGCCCAAATGCATCGTCGACAGAGTTCAAGCCTCATGCCATAGTTGCGCCGCAAGCTTCCACCCCACCGCTCAAGCACTTCAACTTAATGATGTGCCCTCGTAGTGAAGCATCCACCTTTGGCACGCCCGAGCACAGGGCAAGCCCCCAGCCTCAACACAAGCGTACGCCGTAATGCGTCCTCGGCAAGGTTCTTGCCCTTTGCCGCAGTTGTGCCGCAAGATTCTGCCAAACCGCTCAAGCACTACATCTTTAATGATGTGCCCTCGCGATACAGCATGCACTCTTGACACGCCCAGGCGCATGGCAAGCCCCCAGCCTCAGCACAAGCGCACGTCGAAATGCATCGTCGACGGAGTTCAAGCCTCATGCCACAGTTGCGCCGCAAGCTTCCACCCCACCGCTCAAGCACTACAACTTAATGATGTGCCCTCGCAATGCAGCATCCGCCATTGGCACGCCCAAGCACAATGCGAGCACCCCCAGCCTCAACATAAGCATGCGCAGAAATGCGTCACCGAACAATGCTCAGCCCCTTGCACCGGTTGTGCCGCGAGATCCTGCCCCCCCACTCGAGCACTCCAACTGAATGATGTGCCCTCGCAGCAAGACATCCACCCTTGGCACGCCCAGGCTCAAGGCTCGGCACGTTCGTTGCAAGGCCCTCGAGAGCATCACACCGAGCCCCGAGATGCCGTAAGCCCCCAACCATCCATGCCGGCACAGCACGAGGGTGCCACGCCCACACCTCAAGAAAGCGACCATTAGCACCTCAAAGCCACAGTAATCAACCCTCAAGAGCCCGCATCGCAAAGCACATCAACGGCTGTGCGCCTCCGATCAAGGGGACACCCCCCATGCATCCACATACAAAAGCTACCGTTCGGACCTGGACATCACACGAAGGTAGATTACTCAGCCTGGTGACATTCGCGCCCACCCCGAAACCGGCAGCCCCTGTGCACACTTCAGCACGAGGTTTGTCCCCAAAAACGTCAGCCACACATCCTTGGATGCTCACCGCCCTCGGAGGGGACGTTCCCCCGTCCATCGGCACGCATCGAGGCCGCCCACGCTTGGCGAAGAGCATTGAAAAAACACAGCACGTGAATGCCGAGCTCAAGCCTTACCCAAGCAGCCCATCAGCACGCTCCAGCACGGGGTTGGGCCCCAACGCCGTTGGATCACAACCATGAAATGCCTCGCTCCACCGATCCTCCACCCCGATCGTTAGAGTTGCCTCGGGTTCGACCGCGGTGAGCGGATGAGGCCCCTCAACATCCCCCAACAATCGGGGCAACATGCCACCACCTCAGGAAAAAATCCGCAGCGAGTGGGCCCGCGACATGGCGTGGTGGCCCGCCATGGCCCGGGTCCTTCCGACATCCGACCGGGGCACCGGAGGGGGTAGGGGGATGTTTTCCGCGCCACACCGAAGCCCACAAGTGCCTAGGCATGCCCCGTTGCCTAGGCGCCCCAGCCCCCCCAGGGGGGTTGAGGTATGCTGCACCCCCCTAAAGAGCATAAGGAGCACAGTGGGCTGTGGTAGGAGGAGACATCAATATGTTCCACCCATCACACCCCCCCTAAAAAATTCAATTTAAGGAATTTTGAAATGATTTTTTGCAGATATGTTAAGAATAATACAATATACTCTAGCAAAAAATTTCAGAATTTTTTGAGCACGTTAAATATTTTTTTTTATTTTTTTAATGCGGAAAATAGAGAAATTCATAAAAAATAGAGGAGACCTCAAAAAATCACCATTTTTTGTGGAGAGCCCCAAAAAAATATGGTAAATTTAATGGTGTGACCAGATTTTAATTCTCATGATGTTTTCTTGATGATTGTGCTACATGCTAAATCTTCCCGAAAAATCGGCCAAAATGCCAATGTGGCAAAAATATGAAGTCCCACCATAACAAAGACCTCCTGAAGATATGTTAAGAATAATCAAATATGCTGTAGGAAAAGATTTCAGAATTTTTTGAGCACGATAACTATTTTTTTTATTTTTTTAATGCGGAAAATAGATAAATTCATAAAAAATAGTGGACGCCTCAAAAAATCACCGTTTCTTGTGGATAGCCATAAAAAAATATGATAAATTTAATGGTGTGACCATATTTTAATTTTCACGATGTTTGCTTGATGATTGGGCTATATGCTCAATCTTCCCGAAAAATCGGCCAAAATGGCTATGTGGCAAAAGCATGCAGTCCCACCGGAATAAAGGCATCTTGCCAATGAAACTTTAGAAGTACCATTTTCAA
>CANTUR010001279.1:375000-382500 GCA_947683625.1 Mallotus nudiflorus
TGCGCCTCCGATCAAGGGGACACCCCCCATGCATCCACATACAAAAGCTACCGTTCGGACCTGGACATCACACGAAGGTAGATTACTCAGCCTGGTGACATTCGCGCCCACCCCGAAACCGGCAGCCCCTGTGCACACTTCAGCACGAGGTTTGTCCCCAAAAACGTCAGCCACACATCCTTGGATGCTCACCGCCCTCGGAGGGGACGTTCCCCCGTCCATCGGCACGCATCGAGGCCGCCCACGCTTGGCGAAGAGCATTGAAAAAACACAGCACGTGAATGCCGAGCTCAAGCCTTACCCAAGCAGCCCATCAGCACGCTCCAGCACGGGGTTGGGCCCCAACGCCGTTGGATCACAACCATGAAATGCCTCGCTCCACCGATCCTCCACCCCGATCGTTAGAGTTGCCTCGGGTTCGACCGCGGTGAGCGGATGAGGCCCCTCAACATCCCCCAACAATCGGGGCAACATGCCACCACCTCAGGAAAAAATCCGCAGCGAGTGGGCCCGCGACATGGCGTGGTGGCCCGCCATGGCCCGGGTCCTTCCGACATCCGACCGGGGCACCGAAGGGGGTAGGGGGATGTTTTCCGCGCCACACCGAAGCCCACAAGTGCCTAGGCATGCCCCGTTGCCTAGGCGCCCCAGCCCCCCCAGGGGGGTTGAGGTATGCTGCACCCCCCTAAAGAGCATAAGGAGCACAGTGGGCTGTGGTAGGAGGAGACATCTATATGTTCCACCCATCACACCCCCCCTAAAAAATTCAATTTAAGGAATTTTGAAATGATTTTTTGCAGATATGTTAAGAATAATACAATATACTCTAGCAAAAAATTTCAGAATTTTTTGAGCACGTTAAATATTTTTTTTTATTTTTTTAATGCGGAAAATAGAGAAATTCATAAAAAATAGAGGAGACCTCAAAAAATCACCATTTTTTGTGGAGAGCCCCAAAAAAATATGGTAAATTTAATGGTGTGACCAGATTTTAATTCTCATGATGTTTTCTTGATGATTGTGCTACATGCTAAATCTTCCCGAAAAATCGGCCAAAATGCCAATGTGGCAAAAATATGAAGTCCCACCATAACAAAGACCTCCTGAAGATATGTTAAGAATAATCAAATATGCTGTAGGAAAAGATTTCAGAATTTTTTGAGCACGATAACTATTTTTTTTATTTTTTTAATGCGGAAAATAGATAAATTCATAAAAAATAGTGGACGCCTCAAAAAATCACCGTTTCTTGTGGATAGCCATAAAAAAATATGATAAATTTAATGGTGTGACCATATTTTAATTTTCACGATGTTTGCTTGATGATTGGGCTATATGCTCAATCTTCCCGAAAAATCGGCCAAAATGGCTATGTGGCAAAAGCATGCAGTCCCACCGGAATAAAGGCATCTTGCCAATGAAACTTTAGAAGTACCATTTTCAAATAAATAGTGAATGGTTTCATCATACGCGAGGAAGGGTCACAACATATATGATATAATGATGCCCGATATACTTGTCGGGGTTGTGGCACCGAGGATGATCAACCCCATCCAACTTACCGCAACAAAAATCAAGCCCGAACCATATTCAACGCTCTAAAAGCACGTAATGTCTCGTGCCAAAAGCATGTGCCCCTTGACCGTGCCGCATAGGCATCTATCCGCCCGGGGAGCATGCCATTAACCTCCAAAAGCCATGCCATTAACCTCCAACGATACTCGGCCATGGGCGAGCCGAGGCCTCGGCCATGCACGCCGAGGCATGCCAGGACTCTCGGCCGAGGGCGTGCCGAGGCATGCCAGGACTCTCGGCCGAGGGCCTGCCGAGCCTCGGCCATGCGCGCCGAGGCATGCCAGGAATCTCGTCCGAGGGCCTGCCGAGGCTCGGCCATGAGCGCCGAGGCATGCGAGGACTCTCGGCCGAGAGGGGGCCGAGGCCTCGGCCATGCGCTCCGAGGCATGCCAGCACTCTTGGCCGAGAGGGTGCCGAGGCCTCGGCCATGCGCGCCGAGGCATGCCGGGACTCTCGGCCGAGGGCGTGCCGAGGCTCGGCCATGCGCGCCGAGGCATGCCTGGACTCTCGGCCGAGGGCCTGCCGAGGATCGGCCATGCGCGCCGAGGCATGCCAGGAATCTCGGCCGAGGGCCTGCGAAGCCTCGGCCATGCGCGCCGAGGCATGCCAGGAATCTCGTCCGAGGGCCTGCCGAGGCTCGGCCATGAGCGCCGAGGCATGCGAGGACTCTCGGCCGAGAGGGGGCCGAGGCCTCGGCCATGCGCTCCGAGGCATGCCAGCACTCTTGGCCGAGAGGGTGCCGAGGCCTCGGCCATGCGCGCCGAGGCATGCCCGGACTCTCGGCCGAGGGCGTGCCGAGGCTCGGCCATGCGCGCCGAGGCATGCCAGGACTCTCGGCCGAGGGCCTGCCGAGGCTCGGCCATGCGCGCCGAGGCATGCCAGGAATCTCGGCCGAGGGCCTGCGAAGCCTCGGCCATGCGCGCCGAGGCATGCCAGGAATCTCGGCCGAGGGCCTGCCGAGGCTCGACCATGCGCGCCGAGGCATGCCAGGACTCTCGGCCGAGGGCCTGCCGAGGCTCGGCCATGAGCGCCGAGGCATGCCAGGAATCTCGGCCGAGTGTCACGTGAGTTTTGTTATACTCGCGAACTTAGCCCACGTGCGGCCTAGCAAGCTTGATTCACCCAATGTCAAGAATGCTAGTAAGCCTTCTAACGTATGCCAAACTCGGCAAGATGGCAAGAATTACGGCAACGAAAGTATGCTTAAGTAAAAAGGCACAAAGAGAGCACAAGAGCTTTGGAAAGTATACTTGTATTATGTTCACCAAAAGTGTCCAAAATGATGGGGTGAGGAGGTATTTATAGGCATGGGTGGCTACTATTCCCACCTCCTCAAGGGAATGTTCTAGAACTCACTTACATACATACATGTGTGGAAACTTCTAGACTTATCTACATGCTACTAGATATGTCTAGTATGTACAAGATATCTCTACAATGTTCAAGAGTGTTCTAGAGAATTCTACATAACTCTAGCACTCTCGGTCAAAATTTTTGGACTAGAGCTCCGCGGTGTGACATTCTCCCCCACCTAATCCGGCAACGCCCCCGTTGCCATCCTCCTCGTATGACTTGATTTGTTCTTCAAATTGCCACAAAGTCTCGAATCGGTTCCCAACTAGCTTCACTTTCTGGAAGTCCTTCCATTTGACAAGGAATTCGGTTGTTGGGGGTAGGTTTGATTGTGGCACCTTCCGATGGGAGATAATGTATTCCACCTCTTTATCGTATTGAGCTCTCACATTCAATGGAGCTCTTTTGGATCTTCCTCTACTCGGGTCATCGAGATCCTCCCGATAGGGCTTTAGCATGCCTCACATGCAAGAGACAGGGTGGATCTTGATGCCTTGTGGAAGTTCTACCTTGTAAGCTGCCTTTCCCACACGTTTGATGATGGGAAAGGGTCCCTCGTATCTCCTTTTAAGGCCCCAATGAAGTCCGTCGGCTTTTCCATGCAAGTATAGTTTAACGAGCACTTTATCGCCTTCGTTGAACTCCATGTGCCTTCTTTTCTTGTCCGCCCACTTGTTTCATTCTCTTGGATGCCTTCTCCAAGTAGGATCGAGCAACATCATTTTGCTCCCTCCATTCTTTTGCAAGTTTGAAAGCAGGTGGACTCCTACTCGACCAATCCATGGCAAGAGTGCTTGGAGTGTAAGGTTGTTGCCCCGTGACGATCTCAAAAGGACTCTTGCCTGTGGACTCGCTCCTTTGTAAGTTATATGAGAATTGGGCAACATCAAGCAACTTAGCCCAATTTCGTTGATTGGCACTTACGTAGTGCCTTAAGTACAGCTCCAAGAGAGCATTGATTCTCTCGGTTTGCCCATCGGTTTGGGGGTGCATGCTCGTCGAGAATTTTAGGTCGGTGCCTAATAGCTTGAACAACTCCGTCCAAAAAGCGACCCGTGAATCGAGCATCTCTATCGCTTACTATTGATCTCGGCACACCCCAATACTTCACCACGTGCTTCATGAAAAGATGGGCGGCTCCTTCGGCCGTGATGGACTTTGGTGCGGGAATGAAGATGCCATACTTTGAGAAGCGATCCACCACAACAAAGATCCATGCACACCCTTCGGATATAGGAAGCCCCACTATAAAATCCATGGAAACACTCTCCCCATGGTCTCGAGGGAATGGAAAGTGGCTCTAGCAAACCACTTGGGGCTTGTTGCTCCATCTTGTCTTGTTGGCACACAAGACAAGTTCTTACGTAGGCCTCCACATCTTCCCTCATGCGAGGCCAATAATAGGCATTCTCCACAAGTGCTATTGTGCGTTGTATGCCTGGATGTCCCGCCCACTTGCTATCATGGCACTCCTTGATAATTTCCTTCCTAAGGTTGTCATGGAGCGGCACGTATAGTCTTCTTCTCTTGGTGTAAAGCAAATCCCCTTCAAGCCAAAATCTTCGAGTTTTACCTTCTCGAACAAGAGCCATGAAGTTCTTGGCCAAGGAATCATGCTTTAGCCCTTCCTTGATGCGTTCCCACAAGTTGCACTTGGGGCGACTTATATCGGCAAGCTCCCCCTTTCTACTAAGTGCATCGGCAACAAGGTTCGCTTTGCCCGGCTTATACTCCATGACATAGTCAAACTCCGCAAGGAAGTCTTGCCACCTAGCTTGCTTTGGCGTGAGCTTCTTTTGCGTTTGAAAGTAGCTAGTGGCAACATTGTCGGTCTTGACAACAAATTTGCTCCCAAGCAAGTAGTGCCTCCACGTTCGCAAGCAATGTACCACGGCGGTCATCTCTTTTTCCTTGCACCGTGTACCTCCGTTCGGTGTCATTGAGCTTCCTACTTTCAAAGGCTATTGGATGCCCCTCTTGGCATAAGTACTCCACCAATAGCAAAGTCGGAAGCATCGGTGTGGATCTCGTATGTCTTGGTATGGTCGGGAAGTGCTAACACCGGCTCCTCCATAATAGCCTTCTTCAACTCATCAAAGGCTAGTTGGCACTTCGTAGACCAATCCCACACATGCCCTTTCTTTAACAAGTCCGTCAAGGGAGAGGCTATAGATGAATAGCCCCTTATGAACCTTCGATAGTAGTTCACCAATCCAAGGAAAGATCTCAACTCGGTCACCTTGGTTGGCGGCTCCCATTCTTGGATGGCCTTCACCTTTGAACCATCCATCTTTAATTTGCCATTACCAACAATATGCCCAAGGAATGTCACCTCTCTTTGGGCAAAAGAGCATTTTTCCTTCTTGACGTATAGTTCATTATCACGTAAGGCCTTGAATACTTGCCTTAAGTGCTCCACGTGCTCCTCCAAGGTATTGCTATACACAACAATATCGTCAAGATAAACAACAACAAAACGGTCAAGATAAGGAGCAAGTACCTTGTTCATAAGAGTGCAAAACGTGGCCGGAGCATTTGTGAGGCCAAAGGGCATGACAAGGAACTCGTAGGATCCATATCTCGTCACACATGCCGTCTTTGGCTCATGTCCCTCGGAAATGCGCACTTGATAGTACCCCGGACCTCAAATCCAACTTGGTAAACCACTTAGCACCCACCAAGTTGATCAAAGATATCGGCAATGTGCGGAATGGGGTACTTATTCTTGACGGTGATCTTGTTTAGTGCGCGATAGTCAATGCACAACCGAAGGGAAACCATCGTGTTTCTTTTGGAACAATACCGGCGCACCATATGGAGCTTTAGATGGCCTAATGTAGCCCGCGTCAAGAAGCTCCTTGAGTTGCCTCCTTAGTTCCTCCAACCTCCGGAGGTGCCATACGGTAGGGTGCAAAGGCAGGTGGCTTCGCTCCTTGCTCTATTTCAATCTCGTGGTCCACTTCCCGTCGAGGAGGAAGCTTCTTTGGTAATTGTGGTGGCATAAGATCTTTGAACTCTTCAAGCACATCATGGATGGGGCTTGGAAGCTTAGCATCATCATCGTTGAGACCTTCTTCCACCTTAAGGGTTGCAAGGAAGGTTGGCTCCTTCCTTTTCACACCCTTAGAGATTTGTATGGCCGATATCATCATGTCTTGGCTTAGCTCCCTCTTTATCGGCACCATGCACGGTTGGCCACTCTCCATAATGCACATGGTGTTGGTGTATGGGACTAAGAAAGCCTTCACCATGTCGAGGAAGGTCTATACCAAGATAGAAACGTTGATCATCAATAGGAGCAATGGTGATATCAACCTTACCTTGCCATTGGCCAATGCGAATGTCGGTCCCTCTCGCCATGCCACGATGGGTAGTCTTTTGGCATTCACACCCTTGATGTAGCCCCTCTCCTTTTCATAAGGTAGCCCTATAGAGTCGGCCACCTCCTTCGACATGTACACCGTGTCGGCACCGGTGTCCACCATGGCTTGCACACTTGTGCCACCGATTTGAGTCTCCACGTACATTCGACCACGAGGCTTTTGTTCCACTTTGGCTTGAATGGCATTGAGGAGTCGAAGGGATGCAATTCTTCGTTCTTCTTCTCGCCTCTCCTCTTCGGTGCTCACTAATGCCTCCAAGCTTCCCACGCTTTGGACATTCGTAGGCACGATGAGGTCCATCGCAAATAAAGCAAGCGAGAGTTTTTGGAGGAGAACCACCCTTCTCATCCTTCTTCCACTTGCCCTTCTCCTTATATGAAGCCTTGCCTTCCTTGGGGAATTTCTCCTTATCTCCCCCACCTTTGCCACTCTTCTCGGGCTTCTTCCATTTTGGCTTGTAAGAGTCCTTCTTCTTCAACTCAATCAAGGACTCGGCGGTTGCCATTGCGGTGGTGAGGTCTTGGACACCTCGCCTTTCTAGCTCCAATTGAGCCCATCGAGACAAACCATCGATGAAAGCATGGAATGCCTCTTTTTCTCCCAAGGTCGGGGGATCTCCAACATCAATTCGGAAAACTCCTTCACATATTCCCGAATATAGCCATCTCTATGTTGGAGTCGTCGAAGCTTAGACCTCGCCTCCTTTTCGGCATTGTCGGATAGAATTGCTTCTTAAGCTCCCGCACAAATTCTTCCCATGTGTTAATGGTGCAAAGGCCCCTTCTCACATCCTCGCACCTACGTCTCCACCATACGGTAGCGACATCAATTTAAGTAGAGAGATACGGATTTTACCTTGGTGGCTTCGTCCACAATGCCCACGGCGTCGAAGTATCTCTCCACGTTCCATAAGAAGTTGTCGATCTCCCTCGCATTCCTAGCCCCGCTATAGGCCTTCGGTTTAGGAGCATCGACCTTGTGCACCGTTGTAACTTGCGCTCCCCCACCACTTGCCAACGCAGCCTTGCACAAGTTAAGCTCCACCTCGAGCTTCTCGATCTTGTCCATGCATTGGACAAGCAACTTCTTTAGAGCCTCATTATCCCTCGACACATTGTCGGCAAGTGCGTTTAAGGCACCTTGCATCTCCCCACGAAGCTCTCCCCTCGTCCTCCTTGGACTCTAGCTT
>CANTUR010001280.1:0-47655 GCA_947683625.1 Mallotus nudiflorus
AAAATAACCATATACTATACCGTTTTCAACTAAGGTGAAACTGTTAAAATCTGAGTTTTTAAATATTTTTATATTAAATCGGGATATGCAGTATTAATAAATTTAAAAATATATTTAACTATTTAATTATTTTGTGAATAATTAATGTTATATTATGTTTATTTATAGTCCTCTACGTAAAAATTATTCTGAATCCATTATTTTGGAAAATAATATCTACATAATATTTTATTGTTTAATGTTATTGTATCTCATTAAATTATATTATATCTAAACCAAGTGTCTCGAGGTCAATCACATTGACAGTTAGACTATTAGAGCTCGATCGACTTAGTGTCTCGGGGCCAGTCTACTGTCCAGTTGAACTAAGTGATTTATTTGGAACTAAATGGGCCTGTATGACTTAAGTGAGTTTTATTGATATTTGAGTTGCGAAAATATAGGGTTCTATTTTTCCTTTATAAACCGATGGTTTTCATTATAAAATGATTTTCTTTGCATCTGTGTGTAATTGCATGTATATATATAACTTTGAGTGATTGCATATATATATATATTATATATATATATATATATATATATATATATATATATATATATATATACCTTTGAGTGATTGCATTTGTCACTTAGTTATGCATGTATATATATTATAATAATTCACTTAGTGAGGTCTGACTCCCCTATGTTGATATTTTTTCAGGAGAGTCTTCATATTCAGACCTTAACAGTAGACCTGTACGCTGGATTTCTTCCACTCCGACTTTATTATGTAAACTGCTTACCTGAGTTTTATTTTATACTATAGACACTGCAGTAGTAATTGTATTTAAATCTATTGTGGGTTGTATTTATTATTATAATTGTATGAGATTTTAAATTTAGAGTGTTACTATGAAATTTTGTACTTAAAGATTTTATTTATATATAAGATGTGATTTATGATATTAAGGATGTTGAGAATTTTATTATTCGAGATTTAATTTTTGATGTATAATATTTTATTTATTTTACTTTATTGCATGCTTTATTTTTTAAGGCTTGCTACGGGTTTCGGATTCGAAAGAATTCCCTTCCCTAGCCCGGTCATGGCCCCCTGTTTTGAGTCATGACAAAGTTTGTATCAGAGCAGAGTTTTGTTCAAGGCCTTAGTTGTGTGAGTTGTGGCCCTAGTTTTCAATGTTGTGTTTTCTTTTGAAACTACTACAATTAATTGAGTATGTTTTAATACGTATTCCTTGATTTAGCTTCGTTATCTGTCTTGTCTGAATCCTTCTATTATCTTTTCAGAATGAGGAGGTGAGCACATGTCACTCCATCGATCGTTGAGGGCGATGATGGTGAGTCCTTTTAGGATAAGGTTTTACCTCCTGAGCCGCAGTTAGGCACAGAGGTCAAAGCAGAGGTAGACCTCAAGGAGCAGCAGGTCGTTGTAGATAGAGAGAGCTACAGGATGAGAATCTATAGAGCCAAAGTACGAGGATGTTCCTGTACCTCCAGTAGCTAACCTGTTCAGCCTGCCTATCAGTAGGGTATGTTTGACCTTGAGATAGCTTTGTTTTATGCCAGAGTCGGCAGGATCACATTCAATGGGACTTCAAACCCTTTAGAATTTCTATATATGATAGAGACGAGGACTCAGACTACTCACACCGATTATCAATGGATCATGATAGTCAAGCTGTCTGTAGAGGGACCAACCCTGGATTGGTTTGTTCAGATGATCCAACCGTATATGATGACGACGATCTGGGCTTAGTTCAGAGAGTGATTCATGAGGAGATTCTGCCCTAAGCCACTTCGCATGAGTTACAGACTCCGGCTGACCAACTTTTGCCAAGGGGATAGGTCTTTTGAGGATTACACTCGAGAGTCCTTCAACTTGGTAGATATGTAGAGGATCTAATGCGAGATCAGTACTTTACAGTAGTCACCACTTATGTCACTTGTTTGGATTCTGCATTGCTAGTAGCCTACAGTGGGCCTTACTCTAGAGTTAGTGATAGAGTTAGCCAAGGAGATTGAGCTAAGGCTAGTCAACAAGGAGCTATACCAGATTATTACTAGTTGGGTGTTCAGTCAAGTGGATTCTAGACTACTTCGTACTCAAGTTTTCAGATAGGAACAAGTAATCAGTAGAGGGGTCCAGCCTAGCAGATTCAGAGACAGCAATAGAGAGTACATTGGAGCAGTAGACATGGTCGTGGAGGTCAGCATAGACCTTTCAGCTTGGGTCAGGTGCTTCGAGTAGCAGCAGTGATCGTAGTTATGGGTTAGCTGCTAGTGTATATCCAATGTGCGGCAGAGTCCATTAGGGACCGTGTTACATGTCACGGCTGATGTGTTTCAGATGCGATAGATGGGACATTTTGTTGGATCTGTCCTTATTTTGGGTATCAGCAGCTACAGATTCTACGATTTCCTCAGAAATCGATTGCTAGTGCTGCACCCGTTCCTTTTCAGTTGCCTCCAGCCTAGCATTAGAGTTCTACCCAGATTGTTCCCCAGCAGGATTATGGTAGAGGTACCAAGGAGGTGCCAGAGGTGTTGGCCAGTCTTCTACTAGCCAGTAGGGAGGTCGAGGACAGGCCAGGCCAAGTCTTCCATCTTACTCAATAGGATACTCAGGCATCTAATGTGATCGTGTTAGGTATTATTTTTATCTGTTACTTGGATGCATGGGTTCTATTTGATTCGGGTGCCACGCATTCATTCGTTTCTCCTTGTGTTACTTCTAAGTTTGGTTGGCAAGTTTCAAGGATGGCTTTTCCTTTGTCTGTCATCACTCCTCTAAGCGATTCTTGGACATCGATGTTGTTCTTTCTGGTTGTCCAATTTCTTATCAGAGGTAAAGAATTGTCTGCTGATTTGATTCTATTGAATGTGATGGAATTCAATATTATCTAGGTATGGATTAGTTATCTCAGCACTATACGTGGTAGATTGTTAGAGTAAAGAGGTGATTTTTAGAATTCCTAGTGAAGAAGAATTTAAGTTTATGGGTGATAGGAGTCAGCACCTCAGAATCTCATTTCTACTATTACAGCTAGGAAGTTGCTAAAGAAGGGTTGTCAGGGATATTTGGCATTGGTTAAGGATACTTCAATGGATAATTTGTCACTCACAGATGTTCCTATTACCTGTGAGTTTCCTGATGTTTTTCTTGAGGAGTTGCAGGTTTACCACCTCACAGAGATGATTGCGTATATAGATGTGGTTTCAGGCACTACCCCTATATCTATGGCACCTTACATAATGGCTCCTGTAGAGTTGAAAGTGTTAGTGATATGCACTAGGTCAATCATTTGCGATTATGTATGACTTTCTTATTTTATTAATAAGAGGTATTTCATTATCATTTGATTTTATGATAATTATATGAATGGTTAATTCTTACTAAGGACATCAAGTATGTGACTTGATAGTAAACCCTTAATTAAAATAAGAGTTCTATTCTAATTATCCTAGCCATTTATTCATTATATATAAATATTAAAGTATTAAAGCTAGTATGAAGTTGACTGATGGTTATGTTTTACTAATCATGAATATGAGATATTAAGTCAACTCATAGGTACATGATGAGAGATCATGTACTAGATTGACCCACTATGAAAATACTACATAGATTATTATCATAAGTATTTCTCATCACAGTAATTTTATTTTGGTCCCTTTGACCTTGAAATCATTATGGATTTCTACATAGCTATTTTATATTTTGACACATTCTAACATTGTCTTTAACTGGACGATTAAATATGATATTGTTGGATATGAAATTAGTTATGTGAGGAATGTGAGTGATGTAGAAGGAATTTATCCTCATTAATATGAGAAAGTATCTAAGGGCCCCTTGATAAATAAACTGAAGGAAATTACATGGCCATATGAAATGAATTGATAAAGAGTTATCATTTTCAGTCTACTTGGAATTAAGTCATAATATTGAACTATATATAAGGATAACATTCTATGTCTTATGTTCAATTAGGATATCATGTGATAAAGGGACAATAAAATTCACTATAATTAGGTTATGTCGGATTATTGACTTCACATGAATTGGGTAGTCATAATGTCTTGCTAGAGCCACTTATGACTTGTAGGCCTAAATAGATATTTAGGCCCGCTGCCAATGTTATGTGAACCTACAGGGTCACACACTTAGAATAAGCCCAAAATGAATTGGGTTTAATAAGCCTAAAAATAAACTCTGTGGAAATAAATAATTAAATTGTTTTATTTATTTAAGATAAATGTTATTTTAAATAATAAATAAGATATTATTTCTGATTTATTTTTAAACAAAATCAGATTATAATAAATGGAAGTTACCAAAAGGTCATTAGTAGGTGAAGCCCTAATTTGGAGTCTATAAATATGTTATATTCTCTAGGGTTTAATACACTTGTTTTTCTTGCCTCCAAATTCATTTTCTTTCTTCTTAGAAAACAAAGGACATAGTTTTTCTTTTGTTCTTGATTTATGAGACAATCAAGGAGGTTGCTAGCACACACTCCAATTCTTTTGTGAAGGGTTGTTCATGTGGATACCTATAGAGGATGCATCCTTTTGGAGACATCTAGATCTGAACAACTAAAGCAAAAGGCTTAAGGTAAGGTGTCACCGGTGTGAAACTCCTCTCATCCTTCCAGAAAATCTTGCCTCTTCTACATCTTAGTGAGATTCTTGAAACCCTAGATTTAATCAAGTAGTCGAATTACATGGATCTAGGAGGTTTGGGAATGTGATAAATTTTTAATTTTCCATTGCGTTTGTATCACGAAACCCAACAGAAAGAGTTAAAGGAGTAGTTACAAGAGTTATTAGACAAGGGATTTATTAGACCCAGTGTTCTCCTTGGGGTGCACCAGTCCTGTTTGTGAAGAAGAAGGATGGTACCCTGAGACTGTGCATGACTATAGAGAGTTGAACAAGGTGACATTGAAGAACAAGTATCCTCTCCTGAGGATTGATGACTTATTTGATCAGATACAGGGTGCACAGTTCTTTTCTAAGATTGATTTGAGGTCGGGTTATCATCAGTTGCAAATCAGTGAAGCAGATGTTCCTAAAACGGTATTCCGCACCCGATATGGCCATTATGAGTTTCTAGTGATGTCTTTTGGCTTGACAAATGAACCAGTAGCTTTTATGGATCTGATGCACAGGGTATTTAGACCATATATGGATCGATTTGTGGTAGTCTTCATCGATGATATATTGGTGTATTCGAGGAGTACAGAGGATCATGTATATCACTTAAGGACTATACTACAGACACTAAGAACATCAACTTTATGTTAAATTCTCAAAGTGTGATTTCTGGATGAAGAGTGTTGTATTTCTTGGACACGTGTGTCTAAAGAGGGTATCCAAGTTGATCTACAAAAGATTGAGGCAGTGTCACGACCCAAAATAGGGGCTATGATCGGCGCTAGGGAACGAGAATTCTTTCGAATTCGAAACCCGTAGCAAGCCTTAAAATAAAATAAAACATGCATAATCATAATAACATAAATAAAATATTTTACAGTGGAAATAAAATCATAAATATAATAAAATAAATATCCACCAAGAAATTAAATCGAATATCTCATCTCATATATAAATAAACTTTCAATACAAATCCAATTCAAAATCTTTAAAATATATAACTCACACAAATATAATGCATAAACTCCACAACTGTTTACAACTACTACAGTGTCTAGATCATAAAATAAAACTCAGATAAGCAGTTTACATAGTGAAGCTGGGGCGGAAGAAATCTGGCATATGGGTCTGCTACTGAGGTCTAAAGCGATGACTCTCCTGAAAAATAGTCAACGAAGGGGAGTCAGACCTCACTGAGTGAATTGTTATAATATATATACATGCATACTAAATGACAATACACACGGTCAATAGTATATATAATAAATATATATAAGCAAATATACACAAATGCAACAAAATCATTTTTTATATATTTTCTGAAAATCACTGTTTATGAAGGATCAAATAGAACCCTAGAAAATCGCAACCTCAAACAGTGTTAGACAACACTCTAACCATACAGGCTCACTTATTCAAATAAGTTCACTTGTTCTATTTAGACAGTAGACTGGCCCCGAGACATTAAGTCAACTGAGCTCCATTAGTCTGACTATTAGTGTGATTAGCCCCGAGACACTAAGTCAATCGAGCTCCAGCAATCACACTCCCAAATCATATCACACATCAAATCAATCAATCTGATATAATCCACAAATAGGTTAGTAATAAAGCCTAAATGCTATCAGTGTACGATACGTACTAAGTCCTAGTGTTGCCCACTAGGTCAGCATTTTATTGATATCCTTCATTAATATATAAAACATACATTCATAAATAAATGATGCATGAATTCAATAGAATAGCAACATAAACATATATATCTAGAAATAGACCAAAAGTAAACCAGGTATATTTCGAGTATATATACATCAAATAAATCCAATATAATTGCAAAATAAATAGAAATATATTAAAAACATTTTAAGTGTAATTTTTAATAAAACATGCATATAATTTAAATATATCAAAATATACCAAAATAAACCTAAGTACTAATTAAATCATTTATGCATATTTTATCAAAATAACCATGCATTTCTAAAACATGCACCCTAAACATATATATAAAATAATAACTCCTGTTATTGCGCTCCACGAGATGGGTCCGACGGGCTTAGTTCACTAGGCCTCGGTCTCGGTGCAACTAAACAACAAACGAAAACACGACATTAGAATAAATCTAACGGAAATTCCTAGAAACTCGATCTAGAATACAGACACACATAATTAGAATCAGAATTCGACCGGACATCATGTTTTACGAGAATCTATCAAAAATCCGGCAGAACCTCCCCTGTAAAACAGACATCTCTACTCAAAGAGTAGAGCTGGTCCTATAAAGAAAATACACTTTGAAAATAAACACAGAACATAACCACAATCCCTCGATCGGACTCCAACTACAATTTACCGATCGGGTCCACAATTCACAAAACAAATATAAATATCAAAATGCCCTTTAATACTAAAAATACATTTATAAATCCAAATTACATAATTAAGCCTAACACTTCTTAACAACCGATAAAAACTCATTTATTTAGAAAAATCGTATATTATATATAATTTGAAAATAATTTATGAAAAATAGTTTTAATTAGTTAAAAATACTAAATAATTTTTATAAATCATTTTTATACCTTAAATAACTAAAAAACTAATTTAATTATATTTTTAACCAATTTAGTGTTAAATGACCAAAATACCCCTAGTTTTGTAAATTCACTAAAATTAATCAAAATTCACCAAAAATAATATAATTACTCAAAATTAATTTTCTCAACATATAATTAAATAATATCAATAAATATACTCAATTAACCAATTAATTTCAATTAAACACATAATTAACCTATTTTTACAAAATTACATAAACTTAAATAAATTCAAAATAAATATATAAAATTCAAAAAAATTACAAATAAATTTATAAAATGAATTTCAACACCTATAATTACCATAAAACACAATTTTATAATTTAATTAATTAATTTTCAAAATTAGAAAATATTAATAAAATAATAAAAAATTCACAAAAATCAAAATAATTCCCAAAAATTTCAAAAAAATTAGAAATGTAGATTAAGCTACAAGGACTACGTTTGTGAAGGGATTTTTCTTGAATCAATCAAATTGAAGCTCAAAAAAATTCAAAACCCTAAATGGCCAAAATTGGAAAACTAGACAAAAATCTTACCAAATTGAGTTTTAAGCTTAAAGAAAGCTTAGAATTGTCTTCTATGGTGTTTGAGGAGTTCAAAAGCACTGGAATGACAGGTTTTGGTGGTCGAAAATGTGGGGAGGAAGAAGAGGCCAACTTTCGGCCAAAACACCAAAATCCACCTCACCGACACCGAAAGGGACGTCTGTAGGTGGCGAGCTACTGGAGGAAGGAGGTGGCACGCCGGGAGGCACAGTGACAGTAGGTGGCCGGCGTTGCGCAGTGGGGAGAGGGGAAGGGGACGTCGGGAAGGTGAGGTTAGGGGTGAGGGCAATTTTTATAAATTTAACAAACTATATATATATATTATATATATATATATATATATATATATATATATATATATATATATATATATATATATATATATAATATATATATATATTATATATAACTTTAACTTTAATTATAATATTATATATTATTATATTTCAAATAATTGCACACCACATGATCTAAAATAATTAATATATATACATTACACATGTCAATTAAAATGACAACTATATATATATATATAATTAAAATAATTAATAAACCCTAAAATTATTAAATATATGTATATATATGCATGTATATGTATATATTTTAATACGACAATTAAAATAATACATGAACTCATGCAAATGCGTAAAACTACTTAAAATAATTAATATTAAATTATTTACGTTTTAATTTCCCCGAAAATAGCATTCCTGGGAAAATTTTACGTAAAACTCTTAAAATAATTAAAATTAGCTTTAATAAATTTCAAACTCATAAAAATATTACAAATATATACGAAAATTATTAACACTGCATATCTCGATGCAGTTTAAAATTATTTAAAACTCGGGATACTACAGGCCAGTGTCTGAGTGGCCTAGACCGACTTCAATTATTGAGATTTAGAGTTTTCTGGTTTAGCCGGGTACTATAGGAGGTTTGTGTAGGATTTATCCAGGATTGCAGTTCTATAACTTCGTGACTCAGAAGAATGGAGATTTGAGTGGTTATAAGCTTATGAGAACAGCTTTCAGTTACTAAAGGAGAAGTTGACCGCAGCTCCAATTTTAGCCTGCCAATGATATGGATAAGTTCACTGTTTATTGTGATGCCTCTAGAGTTGGCCTAAGTTGTGTGTTGATGCGAGAATGATAGGGTGCTAGCCTATGCTTTGAGGCAGTTAAAGAAGCATGAATAAAACTATCCTAGCCATGACCTAGAGATGGATGTAGTGATCTTTGCTCTCAAGATCTGGAGACATTATCTGTACAGGGTGACTTATAAGATTTATATTGATCACAATAGCCTTAAGTACATTTTCCAGCAGAGAGATCTGATATGAGGCACAGAATGGTTAGAACTGTTGAAAGATTATGACTGTGAGATTTTATATCACCCAGGCAAGGCTAATGTGTAGCAGAGGCCCTGAGTAGGAAGTTCTCAGGCAATCTTGCTCACATCAGTGTACAGAGGAGACCATTGATCCAAGAGTTGCATTTGTTAGTGGATCAAGGTCTAATGATGAAAATTAGTAGATCAGGTGACTGTTAGCTCAGTTTAAAGTGCAATTTGTACTGAGGATAAGATTAAGGCAGCTCAGAGCCGAGATCCTATTCTAGAAGAGCTTACAGAGAATGTCCGAGCAGGGAAGTTCACTGATTTCACACTTGATAATGATGGTGTTTTGTGGATCAGTGGTAGAATGTGTGTTCCTAATATGGATAATTGAGAGAAGAGATCCTAGAGGAAGCACATTCTACAGCCTATAGCGTACATCCGGGTGTCACTAAGATGTACCACAGTATCAAAGATTTGTACTGGTGGAACGAACTAAAGAAAGATGTCGCTGATTATGTTGCTAAGTGTCTGACGTGTTAGCAAGTGAAAGTTGAGCATCATAAGCCTTTAGGAAGCTTCAGCCTCTTCCTATTCCCGAGTGGAGAGGGAAAGGACGACTATAGATTTTGTGGTCAGTTTACCTCATTTAAGGATGGATACGATTCCATCTGGGTGATTGTGGATAGGTTGACCAAGTCTGCACATTTCTTGCTTGTGAAAGCCATTTATTCTGTAGCTAAACTGGTAAAGCTGTATGTGAAACATATTGTGTGCCTTTATGGAGTACCTGTGTCCTTTGTGTCAGACAGAGGCTCAGTGTTCACCTTTTATTTTTGGCAGAAGTTGCAGGAAGCAATAGGCACTAGGTTGGATTTCAGTACTACTTTTTATCCTCAGACAGATGGTCAGTCTGAGAGGACGATCTAGACCCCTGGAAGATATGTTAAAGATGTGTGTTTTGGATTTAGGAGGTAGCTAGGATGAACATTTGCCTCTCATTGAGTTCGTGTATAATAATAGCTACCATAGCAGTATTGGAATGACACCATACGAGGCTTTGTAAAGAAGGAAGTGTCAATCCCCTCTGAGTTGGGATGAGAATGGTGAGAGGGCTTTAAATAGACCTGAGATAGTTCAGGATGTTGCAGAGAAAGTTTTTATGATTAGGAGTAGATTAGAGATCGCAGTTAGCAGGTAGAAGAGCTATGCAGATCCCAGATGCAGAGATGTGGAGTTTCAAGTTGGAGACTTTTTTTTCTGAAAGTGTCTCTGATGAAGGGTGTTATGAGATTTGGAAGGAAGGGTAATTTAGCACCGAGATATATAGGACCGTTCGAGATTTTGAGAGATTGGCACTATTTCATATTGGTTGGCTTTGCCTCCGAGTATGTCTTAAGTGCATCCGATGTTTCATATCTCGATGCTGAGGAAGTATGTTTCAGACCCTTCACACATGGTGTAGCCCAACAGAGTGGAAGTGACTGAAGACCTGACATTCATAGAAGAACCTGTTGTGATCATTGACTATCAAGTTTGATAGTTGTGTTCGAAGCAAATTCCAATGGTCAAGGTGTTGTGGTGCGCAATAGAGTAGAGGAGCATACCTGGGAGACTAAAGCTGAGATGCAAGCTCTTACCCGTATCTCTTTCCTCCTTGATTTGTATTTCTTCTTTTGGAATTCAAGAACGAATTCTTGTAAGGGGAAAAGACTGTTAGAACCGGAGTTTTTAAATGTTTTTATATTAAATCAGGATATGCAGTATTAATAAATTTTAAAAATATATTAACTATTTAATTATTTTATGAATAATTAATGTTATAGTTCTTTACGTAAAACTTATTCTGAAACTCATTATTTTGGAAAATAATATATAAATAATATTTTATTGTTTAATGTTATTGTATCTTATAAAATGTCACGACCCAAAACAGGGGCCATGACCGGCGCTAGGGAACAGGAATTCTTTCGAATCCGGAACCCGTAGCAAGCCTAAAATAAAATAAACATGCAATAATAACAGTAACAATAATATGCAGCGGAAATAAAAATCATAATATCATAATATTATGCACATCAACTGGATTTAAATCAAAATCTCGTCTCATAGATACATAATCTCTTAATACAAATCCAATTCAATATAATACATCTCTTTAAATAAAATACATGAAATCCAATACTGTAATTCACAACTACTGCAGTGTCTAGATAAAATAAATAAGACTCAAGTAGACAATTTACATAAGAAGCCGGGCGGAAGAATCGGCGTATCGACCTGCTACTCGAGGTCTGAGGATGTTGACTCTCCTGAAAAATAGTCACGGAGGGAGTCAGACCTCACTGAGTGAATTACTATAATATATATACATACACACTAAGTGATAATGCATACAGTCAACAGTATATATATATATGTATATATACAGGCAATTGCACACAGATGCAATAAAAATCATTTTATATATTTATCTGAAAATCATCTTTTATGAAGGATCACATAGAACCCTAGACAATCGCAACCTCAGAAATAGTGTTAAACAACACTCTGGCCATACAGGCTCACTTATTCCAAATATATCCACTTAATCCATTTGGACAGTAGACTGGCCCCGAGACACTAAGTCAACCGAGCTCCAACAGTCTAACTGCCAGTGTGATTGGCCCCGAGACACTTGGTCAACCGAGCTCCAGCAATCACACCCAAACCACATCTCACATATCAAATAATCATATGAAATCAATATCCACCAAATAGTTAGTAATATAGCCTAAAGCTATAGGGCTACCGGTACGTACTCGGTCCTAGTGCTGCCCACTAGGTAGCACGTTCTATTGATATCCTTCATCATTAAATATAAACATTCATTCACAATAAATGATGCATGAATTTAAATAAAATAACAATATAAACCATATATATACCGAAAATATACCAAAAGTAAACCAGTATATTTCGAGTATAATATATCAAATACATTCAATCAAATTATAAATTAAGCTGGAAATATATTTAAAAACATTTTAAATATATTTTATTTACAAAACATGCATACAATTTAATATATACCAAAAATAAACCGAAAATATACTTAGTATAAACTTAAGAAATAATCAAATTATTTATGCATATTTAATCAACATAAAACAGCATTTCTAAATCATGCATCCTAAGCATATATATATAGTATAGTAACTCACCTAATGCGCTCCACGAGACAGGTCCGACGGGCCTGGTCCACTAGCCCTCGGTCTCGGCGCAACTAAACAAGTAATAAATAATCGACATCAGAATAAACCTAACAGAAATCCTAGAATTCAATCTAGAGTATTAAACACAGAATCGAAAATTAGGGTTCGACTGGATATCATGTTTTACGAGAATTCTATCGAAAATCCGACAGAACCTCCCCTGTAAAACGGACATCTCTCTACTCAAAAGAGTAGAGCCGACCCTGCCAAAGAAATACACTTCGAAAAACAAGCTCAACACAATCAAAATCCACGGTCGGACTCCAAACTACAGTCCACCGACCGGGTCCACAAACACAGAACATATTCCAGTATACCAAAAATATCCTCACAACATAGTAATACATCTCATAGGTAGAAATTACATAATTACCTTAAAACATTATAAAAACCGATTACAACTCATTTTATTAGAAAAACCGTATATTATATATATAATTGAAAATAATTCATGAAAATAGTTTTAATTAGTTAAAAATACCAATATTTTTTAGAAATCATTTTTATACCTTAAATAACTAATAAAACCAATTAAATTACATTTTTAGACAATTTAGGGTAAAATTACCAAAATACCCCTATATATATAAATATCTTAAATTACTTCAAAAATTCACCAAAAATCATACAATTATCCAAAATTAATTTTCTCAACATATTTATCAATAATATTAATAATTAAACTCAATTAACCAATTAAATTCAATTTAAAACACATTACCCTAATTTCTCAAAATCACATAAACTTCAACAATTCAAAATAAATACTTAAAAATTCATAAAAATTCCAAATAAATTCCTATAATTCATTTCAACACCTAATTTAACCATAAACTCCAATTTCATAATTTAAATAATTAATTTCCGAAAATTAGAAAATAATATTAAAATATTCAAAAATACCTAAAAATCCAAAAAATCTCCAAAAATTCTAAAAAATTCATAAATGTATATTAAGCTACTAGGAACAACATTTGTGAAGGAAGTTTCATGAATCAATCAATTGAAGCTCAAAAAAATCGAAAACCCTAATAGGCCGAAATTGACAAAATCGAAACCTAAGCAATTCTAGACCATTTTAGCTCAAACCAAAGCTAGAATCACACTCACCGGAGCTCAAGGAGAGAAAGAGACCAGCGGTGTCAAAATGGTGCCGGAATCGACGTGATCGACGGTGGATCGATTTTCGGCTTCTCCGGCCAAAATCGACTTCCAAGCGCCGGAAACGGCTTCCTCAGGCGGCGGAAATGGTTGGGGAAGATGGTGGCACACCGGACGGCACACCCACGGTGAAGAAACGGCGTGACAGACGCTCGGCACGGCGAGGAGAAGGATCGGGAGGAAGAAGGAGACTTGGGGGGGCAAAATGGTAATTTTCCAATTCTTTTGATTTTTTGATGTATATATGTATATATATATAACTTTATACTATATATTAAAATAATATAAATTACACACATCAAATATACACCACACACATAAAATTTAATATTTTAATAATTTATACTAAATAAAATTAATTAAATAACAATAAAACAAATAAATACTTAATAAAATATTAGGGTAATAATAAACCCTAATTAATTAAATATACACACAGGCTTTATTTAATAATTTAAAAATACGCATGAGTTCATGCAAGTCCGTAAATACATTTAAAATAATTAATAATACATTGTTTACGTGAAAATTTCCCCGAAAATGCAAGTCCCGGGAAAATTTTACGTAAAACACTGAAAATAATACACAGTAATTAAAATAGGTTTTAAATACATATTAACTCATAAAAATATCATATAAATACAGAAATTATTAACACTGCATATCCCGGTATAGTGTAAAAATATTTTAAAAACACGGGGGATATTACATAAAATTATATTGTTTCATGCATTATCATTAATTTTATATATATATATATATATATATATATATATATATATATATATATATATATATATATATTATATATATATATATATATATATATATGTTTAGGGTTATTTTATGCATGTGTTACATATATACATATATGTGTGTGTGTGTATATTATATATGTATATAATATATTGTGTGGTGTGTGTTTAATGTGTATATATATATATAAATTATTAATTATATTATTATAAGTTAAAGTTATAATATTATATATATATATATATATATATATATATATATAAGAAAAGAAACTCATCTTCTTCCTTCAACCCCCTGACACCATCCCCTTCCCTCCCTCACCGCTACAACGCCGATCGCAGGCCATCAATGTGCCTCCTGGAGTGCCGCCTCACTCTCTAGTTACTCCGTCACCTTCCACCGTCTTCTCCCGTAACATTGCGCAGTGTGTTGGCCGTAATTGTCGAAACTCCTCTCTTCGCCGTTCATTGACTTTTCGATCACCAAATCTAGTGATTCTGGTGCCGTTGAACTCCCTAGACACCATAGAAGCCGTTTCCAAGCTTCTTGTAGCTTGAAAATTTGATTTGGTAAGGATTTGAGCTTGATTTCATTTTTGACCCCTTTTGTTTCTTAATTTTTTTGAACTTTGATCTTTAAGATTCAAGCTTAATTCCTTCATAAAATATGCTTCCATTAGCTTAATCTACATCTTGGAATTTTTGTATAATTTTTGTAATTTATTTTGATTTTTGTTAATTTTTTTTATTTTCTAATTTTCGTAAATTAATTAAATAAATTGTGAAATAGTGTTTTTTAGTATTTTTGGTGGTTGAAATTAATTTTAGAATTTAATTTATAATTTTTGTGATTTTTGTGTAATTATTATAATTTTATTTAGTTTATGTCAATTTTGGAAATATAGGTTATATATGTATTTTGTTAAAATTAATTGGTTAATTGAGTATAATTGTTTATTTTATTGAATTATATGTTGGGAAAATAATTTTAGAGTATTTATATAATTTTTATTGAATTTTTTTAATATTATTAATATTTTATGTGAATTTTTATATACTGGGGGTATTTTGGTAATTTGGTAGTCATTTTAGTTAAATGTTAGGTTTAATTGGTTTGAATAATTACTTGAGGTATAAAAATGATTTTTACAAATTATTTTATATTTTTAACTAATTAAAACTATTTTTTAAAAATTATTTTCAAATTATATATAATGTACTATTTTTGTTAATAAATGGGTTTTTAGTAATTTTAATATGTTTTTGGACTATTTGAGTAATTTGGATTTATAAAAGAATTTTTATTAATGTTTGTGTATTTATTGTGATTTATTGATTTTTAATAATATTATATTGATATTAGGGTTTTTACATAATTATCGAGGAAATAATTATTTTTAATGTTTAAATATTTAAATTTGCTATATTTTGGTATATTATGAAATAAATGCATATTTTCCTTTCTCAATTAAATATGGCTTGTTTTTAAATATATTATTGGTTGAATTTAATATGTTTTGTGATTTATTTAAGCTGATTATACGTATATATACCTGAAATATACTTAGTTTATTTTAGGTATATTTCTAGTATATATATGGTATATTTATTTATTTTAAATATCATTATGCATCATTTATTTTCTTGAATATATGTTTTATATAAATGAAGGATATCGATAGAACGTGCTTCCTAGTGGGCAGCATTAGGACTGAGTATGTACCGGTACGACAGTAGATTTTATGTTAAATTACTAACCTATTGGTGGATTATGACTTGTTGATTGATTTAATTGATGTGAGATGTGATTGAGAGTGTGATTGCTGGAGCTCGGTTGACCAAGTGTCTCAGGGCTAATCACACTAATAGTCAGACTATTGGAGCTCGATCGACTTAGTGTCTTGGGGCCAATCTACTGTCCAATTAGACTAAGTGATTTATTCGGAACTAAGTAGGCATGTATGGCTTAAGTGAGTTCTATTGATATTTGAGGTTGCGAAAATATAGGGTTCTATTTGATTCTTCATAAACCGATGGTTTTCATTATAAAATGATTTTCTTTGCATCTGTGTGTAATTACCTATATATATATTTATTATATATATACCTTTGAGTGATTGCATTTGTCACTTAGTTATGCATGTATATATATTATAATAATTCACTCAGTGAGGTTTGACTCCCCTCTGTTGATATTTTTTTCAGGAGAGTCTTCATCTTCAGACCTCAGCAGTAGACCTGTACACCGAATTTCTTCCGCTCCGGCTTTTTTATGTAAACCGCTTACTTGAGTTTTATTTTGTACTCTAGACATTGCAGTAGTAGTTGTATTTAAATCTGTTATGGGTTGTATTTGTTATTATAATTGTATGAGATTTTAAATTTAGAGTGTTATTCTGAAAATTTTGTACTTAAAGATTTATTTATATATAAGATGTGATTTTATGATATTAAGGATGTTGAGAAGTCATTTTATTATTCGAGATTTAATTTTCATTGTATAATATTTTATTTATTTTACTTTATTGCATGCTTTATTTTTTAAGGCTTAATACGGGTTCCGGATTCAAAAGAATTCTCGTTCTCTAGCGCCGGTCATGGCCCCTTGTTTTAAGTCGTGACAGAATCTAAATAAATTTCAAAACATAAATCATAAATTAAAATTATTTGATTAATAAATTAATATTAGATTATTTTTTAAAAAATTAAAACATGTAATAAATTAATAATTTTTATTCTAATAATGCATGTGTAAATTTTATATTTAATAAATTACAAGTTATACAAATCTTGCTCGATAAAGATTCACATAACCTGAGTTTTTTTTTTTAAATAGTTAGTGCAAATAGTTAATGCCAAATTATATATTAATGAAAGTATAAAAGCACGTATAAATATTTCTTGACCAAATGTATAATATCACCTTTGAATTTTACTCAATTATTTTATTTTATCTCATGGAATCTAATCAAAATCTCATGGGCCTAATCCCAAACCAAACCAAATTTCACGAAACTAATTTCATCGATTTTGTTCGAAATCAAACCAAAATTCACCCAATTGATGTAGATCAAAATCGAAAGCGGAAGCGAAATCGAGGACGACGTGGACTACAGATACCCGGTTGCTACTCACGTTCCTGGTTCTTCGTCAAATCCGCATTATGGCAGCGTGGAATGGTATGAACGTTATTATAAGCCTGGTTTTGCCGAATGCGTCGCGAAATATCGACAATGTCCGGAATCAACACATGCAGGGGCACGTGTTAAGATGGATTTACGTATGTTGGAGATGAAGTTCGGTTTTCCTATGTTGGATGTGTACAAAGTTATAATCCTTGTTGAGGATTTTGATAAGGCGAAAAAACTTTATGATTTAGATTCTTCTTCAAGGCTGTACGGTGCAAATAAAGTTTGTGAAATAGGGCGACCTGATGGGAAGTTCTTGTACAAGGTGGAAAAAGATAACGCAGAATCCATCAATCTCTTTAAAAACGACAGTGAGATTACCCTTCCGCTGCCGCACCTAAAGCATCCCTTTTCTCTTCTTTCTGACATTGCAATAATTGTTGCTCTTAAGTTAAATGGTGTCGATTTATTAAAAAACTTTGATGGATCTGATAAATATTATCAATATGGTCCTTACCATATTGAAGAATTTGGGGATGAAAAAATTGCTTCTGGCATAATTTATTTTGGTGGCAGACCCGTTTCCTGGTTGCGTGGTTCATCTGTTCAAACTAGATTAGCTTGGGGTTCATCTGCATTTGGTGCAATTAGTATAGAAGAAGAATTGGATTGTCTTCCTAATCCCATCTCTGTTTGTGTGGAATATGGTGTATCTCATCTTGCTGTAGAGGCTGAAGTGTTGTCTGTTGCGGTCTTGGATCACTCTGTTACCCGTGTTTCTGGCTATATCTATGCCCGCTCTTGCATACTGGACCCAGATGTTCAAAGTGTTCTTTTCGAAGGAAACGAGGTGCCACTATATTCTCACACAATTCACCTTCAAAAACCAAGTGTAGCTGTGACATCCAAATCCTATCTTTTAATTGCAGCCAAACTACATGTTCAACGGGGTAAACTCATCGTGCACGGTACTTTTCCCTTTCTTCCTCTCCCAACTGGAAAATTTGTCTCAGCACCACACGAAAATAACAATATCGAAATTCGTGTGGAATGGCATCGTGATCCAGATAGATATCTCTAAGTTATTTACTTGCTATGTTGCTATTTATATTTACATTTGGATATTTATGCTATTTAGAGAATTTGTTTGGATGATTATGTTCTGATCTTCTAAGCTATTTATTTGTTTCTATGACTTTTTGCCGGGGATTCATTGTATATCTGTTCTTCCAACGCTTGATTTTTCTTTTCCTGCTACTCTTCACACTGGACGCTACCACTATATCTGTCTTGCTTCCTTGTGATTATACTGGATCATGGTTTCGAAGCTCTGTGTTTGACCAAGGCTTAGAACCATTTTAGTATGCCACCTTGATCTGGTGAATTTAGAATTTAGACTCCCAGCATAGAGAGTTTTTAAGCAAGATTCTTTACTGCCGATCTTGTGCCATATGTAGTGAATAAAACAATCTTTATAGAAGGTGAATAATATGGTCTTTTATGTAATGAAGAGAGATTAGAGGAAGTGCTGATGCTAGAAAGTATATAATATCGAATTTGTGAAGCATATCAGCATTTGCTTTCTAAATTGAGCAATTAGCTAATGTGTCTAATTATATAGCAAATTACATTTTTCTCTCTAAAATTTGACCTAATTTACACTTATCTTCTCCTTATTTAAAAGTCAAACTTTTACCTCCTCAACTTTTACTCCTTTAACTTTCAAGGACTTGTATGGCCCTTTTTTTTTTTCCATTAAATACCATATAAAAATATAAAATGCCCCTTTAAATAATAAATGATTATAATTAATTATAAAACAATAAAAATATTTACAAGATATTTTAATCTGTTATATTTAACAACATTACATACATATATTCCTAATTTAGGTGGATATTTAAATATTGCCACAAAATTATTCACAACAGAAAAAATCATATGCAATATAGAAAATGTCATTTGATGATAAGGATATTCAAAATTATTTTTATTTTATGAATTTGATATTATATTTTGAGTTTATTGTAATTGATTTAAAGTCTTAATTGTTGGTAATAATAGATCTATTATAGATTTAAGTTACTTGCATAGTTCTAATATAAACAATTGCTTTTTCAAATATAATATATAATTGTTAGCATCTTTTAATTCTTTTTTTTTTTTCTAGTGAAGAATGTATATAATTTTTTTTAAATATAAAATATTAAAATATCTTGTGAATATCATTAATATTTTATAGTTAATTATGGTTTTTATTATTTAGAAGGGTATTTTAGTCTTTTTTTTATGTCACTTTAGGGAACAAATAGTCTAATTCTAATGGAAGTGTTTCAATGTTAAAGAAACAAAAATTGAGGGAGGTAAAAATTTAATTTTGTAATAAGAGAGAGGTAAGTGTACATTAGGTTAAATTTAAAGAAAAAAAATATAATTTACTCTTGAATTATATTGTGTTTAATTCAGAGAAATAGTGAAAAATAATTTGTTATACACTTGGGTTGTAAAATAATAGAAGTCCAATGAAGTTGACATATGGTGTAGATGCATAGCCTCTGCTGGTAATTTTTACTACATTTTGATCATTTACTCTTAATGTATTTTATGGTTATTTTAATTTTTACAAAATAAAACCTTCTTTATTAAAAGTAACTATAAATTAAAGTAACCATAAAATTTTCTTGTTGTCTTTTAGAATATATATGAGAACTTTTTTTTTTCAAAATTAAATATGGAACTTGCATTATTCAGAATTTAAAAACTTACTTTTGGTTTTATAGTCATAGTTTTAATATTTAAAGATTGGATTCATTATGATTGAGAATTTATAAACTTTTCAAATTTCTCATATGTTTTGTGTGCTTCTTATACTAATTAGTTTAGGTACAATTGCAAAAACAAAATTGGCTCCTATATTTAATTTTGAATCCAAGCGTTATAAAATTTTATTGGCAAAGCATTCGATTTATGTTAGGATGAACACGGTTTGATTCGGTATGAAGAATACAATTCTCTTAAATTGTTTTAAAATATCAGAAATTAAAAAATTAAAACTTCATAATTGCTTCAATTTTTCGGTTCAATTAGTTCAGAAATTAAAATTTTCAATTCAATTTGGTTCGAAAATCGGTTCTTCTTCATATTAAATTTTTCGGTTCAATTTAATTTAAAGATCGGTCTTTTTCCAAATTAAAAAATATATATACAATTGAAATTAAATTATTAAGAGTCAAATTATATTTTTATTTTTATTTTAACTTTAATTTCATATTTTCATTAATTAAAAATATTGTAAATGATGATAGCTAGGGGTGTAAACGAGTCGAGCCGAGCTCGCTATTTTAGTTGGTGTTTACGAGTTGTTCGCAAGTTTAAACGAGCCTAAATTAGCTTAAAGAAATTTTAAAAAATGCAAATTATAAATTAAAATTATATATTAAAAATTAAAAATAAATTATTTGTTAAATAAATTACAGTGCATTTAATAAAAATTATAATTTTATTCTAATAATATATTTTTTAAACTATTTTTTATAATACGAATTTATATATTATATATCATAAATCAAATTACTAAATATTAAAATTATAAGCTAACTCTTGGACTTCTATTCAAACTTGTTTGCAAACTTCACAAGCTGAGATTTGTATAATTTGAACTCGGCTCATCTATTAAACGAGCTTCAATGTACGAGATCAAATGAAATTTATCGAGTTGAACGCCGAACTACTCGCGAGTGGCTTGACTCATTCACAGCCCTAATAATAGTTAAATTTTCACTTTTAAATATTTTAATTTTTTTATTAACTAAATAATTAAGAGCCAAATTAAAAGTAAATAAAAATAAAACCATTTTTAATAAAATTATTTTTATTTATAATAATAATAATTCTATTTATGCATTAACCTTTATCCTATCAAGCAAAATCGATCATTAGCGAATATAATTTATTGATGATCTTAACAGTCTTCTCTGAGTAATGGACCCCTCGAGATGCATTAGAAGCACTTGGGAGTTGATTCAAAGTTGAAAGGTGAGCAGCATGTTGGAGAGATTGTCCCGAACTAAAGGTTAATGGTTCTGCAAGAAACAAAGAGAAAGATACATAAAAGCGCAAAATGAAAAAAAAAGGCTCAGCTAACCTACATTAACCTACATCTATTCAAGTGGGCTAATACCGTTTTACGTATGCCCATTGACACTGATAGAGCCAATAACATGCATTAATTAAACCTAACTAGAAAGAAAAGGATATAACCCTAACCTATGATGATGAGGGATGCTGTAATGAGGATGAACCTTGATGAGAATTAATATAAGACCTTAAAATTGTTAATGCCTGTTAATATGATTGGGAGCCATATTGATACCTGTCCCAGCTGTTGTCATTGACAGGGCAGCCTCAGAAGCAAGCATGGACCCATTTTGCATAGCAGTATTCAAATTAGTTGTTGATTTTATGGTTGAATTGGTGTTTGCGATGAAGCTGGGAGAGCCTAAACTGCAACAAGAGTTTTGTTTACATGTCTTGGTATCTATCTTACCCTCCTACACTCATTATGTACAACTATATTCATAAGTTGTATCTGTTGTAACCGTGAAGTAGAAAGTTGATTTTGCATTTACCATTCCTATTGATACCGTCTAATACCCTTACCATCTGGGGAGATCAGTAGATGGCCAGACAGTGTTACTAGATGGTCATAAAGCCTCATGCGGAGGCTTTTCCTTTAGAGGCATAGGAAGTTAAAAAGCAAGGCACTGATCCACAACCAGTAGAAGACACGGAGACCTTACAAATCATGGAAGGAAAGACCGTGAAAATTGGCAATGCACTCAACCGGAATATCAGAGAAGAAATAATGGAAGTCTTTACCAGACATTTGAAGGATTTTGCTTCACAAGCATCCAAAATTGTCAGAGTGGACCTGCAAGTTGCCTATCACTACCTAAACATCAAACCGGGAGCCAAGCCTGTAGTACAGAAAAAAAGAATCTTTGCCTATGAAAGGTAGAGAATAATTACTGAAGAAACAGCTAAGTTGTTAGCAGCTGGGTTTATTAAACAAGTTACTCACCCATAATGGGTAGCCAATGTGGTACTCGTTAGAAAAGCAAATGGGAAATATAGAATGTGTGTAGACTACACTGACCTCAACCGAGCATGCCTTAAGGACAACTACCTGTTGCCCATGATCGACTAGCTCGTCGATTCTACCACTGGTCACGGATTATACAGCTTCATCGATGCGGCATAAGGTTATCACCAGATCCCGATGAAGAGGATCAAGAGAAAATGTCCTTCATCACCCATGAAGGATTGTATTGCTACAAGGTGATGCCCTTTGGACTGAAAAATGCTGAAGCCACGTATCAAAGAATGATGAACCAAGTCCTCTAAGTCCAAATTGGCATAAGCATAAAAGTATATGTGGATGACATTATCATTTAAAGTAAACATCCGAAACAGCACCCAATAGACGTAGATCGGGTTCTCTGGCTACTAAGCAAGTCTATAATCAAGTTAAATCCTGAATAATGTGTCTTCGAAGTCCAAGTAGGAAAATTCCTAGGATTTATAATATCTCACTAGGGCATTGAAGCCAATCCAGAAAAGATGGAAGCCATACTCAACATGGAAGCACCGAAGAACATCCATGAGGTACAAAAGTTAAATGATAGAATCACCGTATTAGGGCATTTCATTTCTTGCTCTGCTAGGCACTGTCTACCATTGTTCTAAGCTCTCAAAAATTTTAGGAAGTTTCAGTGGTCCGCTGACTGCCAGGCAGCATTTAAAGATATTAAAAGATTTTTATCCTCACCACCCCTACTCAACCGACCCGTCCCAGATGAGACATTATATTTATACCTTTCTATTGGTCGAGAATGCATTGCCTCAATACTAGTAAGAGAAGAAGGAAGCCAGCAAAGCCCAGTTTATTATATCAGTCAAATGCTCTGAGGACTTAAAATTCGGTATCCCATGTTAGACAAGCTAGCCATGGTTGTGGTCCATGCCTCTCGAAAGCTTCGACATTACTTCCAAGCTCACCATATCATCATTCGATCCCATTTCTTACTGTAAAAAATCTTACATAGACTAAAGACCTCGGGCAGGCTAGTACAGTGGTCGGTATTGCTCAGTGAATTTGATATTGACTATGAGCCTTGACAGTAGATGAAAGCCCAAGCATTAGCATATTTCAAGTAAGAACTGGCTTCGAAAGATACAAACTTGACCAAAGCACTGGAATGGAAGCTCTATATTGACGGAGCATCCTCAACTCAAGGTTCCGGTGCCAGAATAATCCTCAGAGGACCACACAAGGTTCACATCCGATATGCAATTCGTATCAAGTACAATGCAACCAACAATGCCGCCAAGTATGAAGCACTCATTATAGGATTGAAGTTAGCCACCGAAGTCAGGGCTGAACAACTCATCATATACTCGAACTCCCAACTGGTGGTCAACTAAGTCAATGGAACATTCCAAGTCAAAGATACCCGCATTGCCAAGTACGTAGATAAAGCCAGGCAGCTCTTGCAATATATTGAATGGGATGGAGGCAGATGGGAGATCATCCAGATTCCTAAGGAAAAAAATAATGAGGCCGACTTCCTGACCAAGTTCGTAGCTGAAAACAGTCAAGCATTCTGGGATATGAATTTCACCGAGTCGCTAACCAATCCTAACACAGAAGACCCAGAAGTTTTAGAGACACAACTAGTCTTGGAATGGATGCGATCGATAATCCAATACCTAGAGCATGGAATACTCTCAGAAGATAAACTGCAGGTTCGAAAGCTCAAAACCAAGGCAGCTCATTATTCCAACCATCAAGGGGAGCTTTACCAAAAATCCCTTTCACACCTATAGTCCAAGTGCGTCTTACCAAAGGAAGGAAATTACATACTCAGAGAGATCCACGAAGGAATTTATGGAGCGCATGAATCTCATTATGCGCTCACTCAAAAGGCACTACTCCAAAGGTACTATTGGCCCACTATGTCTAATGATGCCTAGCAGTTAACATAAGCATGTCCCTAGTGCTAGCACTATGCTCGACTCAATCATAAGCTTTCCCGCCCCCTGCATCCCATCAGCAGCCCTTGGCCATTCGCTATGTGGGGGATGGACATCCTTGGCCCTTTCCCTCCCTCTACCTCGTAAAAAAAGTTCTTAATTGTGGTTATTGACCATTTCACTAAGTGGGTAGAAGTAGAGGCAGTCCTAACCATTATAAAAGCCTGGATACAACACTTCTTTTAGAAGGAGATCATTTGCAAGTTTGGCATCCCCCACACTTTAATTACGAACAATGGCAAATAGTTTGATAACAATAAGTTCAAAGGCTTCTGCTCAGACCTCGGTATAAAGCTTTGCTTCACCTCGGTAGCCCACCCACAGACAAACGGACAAACGAAAGTCACCAATAGAATTCTTATGCAAGGATTAAAGAAGAGACTTAACGAAAAAAAAGGAAATTGGGTCGAAGAACTCAACAATGTAATCTAGGCCTACAGAACCACACCTTGATCATCCATCGAAGAGACACCATTCAAGCTAACCTATGGCATGAATGTGGTAATACCAGTGGAAATTGGTTCACCAAGTTACTGGGTAAGCCAGAATCTTGATCACACCATTAACATCATTGATGTCCGGATATGTCTAGACCTACTAGAGGAATGGAAAGAATAAGCAACAGCCACAGCCAAAGCATGTCAGCAAAAGTTGACACAGTACCATCACCAACGACATCACCCAAGATAATTCAAGTTAGGAGACTGGGTACTCAGAAGAGCAGATTTTGGCAGAGGCAACTCAGGAACAGGTAAGTTAGGTCCAAACTAGGAAGGTCCGTACTATATATCGGCAAACACAACCAAGGAAGCATACAAACTAAGAGAAAGTGGAGGCAAAGAACTACTATGATTTTGGAACTCATACTCTGTCATAAAATATTATCAATAAGATTGTATTCAACACATGATTCAATAAAGTCTCTCTTCATTAATAAAAATGCATTTACAAGAGATCGATTACAAAAAAAAAATACATATACATATCTACTCTGCTATATGTACATCCGGACCCCTAGACTCGGAAATAGAAGGGGAAACCTCATCAATAATCTCTAGATGCGCTACAGACTCAGTAGCAATAGCAGCCTTCATAATATCTCTCATAGGAACAACACTGGCCTTTCAATGGGCATCCTTTTCTGTAGCAAGTTTGGCAAGGTCTGCCGGTGTTATTTGATCCAATGCCCTAAGATCCAGTCCCGAGTCCTAAGCGAGCAAGATCCTTTTACACTCATCCTGATAAGCTTTGAGAAACCCCCCCTACCATGCCTTGGTATGACTTTTTATCACTTGCTCAAGATTTCTCAAGCTTAGCCAGCTTTCTATAGAGCTTAGCAATTTGAAGGTCCTGCTCTTCTATCCTCCTCGTTAGCTGGGCTTAGCTATGTTCCAACTCAGCAACTTTCTTCTAATTCGCTTCAGCATCGAATTTTGCCTCAGCATATTTTGTCTGGCCGAGCTCCAGAGCTGCCTCCGCGCCATCCAACTTCTTCTAAAAATTGATGGCTATTGTTCCCACCTTGATTTCCTTTAGGTTGTATTGGCTCTTCAGGTAAAAGTACTGATCCTTCACCAATAGCAAGGCCTGAGTCATTTGTCAATAGCAAGAAGTTAGCGACAATAAGAACCATATACGATAACAACATCAGTAGCAGAAGCTAACTTTCTTTTAATGACTGGCTAATCATGGAGTTGAGCAACCCCTCCGGGCTCTCATCAGACCAACGTTGCATATCAATGGGTAGCCTTAGCGATTCAGCGTATTAATCCCGCACTTGGCTATTAGAGATACTCGGGGGCTTTATCCGTTTTAGTATCTAGCCCCTCATATCTGGACACCTAAATAACCGTGGGTGCTAAACATAAATGTCCTTATCAAGCCCCTTTATGTCTGACTATGGATCCATCAACCGCCTCTTTTTTTAGCCTACTAGTTCCGGTTGTGCTATTTCCATCACCTTTTTGCCCTTGGGGTCAACAGGAACCACTTTAGGTGCCGCAAGAGCTTCGGGTTCTGGGGAAAGAGATACCTGCACTTCCTTTGGAGTAGCCGACTCATCAACTAATGAAATTTTGCCTATAAAATAAAAAAGTCAATTATCGACAGTTGCAAAAATAGATCAAGTAAAAAATATAGCTAAAAGTAACACAAACGTACCAAGGGAATGAACATGACTCAGACAGACTCTTCATAGGTATCTCCTGGACACATTCTCTGCCGATCGAGCTTCGACAAGCCCGTCGACATGTAGTCGTAAATCCATCTCTGTATCATGGTTGAAAAGTTTCACAGGCTAACTCACCTTATGACACTCATCAGACCACATCCTCCGGACATCCAAGAAGTCTGAGTGATGCTCTATAATAAAAAAATGGTGTCTCCACTTCTTGTGGAGATCTGAAAGCTTCATAAAGAGGGTATGGTAAGGTACAACCGATAAGGAAAACATCTGCTCTCCCTTCTTCCTAGTTAGCCTATATAGGTATTAAAAAACATCTAAATCGGATTCTTTCCCCTCTTCGTACATCAGTTGGATGAACCCAGTCAGTATCCTATAGCTATTCAAATAAAGCTAACCAAATACTATGTTATTCCTATTGAAAAATTCCTTCACAAAGGGATCTAGAGGAAATTTCAAATCCCCCTCTAGCTGATGTTAAAATACACTACTAATTTACTTAGCTCTAATAGGGGGGTATGGGCCCTAAACCTCGTATCTATGGTGTGAAGGGTGTAATCAGCAGGGATACAGAACCACCTTCAGTACCACCCCAGTAACTCACCATCTACATTTGAGACAAAAAGGTTAGAACTAACTTCTTCCCTTGGGGCCATAGTGAAGAAGGAAAATACACAATAACAATAACAAAAATAAAGAAAAAGAATAAGAAGAAAAATAAAAAGACCACCTGGTTGCCACAAGTAAGAATCACGGCAGGCAGAAAGGAAAACAACAATGGCAATACCAATGTAGCAAAAGCAAAAACAATGAAAAATAAAGAAGCAAAATACAGTAATCGACAAGCGTAGCAGTACTTATACAGACATGGAAGGATTTGGAAGCATGCCATTAACTGCCCTCATTATTGCTGCATTCCTCCCTAGGCTATCGAGGGCCTTTTGGGGATAAAAAAGCCCATTGAATGAGGAGTCATGACAACGATGATAGAAACATTTTGCTTACTGACATATGAAATAATGCATAACTCACATGATTTAAACTTCGAATCCCTAAGAGTTGAAGCAATGCCACCACGTGTCGGCCCGCCCAAATTTTGACTGGGCCACTTCATCATGCTACTCGGTAAGCATCCAAGCAATATTTTCAGCCTATTTCAGGTATCTGAGCATCTAAGCCTCATGCATTTAAGTCCAGTAACTGGAGCTGACACCCTCAGGTCACTTTCATAGTACTAAATTTTTTAGCATGTAAACCCCGTGTCCATGTACTGAGCATCTAAGCCTCGCATCCATGTACCAAGTATCTAAGCCTTGCTCATCTAAGTCCAATGACTGAAGCTGACACCCTCAGATCGCTTCTGTAGTACTGAGGTTTCGAGCATGTAAGCCTCGAGTCCATGTACCGAGCATCTAAGCCTCGCGCATTTAAGTCCAGTGACTGAAGCTGGCACCCTCAGGTCGCTTATGTAGTACTGAGGTTTCGAGCTCGTAAAGCCTCGCGTCCATGCATTGAGCATAAAAAAATCTAGTGACGACTAGTTCCTTCATGTCGTTTCTGAACGGACAGGTTAATCTATTATTGTGCTCCTATGCACTTGGCGGATATCCAAGCTCTACATATTGCATTTCAGCAATGACTGTTGCGAGACTCAGTTATATGAATTTTTTAATATTATTTGAATTTTTTTGGAATCGTATTCGTATATGTTGAAAATGCAAAACATGTGTCATATTCATTATTCAGTTATATGCATTTTTGAATATTATCCTTATATTTTTAGAATCTTATTTGTATATAATATAGAAAAAAGTATATGACCTTAATATAATAAGTATTTGAAATTCAAAAAGAGTATCTAAAAGTAAAAACAATATTTGAGATTGAAAGCAATATCTCAAACTCGTAAAAACAGTATCTAAATATGATAATTTCAATAAATATATATTGTTAGAAAAATTATCAAAGAAATAGTTGGCCTTGAGTAATAAATTTAAAAAATAATTGTATTCAATTAATTAAAATAAAAAATAAATATAAATAATTGATATATGCATATCAATTAATTTGAATCAAAGTGCCCATCTTTTTTCAAATGCATGAAACTTGAAAAATATGTTTTATTTATTTCTATTTTATTATTTGTATATTTTAGTTTATTTTTTGTGCATAAAATGAATAAAATAATATCAGTCTAATACATATATATATACCCAAAAAAACTAAAAACAAAAAAAAATAAGAATAAAAAAAAGGAAAAATAAAAAAATTTTAAAATAAAAATTACAGAAAATAAGAAAAAAATGAAAATAAATAAAAAAGAGAGAAAATAAAAAATAAATATCAGGATTCAAGAAAAAATGAAAAAATAAAGATAACAGAGAATAAGAAAAAAATAGATAAATAATAAAGAAAATAAAATTAAGGAAAAAAAAAGATAAAATAAATTAAAAAAATTAAAAAAATAAAGATAATAGAGAAAAATAAAAAATAAAAATAATAGAGAAAAATAAAAATAAGGATTAAATAAAAAGAAAAAAGAAAAAAGGGAAAAAATAAAATAAAAATAAAAAATTTTTAAAAATAAGAGTAATAGAGAAAAAAATTAATGAAGGAATAAGAAGAATACAAATGGGGTAAAAGCGAAGGAAAAAATTAAAAAGGGTTACTCTAGAAAATAAAATGGGTACTCATGTAATTAATGAAAAATGGAATATTTTATTAAAAATTGATGTCCAAATATGATGTATTTATGTAAATTTCTTTTATTTATTTTATTTTATCATATTATTAGTCACTAGTTCTTTTCAAACACAAAATTCTAAGGTTACTTTAATTTTAGTTATATCATTTTTATTATATTATTATCACAATTGGATGAAAATATATTAAATCATCTAATGGTGGTTATTAACAAATTAATATTAGATTATTAACAAATTAAATAAAATTCAAAACATAAATCATAAATTAATATTATTTGAATTTTAAAAACAAAGTAAAATTAAATTCCTAATAAAATAAAGTTACTGTAAAATATCTTTAATTTGTTGGGACTTTAATTTTACTTTGTTTTTAAATTCAAGTAATCTTACATCGCAAATTTATACATAATAAAATGGAAATTAATAAAAATAAAAATAGATTCCTAACCGACAATATGAAGGTGCCTGAGGCGATTGGCATAAAAGAAAAACCCTAGCTACATATATTATATAATTGCACATGCAGATGCTTCTTCCGCCGCGCAGCTCATTGAATTGGAAAACCCATTTCATCGATTTCGTTCGAAATCAAACCAAAATTCACCCAATTGATGTAGATCAAAATTGAAAGCGGAAGCGAAATCGAGATGATGATATCGAGGACGACGTGGACTACAGATACTCACGTTCCTGGTTCTTCGTCAAATCCGCATTATGGCAGCGTGGAATGGTATGAACGTTATTATAAGCCTGGTTTTGTCGAATGCGTCACGAAATATCGACAATGTCTCTCTTAGTGTCAGGTCATGATGTCATTCTCATAAAAGCAACAACAATGATATAATGACCTTCAAATTAATTTAAAAACAAAAAAGTGATGTATCAAAAATGAATAATGAAACAGCACCAACCATTATAACATTTATTCTTCTCTCCAATTCCTTCCCATTTAACAAAAAGCTACAAAAGGTTAAAGGAAAGGGTAACACTAATTAAAATATATTGCATTGAATAAAACCATAAAAAGAGAGTTGAGTAAAGATTGCAGTTTCTAGAAAGCGAATTACATTGTCCAATTGGACTAAGAATTTGACAATGACATCTTCCTCTACCAATGATTGAATCACCATACTTGCATGTTGGTACTTCTAAACAATAAATGAGCACATGTCCAATAAAAAGTTAGATTATTAGAACTCAAGATAGACTGAGAAAGATTATAAGAATTTGAATGTCAAATAGTTCTAAATTCTTACCGCTTATGATTACCATAGGTGAGTGGTACCATGAAGCATACAAGGAAATAAAAAAGTCTTTACCAATAGAATTCATAAGTGATTATTTTAGAAGATCTCGAATCTCAGCTAATTTGGAAGATGTAAGTAAGATCAAATTCAAAGCTTGAATAAGAAAGATCAAATTCAAAGCTTGAAAAAGATAGATAAATTAAGCAGTTAAAGTTTGAACAAAAGAGGAAAAAAAGAAAAAAAAATGGCTTTAACCTTTATTAAAAGGTTCAATTATATTATGTAGAAGTAATGAAGATGGTTCATTTTACTTTTCAGAAAAATGGCTAGACCTAAACCATAATACATGCAAAATCTAGGTTAGCTTTACCCTCTAGTATTGTGGAAATTGGAAAGTCCTGATATACCCTCTCAGCATCTAAAAGCACAAAGAGCCTTTAGATTATTAAAACCCTACACCTAAGAGGAAAGAGAAGATATGCAACATAAGCATATCTGAAGATAATTTATACTTCCTGATAAAGTTCCAATAGCAAATCATGGAACAAAAAAAAAACAATAACTGAAAGAATAAGAGAGAAACACCCACCTCTTTAGAAGAGAAATATAAACATAGAAATTATGCACCAAGAAAATAATAAGTTGGTGGAAATGAAAAGGATCTTTTGCTATGCATGCATGAATCTCCATAATGTGCAGTACCACCTGGTAAGATAGTCAGAATTGAACAACATTAAATAAATGAGAAACACTATTTTTATAAAAAGAAAGGGGAGGACATACATTATGTTATAGAATGTTATGACTCAATTTTCATAACCAAGTATTAACAAGGCATATGACTTATAATAAACTTTGCATGGCTAATAATCTAATGACTAATGATATTTAACTCTTTTTAATTCTGCATTGGAAAAAAATTTAATACAGGTTCACCATGTATGAACTAGTATTTTCATCTTTTTTTACCCTGGGATTCATTTCTACTTGTTTCCTCTCTTGTAATTTAGAAAGGACATGAAACACAAATTAAGTAATAAAAGAACTCCAAAATGGATATACACATTTTACATTCTTTAAAATTTTATACTATAACTTTTCCTTAATGTCAACTTCCAACTCATTCAAGACTATAAGCTACATGACGCAAAAATGATGATAAATTGCGAGTACCATTTCTACATAAAAATATTTTGCAAACTGAAAAATTGAGAATAAATAGCAAGATTCCAATTGGAGAAGCAATATGACTATGAGTGTAACACGCTGAATTAAAAATAAAAAGACAATAACTAAAGACATTTAATGTTAAAATGAGATAATGGATATCAAATAATTGTGATAAAGGAATGAACACAAAATAGAAAGAAATGAAATGGTCAGAGTCATAACATACAGTTGTTGTTCCTGACTACCTTATTTAATGGATTTGAAAGGGTCCTCAGAAGGGTATCAAATATGTCATTCAGAATACATAAGTCCTATTTTACATTGAAAACTATAAGTGAAACACTAACCATATTAGTTTCAACCATTGATCAAGAAAAAGTGAGTGCAATTTTAGCAAAAAATAATATAAAGCCCAGACCAATTCTATAGTGAAAGTAAAGAATATTAATCTCTTCCCATTGTAGAGTGTTGAGATATTACCTTGATTTAAGGCATTTCATATAATTTGTACACTCCAACTTGAGGAGGAGTGTTGCAATATTGCCTTGATTTAAGGTATTTTATACATGATTTCTATAATTAGGTTGCTTAATTTTAAGTTAAAATTATTGTAAATATGTTGTAAATATGGGTTGTATATTCTTGATTTATTCTTTATTTTTTTTCCTATTATGTATTAAAGAATTAGTACAAATACCTCATTAAGCTTGAGGGAATAATCAAGCTGATCATTATTCAGTTTTCATCCTCTCTTTTCTACTTTTTCTTCTCTATTTTCTTATGTTATCAAAGCCCTAGGGTTTTGAAAAATTTCTTCTTTCTTTCCAAATCTGCCTTGTGAGCAAAAAACCATTTCTTTTCAACAGTTTTTCTACTGCTACCCAATGAACAGTGGTGTTATATTTTCTAGTTCAAATCTTTTAGAAGGCTATATTTTCTAAGTAGCAGTCCATCTTACAGTAGTGACATCACTTCATCTAACTTTTTGATCCTTAAAGGCAGCCTTTGTCGTGCATAGTCTTTTAGTTCCTTCAATAATGGTAAACATTTTAGGTGCCTTAAAACCCTTTTTCTCGTATATTTTTGGTACTCTAACTATTATTACTATCAAACTATAAAGTAGTAATAATTATATTTCATGGGTAGCATTTATTGAATTATGGTTTATAGTACAAAGATATAGTGATCACTTAGTTAAAAATGCCACTGATATTGAAGAAAAGAATAGGGCTGCATGGATTAAGATTGATGCACAATTATATAATTTGTCGTGGCATTATTTAAAGCCAAAATTATTGACTCTTTTTTAGTCTTGCAAAACATGTTACAAAGTTTGGAATAAGACTAAGTTATTATATTCTAATGATATTCAATGTATTTATAAGGTAGTGACTGACCTTGTCAATTTGCAGCAAAGCTTGTAGGATATGGCTAGTTATTTGGGCCAAGTTGAAACATTGAAAGATGAATTTAATTCTCTTATGCCTCTTTCTAATAATTTTACTGAGCAAGAGAACCAACAAGATAAATTTTTTATAGTGTTAGCCTTGATGGGACTCAGGGCATATTTGTGTTCAATGTGAGATTAGATTCTTACTAGTCTAGTCATTCCTACTCTTAATGAAACATTTGCTCATTTACTTCATATCTCCTCTACTAAAACTAAAATTGAATCATCAGTCCTAGCCATGCAAAAAAATAGACAATAAGGAGATAATTGAAAATCAAAAGGGAAAGGCTCCAAATCTTATTGTACCTATTGTGATAAGGGTGGTTATACATGTGATACTTATTGGGTCCTTCACAGTCGACCTCCAAGGAATACTTAGAATAATCGACCTATGGCTCATATGGCTCAATCTTAAGGAGTTGGGATTCTTCCTCTACCAATTGTTCAATCTTAGGGATACAATTCAATTACATTATCTAGGGTTGATTATGATGAATATTTGAAGTCTCAAGCATCAAAACAACAGTCATCTTCTTCCATAGTTTCAATTACTCAACCGCGAAATTCCTTTGCTTGCCTAACATAAACATTATATAATGGATCTTGGATATTTTATTTTGGTGCTTCTGATCACATTTCTAGTAATAAAAACCTTTTTCTCTAGTCTTCACTCTCCATCTATTTCCTCTACAGTCACCTTGGCTAATGGATCATAAATAATGATTAAAGGAGTAGGAGAAAGTAAACGTCTCTTTTCTATTCATTTAGTCTCTATCTTGTATACTCCAAAATGCTCTTACAATTTAATTTCCATTAGTAAACTTTCCAAATACCTTAATCATTAAGTAGTTTTTAACCTTGATTATATTTTGGTATAGGATTGAAATACGGGAAAATGATTGGCAAAGGTCATGAGTCAAATGGATGATATTATCGTGCTTGCCTTGACACTCCTACTACCTTTACTTCTGCTCCTTTAGTTGATCTTCTTCATCACCGCATGGGTCATCTTAGTCTTTTCAAACTTTAAAAAATGTTTCTTGGTTTTTCAAAATTGTCTTCATTGAATGTGAATCATGTCAACTTGGGAAACATACTCATAGTTCTTTTCTTAAAGAAATTGAATAATAGAGCCTCTTTTATGTTTGATATTGTTCACTTTGATATTTGGGGACCAAGTTGTGTCAGTAGAAACTTTGGTTTTCATTACTTTATTACTTTTATTGATGACTATTCTCATTACACTTGGTTATTTCTTATCAAATCTATATCTAAGTTGTTTACTATTTTTCAAAACTTTTATGCTAAAATTCAAGATCAATTTGGTGTCTCCATTAAAATTCTACTCAATGACAATGCATGAGAATATATGTTTCTTCCTTTTAAGAAATTCATTATGTCTTGAGGAATTATTCATCAACCTTCTTATGTATATACCCCTCAATAAAATGGTGTGGCTAAAAAAAAGAATCGACATCTCATTAAAATAGCTCGAAGCATGCTAATCCATCATAATGTACCAATTTATTTTGGGGGGGATGTTGTCCTAACTACTTGTTATCTAATCAATTGGATGCCTTCTTCAATTTTGCAAAATCAGAGTCCTTATTCTATTTTATTTATAGGTCAACCATCTTGCCCTCTATTTATGTATATGTTTAAGTGCACTTGCTTTGTTCATAACCATACTCTTAGTAAAGATAAGCTTCATCCCAAATCTATAAAGTATGTCTTCTTAGGGTATTCTTGCCTACATAAAGGCTAGAAATATTATAATCCAACAATAATTAAGTATTTTATCTCAGTAAATGTAACCTTTTTTGAGACATCCTTTTATTTTTCACCACCTATAAACCAAATGGGCATTATAGAAGCTCTTCCAATTCATATTCTTCCTTTTTCTACTCCACCAGCACCAAAACCACTATAAGTTTACTCTAGGTGGTCTTTTATACCTACCTTTGATGTTCCTTTTACAAGTGCAGACTAGATAAATACTTTAAGTGACTTATCTTCTATGCTAACAACTTCTCCAATATTGGTTATGCTTCAACCAGAAGAACCCACTCCACTTACTGCCATTAGAAAAGGTATTCATTCTTTTCGTAATCCTTATCATATTTATAAATTTTTGAGTTATCATTATTTGTCACCTTCATATTATGTTTTTCTATCCAATTTATCCATTATGCCTATCCTGAAATCTGTTAGTGAACCACAGACACATCCTGGTTAGCAACAAGCTATAGTTTAAGAAATAAACTACTCTTAATGCTAATAATACTTGGGCACACTGGGTTTATATAGTGAAAGTTAGTTCTAACGAAAAGATAAACCATTTGAAAGCTCGTTTATTTATAAAAGGGTACACTCAAGTTTTTGGTCTTGATTATGGAGATACTTTCTCTCCAGTTGCCAAGATTGCCTTTATTTACCTACGTATCTCCCTTACTACCATGCACCACTAGAGTAATTATCAACTACACATTAAAAATGCCTTCTTATATGGAGAATTGATAGAAGAAGTTTATATAGAGCAGCCACCAAGTTTTGTTGCTCAGGTGGAGTCTAGGCTTGTTTCTCAATTTCAAAAATCTCTTTATGGTTTCAAATAATCCCCAAGGGAATGGTTTTGGTAATTTAGTACCGTTTTTTAAGACTTTGGAATGCATATAAGTGAGGTATATCAGTATATCAGTCATACAACTCATAGAAAATGTATTTACTTAGTAGTATATGTAGATGATATTGCCATAATAAGTGATGTTCATGAAGGAATAAATAAACTCAAACAATATCTTTTTAGTCATTTTCAGACTAAAGACATAGGGAAGTTAAAGTATTTTTTAGGCATTGAGGTGGTATAGTAAAATACAGGCACTACTATTTCATAGAGGAAATATGTCTTAGACATTCTAGAAGAGACAGGAATGTTAGATTGCAAACCTGTGGAAACCCCTATGGATCCAAATGTCAAACTTGTTCTGAGACAAGGGGAGCTATTAAAAGATCCTAGACAATATCGAAGATTAGTTGGAAAACTCAACTATCTCACTACCACCAGCCCAAATATTTCCTTTACAGTAAATATGGTCAATTAATTTCTTTAAGCCATATGTGACAGCCATTGGGATGCAATGATAAGCATCCTTAGACTTATCAAAGGATCTCTAGGATAGGGTTTATTATATGAAAATACTAAACATACATAAATTATTGGGTATTCAGATGCTGATTGGGTAGGTTCTCTATCATATAGGCAATCCTTTTTAAGATATTGTGTATTTATTGGAGCAAATATAATATCTTGGAAAAGCAAAAGCAAAATATTGTAGCAAGATCAAGTATAAAAGCAGAATATTAAACCATGGCCTTAGTTACCTATTAACTTATTTGGTTAAAATAGTTGCTTTAAGAACTAAAGTGTGGAGGTTCTAGTCCCAAGAAATTGATTTGTGATAATCAAGCAACACTACATATCGCTCAAATCTAGTCTTCCATAAAAGGACAAAGCATATAGAGATAGATTGTTATTTCATCAGACTAAAGATTGAATTCAGCTGCATTACTACTAGTTTTATGAATTCAAATGATTAGTTGGCAGACATTTTGAGTAATGCTCTAAGAAGTCCGCAAATTGACTATATATGTTACATGCTAGGAGTATACAATATGTATGCTCCAGCTTGAGGGGGAATGTTGAGATATTACCTTGATTTAAGGCATTTAAAATGATATGTATGCTCCAACTTGAGGGGGAGTGTTGAGATATTATAATATATATGCTTCACAAGTAATTAAGGCATTTTATGCATGATTTTTATAATTAAGTTGCTTGATCTTAGGCTAAAATCAATATAAATATGTTGTACATATGGGATGTATATTCATGATTTTGTTTCCTATTATGTATTAGAGAATTAGTAGAAATACCCCTTTAGGCTTAAGGGAATAATTAAGTTAATCATTATTTAGTTTTCATCCTTTCTTCTTTACCTTCTCTTCTTCATTTTCTCATAGAGCATGTTAAAGAACCTACCCTTTAGTACTACCTAATAAAATAATTTTACTGTTACACACTTGCACATCCCTGAATATAGGTTCAATTAATAATCTTTTCAATTTCAAATCACTTCAGAGCTTTCAAGTTTTAGTGTAATAACTTGATATTTTAAATATTTTTATACTGTATCAGGATATGCAATATTAATAATTTCACTATATATATTTGACTATCTAATTATTTTGTTAATAATTAAAGTTAATTTTAAATTATTTTAAATTTTCTACATAAAATTTTATCGAAACTTATATTTTTGGGAAAATAATACTTAAATAATAATTTATTTATTTATGTTAGTTCATTTTATTAAATTGCATAGTTTCATGCATGATTATATTTTGCATATTAATATATATACATATACATACATAAATATATATTATTATAATCATTTAGGGTTTAATGTTTAAATTATGTGTATATTATACTTTTATTATTATATGTGTTATATATGTATACGTATATATATTTATTTTTGGTGTCTATTTATTTTATATTATAATATTATTATATTTTTAACGTAAAGTGTTAATGTTATAATATATATATATATATAAACCTAAGGAAAATTACATTTTCTGCCATCATCCCTAACCTCACGATCCCGACGCCCTCACCCCCTCTCATTAATGTGCAATCCCATTCCCCTCCGTTCAATGTACCTGTTGGAGTGTTGTCGCCTTCCCCAGCTGCTCCATCACCCTCTTAAGCACTGGTGATCGCTGCTAAACCCGAGAAGCCAAGAAATCGAGCCAACTCCATTCAACCACTTTCCAGCCACTGTTTTTTATGATTCCAGTGTTGTTTTGCTCCTAGAACTCCATAGAAGCTGATTCCAAGCTTCCTTTACCTTTAAAGCTCGATTTGGTAAGGATTTAAGCTTTATATCATTTTCGGCCATTTGAGTTTCTTGAGTTTTTTTGAACTTTGATCTTAGTGATTTAAGCTTAATTCCTTCACAAAAGTTGTTTCTATTAACTCAATCTACATCCTAGAATTTTTGGAATTTTTTTTATTTTTGTGAATTTTTTATTATTTTATTAATATTTTCTAATTTTCGTAAATTAATTAAATAAATTGTGAATTTGTGAATTTTGGTGTTTATAGAGGTTGAAACTAATTTTAGAATTTAATTTATAATTTTTGTGATTTTTTTGTAATTAATATAATTTTATTTAGTTTATGTGAATTTTGGAAATATAGGTTAAATGAGAATTTTGTTAAAATTAATTGGTTAATTGAGTATAATTATTGATTTTATTGAATTATATGTTGAGAAAATAATTTTTGAGTAATTATATACTTTTTAGTGAATTTTTGAGTAATTATTGTTTAATATGTAAATTTTTATATATTAGGGTTATTTTGGTAATTTGGTAGTAATATTAGTTGAATATTAAGTTTAATTGGTTTTAATAATTATTTGAGGTATAAAAATGATTTTTACAAATTATTTACTATTTTTAACTAATTAAAACTATTTTTTGAAATTTATTTTCAAATTATATATAATATACTATTTTTGTAAATAAATGAGTTTTTGATGATTTTAATATATTTTTGGGCTAATTAAGTAATTTGAATTTATAAAATGAATTTCTGTTAATATTTGTGAATTTATCAAGAATTATGGATTTTTAATAATATTTTATTAATATTAGGGTTTTTAAGTAAAAATCGATAAAATAATTATTTTTAGTGTTTTAATATGTAAATTGCTACATTTTGGTATATAAAGGGTATTTTTGGTATTTATGGAATTTTTATGTATTCTGTGTATATCTCGTGAATTATGAACCTTGGTCGGTGGAATTATAGTTTGGGAATCCGACCAAGGGTTTGTGTGGTTATCCTATATTCGAAGCGTGTTTTTTACAAGACCGGCTCTACTTTTTGAGTAGAGAGATGTCCATTTTACAAGGGAGGTTCTGCCAAATATTTAGTAGAATTCTCGTTAAATGTGACATTCGGTCAAATTTTTATTCTCTATCTATGTCCAGTATTCTAGATCGAGTCTTTAGAAAATTACGTTAGATTTATTCTAATTTTGTGTTAATATTTTATTTGTTAGTTGCGTCGAGACCGAGGCCTAGTGGACCAAACCCGTCAAATCCGTCTTATGGAGTACACAATTGTGAGTTGTTATTTTATATATACGTGTATTAGGATGCATGTTTTTAGAAATAAATGTTTTAATTGTATGAAATATGCATAAATAATTTAATAAATGCTTAAGTATATTTTAGGTATATTTTAGTATATTTTTGGTATATTATAAATTAAATGCATGTATTATTCTTGATTTATACCTAAAATATTTTTAAGTATATATATGGTTTATTTTATAATTGATCTGAATTTGTTTGACATCTATAAACTCGAAATATACTTGGTTTATTTTTGGTATATTTCTAGTATATATATGGATTATATTGCCATTTAAATTAATGTCATACATCATTTATTTTACGAATGTATGAGTTTATTTTAAATAAAGGATATCAATAGGATGTGCTACCTAGTGGGTAGCACTAGGACCGAGTACGTATCGGTACGACAATAGATTGTAGGTTGAATTACTAACCTATTTGTGGATATTGATTGGATTGATTTGATTAATGTGAGATGTGATTTGAGAGTGTGATTGCTGGAGCTCGATTGACCAAGTGTCTCGGAGCCAATCACATTGATAGTCAGACTACTGGAGCTCGGTTGATTGAGTGTCTCGGGGCCAGTCTACTATCCCAATGGAACAAGTGAATTTATTTGGAATAGGTGAGCCTGTATGGCTAGAGTGTTGTCTAAAACTATTTGAGGTTGCGATCATCTAGGGTTCTATTTGATCCTTCATAAATGGATATTTTTCAGTATTATATAAAGTATTTTCAGCATTTGTGTGTATTTGCCTATATATATACTTATTATATATATTTTGTTGAGTACCTGCATTTGACATTTAGTTATGCATGTATATATATTATAACAATTCACTCAGTGAGATCTGACTCCCCTCCATTGATTTATTTTTCAGGAGAGTCTTCGTCCTCATACCTCAATAGCAGACCTTTACGCCAGATTTCTTTCGCCCCGACCTTATTATGTAAACTGCTTACTTGAGTTTTATTTTGTATTCTAGACACTATAGTAGTTATTTCAATGAGCTGTATGTATTATATATGTATGAGATTTAATTGTCAAAAGTTTGAACCGAGAATTTGTATTGAAAGATTTTATACATATGAGATGGATTTATGTTATTAAATGAGTTGATGGATTATTATTTTACTTATGAGATTTAATTCCACTGCGTAACGTTTTATTTATTTGATTATATATTGCATGTTTTTATTTTATTTTATTTTTAAGGCTTGCCACAGGTTTCAAATTCGAAAGAATTCCTGTTCTCTAATGCCGGTCATGGCCCCTTATTTTGGGTCGTGAAAAAGTTGGTATCAGAGCGGAGTTCTATGTTAGGGCCTTAGTTATATGAGTTGTGGCCTTAGTTTTTAGTGTTGTGAATCTTTTAAAACTATTGCAATGAATTAGGTTCAAGTATGTCTTGATGAGTATTCCTTGATTTAGTTTTCTGTGTTATCCTCTGTTGTCTATTTTGTCTAAATCCTTTTATTTGTCTTTCCAGAATGAGGAGGCAAGTGCGTGTTGCTTCACTGGTCGTTGAGGCCGAGGATGGTGAGTCCTTCCAAGATGAGGTTTTACCTCTTGAGCCGCCAGTTAGGCACAGAGATTATGGTAGAGGTAGACCTCGAGGAGCGACAGGTCGTCATAGATAGAGAGAGTTACAGGATGAGGAGCCTATAGAGCCAGAGTATGAGGATGTTCTTGTACCTCCAGTAGTTCAGCTTGCCTATCAGCAGGGTATGTCTGACCCTGAGGCAGCTATATTCTATGCCAGAGTTGGCAGGATCGCTTTTGATGGGACTTCCACCCCTTTAGATTTTCTACATGCGATCGAGACTAGGACTCAGAATGCTCACACCGAGTACTAACAGATTCTGATAGTCGAGCTTTCTATTGAGGGACTAGCCCTAGACTAATTTATTCAAATGATCCAGCCATATATGATGACGATGACCTGGGCTCAGTTCAGAGAGTGATTCATGAGGAGATTTTGCCCAGAGCCACTTCGCATGAGTTATAGACTCCGGTTGACTAGTATTTCTTATGGTGACAGATCTATTGAGTATACTTGAGAGTTCATCCGGCTTGGTAGATATGTAGAGGATATGATGCGAGACTAGTACTTCACAGTCACTACATATGTCACTGGATTAGGTTCTGCATTTGCTGGTATGCCTATAACGGGCCTTACTCTGGAGTCGATGATAGAGTTGGCTAAGGAGATTGAGCTGAGGCTAGTCAGGCAAGGAGCTATGCCTGATTATTACCAGATGGGTGTTCAGTCAGGTGGATTCCAAACTACTCTATACTCAAGTTTCCATATTGGTTTGAGTAGTTAACAAAGAGGTCCAGCATAGCAGACTCAGAGACAGCAGCAGCAGGTACATTGGAGCAATAGACATGGCTGTGGAGGTCAACGTAGACCATTCAGACTCGGGTCAGGTGCTTCGAGCAGTAGTAGTGGATGTAGTTCTAGGTCAGCTGCTAGTGTATGTCAGACGTGCGGTAGAGTCCATTAGGGACCATGTTATTTGACATTGCTGATGTGTTTCAGATGCGGGCAGATGGGACATTTTGCTAGATCATGTCCCTATTTTGGGTATCAGCAGTTGCAGATTCCGTGATTTCCTCATCAGTCAATTGCTAGTGTTGCACCTATTCCTTTTTAGTTGCCTCCAGTCTAGCATCAGAGTTCTACTCAAATTGTCCCCCAGCAGGGTCATGGTAGAGGTACTAAAGGAGGTACTAGAGGTGTTGGCCAGGCTTCTATCAGCCAACAGAGAGGTCAAGGACAGACCAGAGTCTTTTATCTCACTCAGTAGGATGCTCAGGCATCCAATGCAGTTGTGGCAGGTATTATTTTTATCTGTTACCTGAAAGCATAGGTTATGTTTGATCCGAGTGCCACGCATTCGATCGTTTCTCTTGGTTTTTCTTTCAAGTCTTATTGGCAAGCTTTGAGATTGGCTTTTCCTTTGTTTGTCACCACTACTCTAAGTGATTCTTTGGACACTGATATTATTCTTTCTAGTTGTCCAGTTCTTGTCAAAAGTAGAGAATTGTCAGCTGATTTGATTCTGTTGAATGTGATGGAGTTTGATGTTATTTTGGGTATGGATTGGTTATCTTAGCATTATGTCGTGGTGGATTGTTGGAGTAAAGAGGTGACTTTCAGAATTCCTGGTGAAGAAGAATTTAAGTTTATGGGTGATAGGGGTTCAGCACCTCATAATCTCATTTCTACTATTACGGCTAGGAAGTTACTGAAGAAAGGTTGTTAGGGATATTTGGTATTGGTCAGGGATACTTCAGTGGAGAAGTTATCACTCATAAATGTTCCTATTGCCTGTGAGTTTCCTGACATTTTTCTTGAGGAGTTTCCAGGTTTACCACCTCACAGAGAGATTGAGTTCTGTATAGATATAGTTCTAAGCACTACTCCTATATCTATGCCACCCTGCAGAATGGCTCCTGCGGAGTTGAAAGAGTTAAAGGAGTAGTTGCAAGAGTTATTGGATAAGGGTTTCATTAGACTCAGTATTTCTTCTTGGGGTGCACTAGTCCTGTTTGTGAAGAAGAAGGACAGTACCCTGAGACTGTGCATTGACTATAGAGAGCTGAACAAGGTGACAGTGAAGAACAAGTATCCTCTCCCGAGGATAGATGACTTGTTTGATTAGCTACAGGGTGCACAGTTCTTTTCTAAGATTGACCTGAGGTCAGGTTATCATCAGTTGCAGATCAGTGAAGCCGATGTTCCTAAAATGGCATTTTGCACTCGATATGGTCATTATGAGTTTCTGGTGATGTCTTTTAGTTTGACTAATGCACCAACAACTTTTATGGATCTGATGAACAAGGTATTCACACCATATGTGGATCAGTTTGTGGTAGTCTTCATCGATGATATACTGGTGTATTCGAGAAATATGGAGGAGCATGTATATCAATTGAGGACTGTACTGCAGACACTGAGAGAACATCAGCTTTATGCTAAATTCTTGAAGTATGATTTCTAGATGGAGAGTGTTACTTTTCTTGGACACGTGGTGTCTAAAAAGGGTATCCAGGTTGATCCATAAAAGATTGAGGCAGTGTTTGAGTGGCCTAGACCGACTTCAGTTACAAAGATTCAGAGTTTTCTAGGTTTAGGCAGGTACTCTAGGAGGTTTGTACAAGATTTAGAATTGCAGCTCCTATGACTCACTTGACTCAAAAGAATGTAAGATTTGAGTGGTCTGAAGCTTGTGAGAATAGTTTTCAGTTGTTGAAAGAGAAGTTGACCACAACCCTAGTGTTACTTTACCTAATGGTATGGACAAGTTCACAGTGTATTGTGATGCCTCTAGAGTTGGCCTAGGTTGTGTGTTAATGCAGAATGGTAGGGTGATAGCCTATGCTTTGAGGTAGTTGAAGAAGCATGAGCAAAACTACCATACACATGACCTTGAGATGGCTGCAATGATCTTTGCTCTCAAGATCTGGAGACATTATTTGTACAGGGTGACTTGTGAGATTTTTACTGATCATAAGAGCCTTAAGTACATTTTCCAGCAGAGAGATCTAAATCTGAGGCAGAGGAGATGGTCGAAACTATTGAAAGATTATGATTGTGAGATACTATATCATCCAGGCAAGGCTAATATGGTAGTAGATGCCTTGAGCAAGAAGTCCTCAAATAGTCTCGCTCATATCAGTATGGAGAAGAGATCATTAATCCAAGAGTTACATCTGTTAGTGGATCAAGGTCTGATGAAGAAGATTAGTAGATCAGGTGGACTGCTAGCTCAGTTTAAGGTGTGATCTGTATTGAGAGATAGGATTAAGACAGCTCAGAGCTGAGATTCTATTCTATAAGAGCTTGCAAAGAATGTTTGAGAAGGGAAGTTCACTGATTTCACACTCGATATGATGGTGTTTTATAGATCAGTGGTAGATTGTGTGTTCTTGATGTGGATAATTTAAGAGAAGAGATCCTACAGGAAGCACATTCTACAGTTTATAGCATACATTCGGGTGTCACTAAGATGTACCATAATATCAGAGACTTGTATTGGTGGGATGGATTGAAGAAGGTTGTCGCTGATTATATTGCTAAGTGCTTAAAGTGTCAGCAAGTGAAAGCTAAGCATCAGAAGCCTTCTGGAAAGCTTCAGTCTCTTCCTATTCCTAAGTGGAAGTGGGAAAGGATAGCTATAGATTTTATGGTTGGTTTACCCTCGTTCTAAGGATGGATACGATTCCATCTGGGTGATTGTAGACAAGTTGACCAAGTCTACATATTTCTTGCCTATGAAAGGCACCTATTTTGTAGCTAGACTGGCGAAGCTGTATGTGAAGCATATTGTGCCTTTATGGAGTACCTGTGTCCATTGTTTCAGATAAAGGTTCAGCGTTTACCTTACATTTTTAGCAGAAGTTATAGGAAGCGATGGGCACTAGGTTGGACTTCAGTACTGCTTTTTATCCTCAGACATATGGTCAGTCTGAGAGGATGATCCAGACACTGGAAGATATATTGAGGATGAGTGTTTTGGATCTGGGAGGTAGCTGGGATGATCATTTGCCACTCGTAGAGTTTGCATATAATAACAACTACCATAGCAGTATTGGAATGGCACCATATGAGGATTTGTATGGAAGGAAGTGTAGATCCCCTCTGAGTTAGGATGAGATTGGTGAGACAAGCTTTGACTGGACCTGAGATGGTTCAGGATGCTGCAGAGAAAGTCATTATGATCAAGAACAGGTTAGAGATCGCAATTAGTAGAAAGAAGAGCTATGCGAATCTTAGGCACAAAGATGTGGAGTTCCAAGTTGGAGACTTTATTTTTTTGAAGGTGTCTCCGATGAAGGGTATTATGAGATTTAGCAGGAAGGGTAAGTTAGCATCGAGATATATCGAACCATTCGAGATTCTGGAGAGAGTTGGCACTGTTGCATATCAGTTGGCTCTGCCTTTGAGTATATCTCAAGTGCATCCAGTGTTTCATATCTTGATGCTGAGGAAGTATATCTCAGACCCTTCACACGTGTTGCAGCTCGACAGTGTGGAAGTGAATGAAGACCTGACGTTCATAGAAGAACCTGTGGCAATCGTTGATTATCAAGTTCGACAGTTGCGTTTGAAGCAGATTTCGATGGTCAAGGTTCTATGGCACAGCAACAGGGTAGAGGAGCATACGTGGGAGACTGAAGCTGAGATGCGAGCTTCTTACCCTTATCTCTTTCCTCCTTGATTTGTATTTACTCTTTTTCTGGAATTCAGGGACGAATTCTTGTAAAGGGGATGGACTGTACTAACCCGATGTTTTAAATATTTTTATATTGTATTGGGATATGCAGTATTAATAATTTTACTATATATATTTGACTATCTAATTATTTTGTTAATAATTAAAATTAATTTTAAATTATTTTAAGTTTTCTACGTAAAATTTTCCCGAAACTTATATTTTTGAGAAAATAATAGTTAAATAATAATTTATTTATTTACGTTAGTTCATTTTATTAAAATTGCATGGTTTCATGCATGATTATATTTTGCATATTAATATATATATATATATATATATATATATATATATATATATATATATATATATATATATATATATATATATATATATATATATATATTATAATCATTTAGGGTTTAATGTTTAAATTATGCATATATTATACTTTTTATTATTATATGTGTTATATATGTATATGTATATATATTTATGGTGTGTGTTTATTTTATGTTATAATATTATTATATTTTAATGTAAAGTGTTAATGTTATATATATATATATATATATATATATATATATATATATATATAAACCTAAGGAAAATTACATTTTCTGCCATCATCCCTAACCTCATGATCCCGACGCCCTCATCCCCTCTCATTAATGTGCAATCCCATTCCCCTCCATTCAGTGTGCCTCCTAGAGGGCTACCGCCTTCCCCAGCTGCTCCGCCACCCTCTTCCACCCTCTCCAGCACCGGTGATCACTACTAAACCCGAGAAATCGAGCCAACTCCGTTCAACCATTTTCCAACCACTGTTTTTTATGATTCCGGAGTTTTTTTTCTCCTAGAACTCCATAGAAGCCGATTCTAAGCTTCCTTTAGCTTTAAAGCTCGATTTGGTAAGGATTTAAGCTTGATCTCATTTTCGGCCATTTGAGTTTCTTGAGTTTTTTTGAACTTCGATCTTAGTGATTTAAGCTTAATTCCTTCACAAAAGTTGTTTCTATTAACTCAATCTACATCCTGGAATATTTTTGGAATTTATTTTGATTTTTGTGAATTTTTTATTATTTTATTAATATTTTCTAATTTTCGTAAATTAATTAAATAAATTGTGAAATTGTGATTTTTGGTGTTTATAAAGGTTTAAATTAATTTTAGAATTTAATTTATAATTTTTGTGATTTTTGTGCAATTAATATAATTTTATTTAGTTTATGTGAATTTTGGAAGTATAGGTTACATGAGTATTTTATTAAAATTAATTGGTTAATTGAGTATAATTATTGATTTTATTGAATTATATGTTGAGAAAATAATTTTTGAGTAATTATATACTTTTTAGTGAATTTTTGAGTAATTATTGTGTATTATGTGAATTTTTATATATTAGGGTTATTTTGGTAATTTGATAGTAATATTAGTTGAATATTAAGTTTAATTGCTTTTAATAATTATTTGAGGTATAAAAATGATTTTTACGAATTATTTACTATTTTTAACTAATTAAAACTATTTTTCAAAATTTATTTTCAAATTATATATAATATACTATTTTTGTAAATAAATGAGATTTTAGTGATTTTTAATATGTTTTTGGGCTAATTAAGTAATTTGGATTTATAAAATGAATTTCTGTTAATATTTTTGAATTTATCGAGAATTATGGATTTTTAATAATATTTTATTAATATTAGGGTTTTTAAGTAAAAATCAGTAAAATAATTATTTTTAGTGTTTTAATATGTAAATTGCTATATTTTGGTATATAAAGGGTATTTTGATATTTATTAATTTTTTTATGTATTTTGTGTATATCTCGTGAATTGTGAACCTCGGTCGATGGAATTTTAGTTTGGAAATCCGACCGAGGAGTTGTGTGGTTATCCTATATTCGTAGTGTGTTTTCCTATAGGACCGGC
>CANTUR010001281.1:7500-43588 GCA_947683625.1 Mallotus nudiflorus
CGTCTGAGTAAGCTTATATTTGATATATTATGGGCCCCGTGGGTCAACCGATGCCACCACGAACGTCCATTTGAAGCCCAAGTGCCCAAGCCCACTGTATCAAATCCATGGGCTTAAACATGGGTTTTTGGGCACAAAGACAAATCGCTATAGATGGGCTTTAGAGCCCGCACTGTAGCCCTCTAAGTCAGCTTCGATCTGATATATTATGGGCCCCGTGGGCCAACCGATGCCACCACGAACATCCATTTGAAGCCGAAGTGCCCAAGCCCACTCTATCAAATCCATGGGCCTAAAAATGGGTTTTTGGGCCCAAAGACAAATCGCTATAGATTGGCTTTAGAGCCCGCACTGTAGATCTCTGAGTCAGCTTCGATTTGATATATTATGGGCCCCATGGGTCAACCGATGCCGCCACGAACGTCCATTTGAAGCCCAAGTGCGCAAGCCCATAATCAAATCCATGGGCCGAAATAGTGGTTTTCGGGCCCCAAAACAAAGGAATTTGGGCCCGAGGACGGCCTGCTACAGATGCAGTTTGTAGCGGCCCGTTATAGTCCTCTGAGTCAGCTTCGATTCGATATATTATGGGCCCCGTGGGTCAACCGATGCCGCAACGAACGTCCATTTGAAGCCCAAGTGCGCAAGCCCACTCTATCAAATCCATGGGCCTACACATGGGTTTTTAGGCCCAAAGACAAATCGTTATAGATGGGCTTTATAGCCCGCACTATAGCCGTCTGAGTAAGCTTATATTTGATATATTATGGGCCCCGTGGGTCAACCGATGCCACCACGAACGTCCATTTGAAGCCCAAGTGCCCAAGCCCACTCTATCAAATCCATGGGCTTAAACATGGGTTTTTGGGCCCAAAGACAAATCGCTATAGATGGGCTTTAGAGCCCGCACTGTAGCCCTCTGAGTCAGCTTCGATCTGATATATTATGGGCCCCGTGGTTCAACCGATGCTGCCACGAACGTCCATTTGAAGCCCAAGTGCGCAAGCCCACAATCAAATCCATGGGCCGAAATAGTGGTTTTCGGGCCCCAAAACAAAGGAATTTGGGCCCGAGGACGGCCCGCTACAGACGCAGTTTATAGCATCTAGTTATAGCCCTCTGAGTCAGCTTCGATTTGATATATTATGGGCCCCGTGGGTCAACCGATGCCGCCACGAACGTCCATTTTAAGCCCAAAGTGCGCAAGCCCACTCTATCAAATCCATGGGCCTACACATGGGTTTTTAGGCCCAAAGACAAATCGTTATAGATGGGCTTTATAGCCCGCACTATAGCCGTCTGAGTAAGCTTATATTTGATATATTATGGGCCCCGTGGGTCAACCGATGCCACCACGAACGTCCATTTGAAGCCCAAGTGCCCAAGCCCACTCTATCAAATCCATGGGCCTAAACATGGGTTTTTGGGCCCAAAGACAAATCGCTATAGATGGGCTTTAGAGCCCGCACTGTAGCCCTCTGAGTCAGCTTCGATCTGATATATTATGGGCCCCGTGGGTCAACCGATGCCGCCACGAACGTCCATTTGAAGCCCAAATGCGCAAGCCCACAATCAAATCCATGGGCCGAAATAGTGGTTTTCGGGCCCCAAAACAAAGGAATTTGGGCTCGAGGACGGCCCGCTACAGACATTGTTTGTAGCGGCCCGTTATAGCCCTCTGAGTCAGCTTCGATTTGATATATTATGGGCCCCGTGGGTCAACCGATGCCGCCACGAACGTCCATTTGAAGCCCAAGTGCGCAAGCCCACTCTATCAAATCCATGGAACTACACATGGGTTTTTAGGCCCAAAGACAAATCGTTATAGATGGGCTTTATAGCCCGCACTATAGCCGTCTGAGTAAGCTTATATTTGATATATTATGGGCCCCGTGGGGCAACCGATGCCACCACGAACGTCCATTTGAAGCCCAAGTGCCCAAGCCCACTCTATCAAATCCATGGGCTTAAACATGGGTTTTTGGGCCCAAAGACAAATCGGTATAGATGGGCTTTAGAGACTGCATTGTAGCCCTCTGAGTCAGCTTCGATCTGATATATTATGGGCCCCGTGGGTTAACCGATGCCGCCACGAACATCCATTTGAAGCCCAAGTGCCCAAGCCCACTCTATCAAATCCATGGGCCTAAACATGGGTTTTTGGGCCCAAAGACAAATCGCTATAGATGGGCTTTAGAGCCCGCACTGTAGACCTCTGAGTCAGCTTCGATCTGATATATTATGGGCCCCGTGGGTCAACCGATGCCGCCACGAACGTCCATTTGAAGCCCAAGTGTGCAAGCCCACAAGCAAATCCATGGGCCGAAATAGTGGTTTTCGAGCGCCAAAAGAAAGGAATTTAGGCCCGAGGACGGCCCACTACAGACGTAGTTTGTAGCGGCCCGTTATAGCCCTCTGAGTTAGCTTCGATTTGATATATTATGGGCCCTGTGGGTCAACCGATTCCGCCACGAACGTCCATTTGAAGCCCAAGTGTGCAAGCCCACTCTATCAAATCCATGGGCCTACACATGGGTTTTTAGGCCCAAAGACAAATCGTTATAGATGGGCTTTATAGCCTGCACTATAGCCGTCTGAGTAAGCTTATTTTTGCTATATTATGGGCCCCGTGGGTCAACCGATGCCACCACGAACGTCCATTTGAAGCCCATGTGCCCAAGCCCACTGTATCAAATCCATGGGCTTAAACATGGGTTTTTGGGCCCAAAGACAAATCGCTATAGATGGGCTTTAGAGCTCGCACTGTAGCCCTTTGAGTCAGCTTCGATCTGATATATTATAGGCCCCGTGGGTCAACCGATGCCGCCACGAACATCCATTTGAAGCCCAAGTGCCCAAGCCCACTCTATCAAATCCATGGGCCTAAACATGGGTTTTTGGGCCCAAAGACAAATTGCTATAGATGGGCTTTAGAGCCTGCACTGTAGACCTCTGAGTCAGCTTCGATCTGATATATTATGGGCCCCGTGGGTCAACCGATGCCGCCACGAACGTCCATTTGAAGCCCAAGTGCGCAAGCCCACAATCAAATCCATGGGCCGAAATAGTGGTTTTCGAGTTCCAAAACAAAGGAATTTGGGCCCGAGGACGGCCCGCTACAGATGTAGTTTATAGCGGCCCGTTATAGCCCTCTGAGTTAACTTTGATTTGATATATTATGGGCCCCGTGGGTCAACCGATGCCGCCACGAACGTCCATTTGAAGCCCAAGTGCGCAAGCCCACTCTATCAAATCCATGGGCCTACACATGGGTTTTTAGGCCCAAAGACAAATCGTTATAGATGGGCTTTATAGCCCGCACTATAGCCGTCTGAGTAAGCTTATATTTGATATATTATGGGCCCCGTGGGTCAACCGATGCCACCACGAACGTCCATTTGAAGCCCAAGTGCCCAAGCCCACTGTATCAAATCCATGGGCTTAAACATGAGTTTTTGGGCCCAAAGACAAATCGCTATAGATGGGCTTTAGAGCCCGCACTGTAGCCCTCTGAGTCAGCTTCGATCTGATATATTATGGGCCCCGTGGGTCAACCGATGCCACCACGAACATCCATTTGAAGCCCAAGTGCCCAAGCCCACTCTATCAAATCCATGGGCCTAAACATGGGTTTTTGGGCCCAAAGACAAATCGCTATAGATGGGCTTTAGAGCCCGCACTGTAGATCTCTGAGTCAGCTTCGATCTGATATATTATGGGCCCCGTGGGTCAACCGATGCCGCCACGAACGTCCATTTGAAGCCCAAGTGCGCAAGCCCACAATCAAATCCATGGGCCGAAATAGTGGTTTTCGGGCCCCAAAACAAAGGAATTTGGGCCCGAGGATGGCCCGCTACAGACATTGTTTGTAGCAGCCCGTTATAGCCCTCTGAGTCAGCTTCGATTTGATATATTATGGGCCCCGTGGGTCAACCGATGCCGCCGCGAACGTCCATTTGAAGCCCAAGTGCGCAAGCCCACTCTATCAAATCCATGGGCCTACACATGGGTTTTTATGCCCAAAGACAAATCGTTATAGATGGGCTTTATAGCCCGCACTATAGCCGTCTGAGTAAGCTTATATTTGATATATTATCGGCCCCGTGGGTCAACCGATGCCACCATGAACGTCCATTTGAAGCCCAAGTGCCCAAGCCCACTCTATTAAATCCATGGGCCTAAACATGGGTTTTTGGGCCCAAAGACAAATCGCTATAGATGGGCTTTAGAGCCCGCACTGTAGCCCTCTGAGTCAGCTTCGATCTGATATATTATGGGCCCCGTGGGTCAACCGATGCCGCCACGAACGTCCATTTGAAGCCCAAGTGCGCAAGCCCACAATCAAATCCATGGGCCGAAATAGTGGTTTTCGGGCCCCAAAACAAAGGAATTTGGGCCCGAGGATGGCCCGCTACAGACATTGTTTGTAGCAGCCCGTTATAGCCCTCTGAGTCAGCTTCGATTTGATATATTATGGGCCCCGTGGGTCAACCGATGCCGCCGCGAACGTCCATTTGAAGCCCAAGTGCGCAAGCCCACTCTATCAAATCCATGGGCCTACACATGGGTTTTTATGCCCAAAGACAAATCGTTATAGATGGGCTTTATAGCCCGCACTATAGCCGTCTGAGTAAGCTTATATTTGATATATTATGGGCCCCGTGGGTCAACCGATGCCACCACGAACGTCCATTTGAAGCCCAAGTGCCCAAGCCCACTCTATCAAATCCATGGGCCTAAATATGGGTTTTTGGGCCCAAAGACAAATCGCTATAGATGGGCTTTAGAGCCCGCACTGTAGCCCTCTGAGTCAGCTTCGATCTGATATATTATGGGCCCCGTGGGTCAACCGATGCCGCCACGAACGTCCATTTGAAGCCCAAGTGCGCAAGCCCACAATCAAATCCATGGGCCAAAATAGTGGTTTTCGAGCGCCAAAACAACGGAATTTGGGCTCGAGGACGGCCCGCTACAGTTGTAGTTTGTAGCGGCCCGTTATAGCCCTCTGAGTTAGCTTCGATTTGATATATTATGGACCCCGTGGGTCAACCGATGCCGCCACGAACGTCCATTTGAAGCCCAAGTGCGCAAGCCCACTCTATCAAATCCATGGGCCTACACATGGGTTTTTAGGCCCAAAGACAAATCGTTATAGATGGGCTTTATAGCCCGCACTATAGCCGTCTGAGTAAGCTTATATTTGATATATTATGGGCCCCGTGGGTCAACCGATGCCACCACGAACGTCCATTTGAAGCCCAAGTGCCCAAGCCCACTCTATCAAATCCATGGGCCTAAATATGGGTTTTTGGGCCCAAAGACAAATCGCTATAGATGGGCTTTAGAGCCCGCACTGTAGCCCTCTGAGTCAGCTTCGATCTGATATATTATGGGCCCCGTGGGTCAACCGATGCCGCCACGAACGTCCATTTGAAGCCCAAGTGCGCAAGCCCACAATCAAATCCATGGGCCAAAATAGTGGTTTTCGAGCGCCAAAACAACGGAATTTGGGCTCGAGGACGGCCCGCTACAGTTGTAGTTTGTAGCGGCCCGTTATAGCCCTCTGAGTTAGCTTCGATTTGATATATTATGGACCCCGTGGGTCAACCGATGCCGCCACGAACGTCCATTTGAAGCCCAAGTGCGCAAGCCCACTCTATCAAATCCATGGGCCTACACATGGGTTTTTAGGCCCAAAGACAAATCGTTATAGATGGGCTTTATAGCCCGCACTACAGCCGTCTGAGTAAGCTTATATTTGATATATTATAGGCCCCGTGGGTCAACCGATGCCACCACGAACGTCCATTTGAAGCCCAAGTGCCCAAGCGCACTGTATCAAATCCATGGGCTTAAACATGGGTTTTTGGGCCCAAAGACAAATCGCTATAGATGGGCTTTAGAGCCCGCACTGTAGTCCTCTGAGTCAGCTTCGATCTGATATATTATGGGCCCCGTGGGTCAACCGATGCCGCCATGAACATCCATTTGAAGCCCAAGTGCCCAAGCCCACTCTATCAAATCCATGGGCCTAAACTTGGGTTTTTGGGCCCAAAGACAAATCGCTATAGATGAGCTTTAGAGCCCGCACTGTAGATCTCTGAGTCAGCTTCAATCTGATATATTATGGGCCCCGTGGGTCAACCGATGCCGCCACGAACGTCCATTTGAAGCCCAAGTGCGCAAGCCCACAATCAAATCCATGGGCCGAAATAGTGGTTTTCGGGCCCCAAAACAAAGGAATTTGGGCCCGAGGACGGCCTGCTACAGACGCAGTTTGTAGCGGCCCATTATAGTCCTCTAAGTCAGCTTCGATTTGATATATTATGGGCCCCGTGGGTCAACCGATGCCGCAACGAACGTCCATTTGAAGCCCAAGTGCGCAAGCCCACTCTATCAAATCCATGGGCCTACACATGGGTTTTTAGGCCCAAAGACAAATCGTTATAGATGGGCTTTATAGCCCGCACTATAGCCGTCTGAGTAAGCTTATATTTGATATATTATGGGCCCCGTGGGTCAACCGATGCCACCACGAACGTCCATTTGAAGCCCAAGTGCCCAAGCCCACTGTATCAAATCCATGGGCTTAAACATGGGTTTTTGGGCACAAAGACAAATCGCTATAGATGGGCTTTAGAGCCCGCACTGTAGCCCTCTAAGTCAGCTTCGATCTGATATATTATGGGCCCCGTGGGCCAACCGATGCCACCACGAACATCCATTTGAAGCCCAAGTGCCCAAGCCCACTCTATCAAATCCATGGGCCTAAAAATGGGTTTTTGGGCCCAAAGACAAATCGCTATAGATTGGCTTTAGAGCCCGCACTGTAGATCTCTGAGTCAGCTTCGATTTGATATATTATGGGCCCCATGGGTCAACCGATGCCGCCACGAACGTCCATTTGAAGCCCAAGTGCGCAAGCCCATAATCAAATCCATGGGCCGAAATAGTGGTTTTCGGGCCCCAAAACAAAGGAATTTGGGCCCGAGGACGGCCTGCTACAGACGCAGTTTGTAGCGGCCCGTTATAGTCCTCTGAGTCAGCTTCGATTTGATATATTATGGGCCCCGTGGGTCAACCGATGCCGCAACGAACGTCCATTTGAAGCCCAAGTGCGCAAGCCCACGCTATCAAATCCATGGGCCTACACATGGGTTTTTAGGCCCAAAGACAAATCGTTATAGATGGGCTTTATAGCCCGTACTATAGCCGTCTGAGTAAGCTTATATTTGATATATTATGGGCCCCGTGGGTCAACCGATGCCACCACGAACGTCCATTTGAAGCCCAAGTGCCCAAGCCCACTCTATCAAATCCATGGGCTTAAACATGGGTTTTTGGGCCCAAAGACAAATCGCTATAGATGGGCTTTAGAGCCCGCACTGTAGCCCTCTGAGTCAGCTTCGATCTGATATATTATGGGCCCCGTGGTTCAACCGATGCCGCCACGAACGTCCATTTGAAGCCCAAGTGCGCAAGCCCACAATCAAATCCATGGGCCGAAATAGTGGTTTTCGGGCCCCAAAACAAAGGAATTTGGGCCCGAGGACGGCCCGCTACAGACGCAGTTTATAGCAACTCGTTATAGCCCTCTGAGTCAGCTTCGATTTGATATATTATGGGCCCCGTGGGTCAACCGATGCCGCCACGAACGTCCATTTTAAGCCCAAGTGCGCAAGCCCACTCTATCAAATCCATGGGCCTACACATGGGTTTTTAGGCCCAAAGACAAATCGTTATAGATGGGCTTTATAGCCCGCACTATAGCCGTCTGAGTAAGCTTATATTTGATATATTATGGGCCCCGTGGGTCAACCGATGCCACCACGAACGTCCATTTGAAGCCCAAGTGCCCAAGCCCACTCTATCAAATCCATGGGCCTAAACATGGGTTTTTGGGCCCAAAGACAAATCGCTATAGATGGGCTTTAGAGCCCGCACTGTAGCCCTCTGAGTCAGCTTCGATCTGATATATTATGGGCCCCGTGGGTCAACCGATGCCGCCACGAACGTCCATTTGAAGCCCAAATGCGCAAGCCCACAATCAAATCCATGGGCCGAAATAGTAATTTCGGGCCCCAAAACAAAGGAATTTGGGCTCGAGGACGGCCCGCTACAGACATTGTTTGTAGCGGCCCGTTATAGCCCTCTGAGTCAGCTTCGTTTTGATATATTATGGGCCCCGTGGGTCAACCGATGCCGCCACGAACGTCCATTTGAAGCCCAAGTGCGCAAGCCCACTCTATCAAATCCATGGAACTACACATGGGTTTTTAGGCCCAAAGACAAATCGTTATAGATGGGCTTTATAGCCCACACTATAGCCGTCTGAGTAAGCTTATATTTGATATATTATGGGCCCCGTGGGGCAACCGATGCCACCACGAACGTCCATTTGAAGCCCAAGTGCCCAAGCCCACTCTATCAAATCCATGGGCTTAAACATGGGTTTTTGGGCCCAAAGACAAATCGGTATAGATGGGCTTTAGAGCCCGCACTGTAGCCCTCTGAGTCAGCTTCGATCTGATATATTATGGGCCCCGTGGGTTAACCGATGCCGCCTCGAACATCCATTTGAAGCCCAAGTGCCCAAGCCCACTCTATCAAATCCATGGGCCTAAACATGGGTTTTTGGGCCCAAAGACAAATCGCTATAGATGGGCTTTAGAGCCCGCACTGTAGACCTCTGAGTCAGCTTCGATCTGATATATTATGGGCCCCGTGGGTCAATCGATGCCGCCACGAACGTCCATTTGAAGCCCAAGTGTGCAAGCCCACAATCAAATCCATGGGCCGAAATAGTGGTTTTCGAGCGCCAAAACAAAGGAATTTAGGCCCGAGGACGGCCCACTACAGATGTAGTTTGTAGCGGCCCGTTATAACCCTCTGAGTTAGCTTCGATTTGATATATTATGGGCCCTGTGGGTCAACCGATTCTGCCACGAACGTCCATTTGAAGCCCAAGTGCACAAGCCCACTCTATCAAATCCATGGGCCTACACATGGGTTTTTAGGCCCAAAGACAAATCGTTATAGATGGGCTTTATAGCCCGCACTATAGCCGTCTGAGTAAGCTTATTTTTGCTATATTATGGGCCCCGTGGGTCAACCGATGCCACCACGAACGTCCATTTGAAGCCCAAGTGCCCAAGCCCACTCTATCAAATCCATGGGCTTAAACATGGGTTTTTGGGCCCAAAGACAAATCGCTATAGATGGGCTTTAGAGCTCGCACTGTAGCCCTCTGAGTCAGCTTCGATCTGATATATTATAGGCCCCGTGGGTCATCCGATGCCGCCACGAACATCCATTTGAAGCCCAAGTGCCCAAGCCCACTCTATCAAATCCATGGGCCTAAACATGGGTTTTTGGGCCGAAAGACAAATTGCTATAGATGGGCTTTAGAGCCTGCACTGTAGACCTCTGAGTCAGCTTCGATCTGATATATTATGGGCCCCGTGGGTCAACCGATGCCGCCACGAACGTCCATTTGAAGCCCAAGTGCGCAAGCCCACAATCAAATCCATGGGCCGAAATAGTGGTTTTCGAGTTCCAAAACAAAGGAATTTGGGCCCGAGGACGGCCCGCTACAGATGTAGTTTGTAGCGGCCCGTTATAGCCCTCTGAGTTAACTTCGATTTGATATATTATGGGCCCCGTGGGTCAACCGATGCCACCACGAACGTCCATTTGAAGCCCAAGTGCGCAAGCCCACTCTATCAAATCCATGGGCCTACACATGGGTTTTTAGGCCCAAAGACAAATCGTTATAGATGGGCTTTATAGCCCGCACTATAGCCGTCTGAGTAAGCTTATATTTGATATATTATGGGCCCCGTGGGGCAACCGATGCCACCACGAACGTCCATTTGAAGCCCAAGTGCCCAAGCCCACTCTATCAAATCCATGGGCTTAAACATGGGTTTTTGGGCCCAAAGACAAATCGGTATAGATGGGCTTTAGAGCCTGCATTGTAGCCCTCTGAGTCAGCTTCGATCTGATATATTATGGGCCCCGTGGGTTAACCGATGCCACCACGAACATCCATGTGAAGCCCAAGTGCCCAAGCCCACTCTATCAAATCCATGGGCCTAAACATGGGTTTTTGGGCCCAAAGACAAATCGCTATAGATGGGCTTTAGAGCCCGCACTGTAGACCTCTGAGTCAGCTTCGATCTGATATATTATGGGCCCCGTGGGTCAACCGATGCCGCCACGAACGTCCATTTGAAGCCCAAGTGCGCAAGCCCACAATCAAATCCATGGGCCAAAATAGTGGTTTTCGAGCGCCAAAACAAAGGAATTTGGGCCCGAGGACGGCCCGCTACAGACATAGTTTGTAGCGACCCGTTATAGCCCTCTGAGTCATCTTCGATTTGATATATTATGGGCCCCGTGGGTCAACCGATGCCGCCACAAACGTCCATTTGAAGCCCAAGTGCGCAAGCCCACTCTATCAAATCCATGGGCCTACACATGGGTTTTTAGGCCCAAAGACAAATCGTTATAGATGGGCTTTATAGCCCGCACTATAGCCGTCTGAGTAAGCTTATATTTGATATATTATGGGCCCCGTGGGTCAACCGATGCCACCACGAACGTCCATTTGAAGCCCAAGTGCCCAAGCCCACTGTATCAAATCCATGGGCCTAAACATGGGTTTTTGGGCCCAAAGACAAATCGCTATAGATGGGCTTTAGAGCCCGCACTGTAGCCCTCTGAGTCAGCTTCGATCTGATATATTATGGGCCCCGTGGGTCAACCGATGCCGCCACGAACGTCCATTTGAAGCCCAAGTGCGCAAGCCCACAATCAAATCCATGGGCCAAAATAGTGGTTTTCGAGCGCCAAAACAAAGGAATTTGGGCCCGAGGACGGCCCGCTACAGGCGTAGTTTGTAGCGGCCCGTTATAGCCCTCTGAGTTAGCTTCGATTTGATATATTATGGGCCCCGTGGGTCAACCGATGCCGCCACGAACGTCCATTTTAAGCCCAAGTGCGCAAGCCCACTCTATCAAATCCATGGGCCTACACATGGGTTTTTAGGCCCAAAGACAAATCGTTATAGATGGGCTTTATAGCCCGCACTATAACCGTCTGAGTAAGCTTATATTTGATATATTATGGGCCCCGTGGGTCAACCGATGCCACCACGAACGTCCATTTGAAGCCCAAGTGCCCAAGCGCACTGTATCAAATCCATGGGCTTAAACATGGGTTTTTGGGCCCAAAGACAAATCGCTATAGATGGGCTTTAGAGCTCGCACTGTAGCCCTCTGAGTCAGCTTCGATCTGATATATTATGGGCCCCGTGGGTCAACCGATGCCGCCACGAACATCCATTTGAAGCCCAAGTGCCCAAGCCCACTCTATCAAATCCATGGGCCTAAACATGGGTTTTTGGGCCCAAAGACAAATCGCTATAGATGGGCTTTAGAGCCCGCACTGTAGATCTCTGAGTCAGCTTCGATCTGATATATTATGGGCCCCGTGGGTCAACCGATGCCGCCACGAACGTCCATTTGAAGCCCAAGTGCGCAAGCCCACAATCAAATCCTTGGGCCGAAATAGTGGTTTTCGGGCCCCAAAATAAAGGAATTTGGGCCCGAGGACGGCCTGCTACAGACACAGTTTGTAGCGGCCTGTTATAGTCCTCTGAGTTAGCTTCGATTTGATATATTATGGGCCCCGTGGGTCAACCGATGCCGCAACGAACGTCCATTTGAAGCCCAAGTGCGCAAGCCCACTCTATCAAATCCATGGGCCTACACATGGTTTTTAGGCCCAAAGACAAATCGTTATAGATGGGCTTTATAGCCCGCACTATAGCCGTCTGAGTAAGCTTATATTTGATATATTATGGGCCCCGTGGGTTAACCGATGCCGCCACGAACATCCATTTGAAGCCCAAGTGCCCAAGCCCACTGTATCAAATCCATGGGCTTAAACATGGGTTTTTGGGCCCAAAGAAAAATCGCTATAGATGGGCTTTAGAGCCCGCACTGTAGCCCTCTGAGTCAGCTTCGATCTGATATATTATGGGTCCCGTGGGTCAACCGATGCCGCCACGAACATCCATTTAAAGCCCAAGTTCCCAAGCCCACTCTATCAAATCCATGGGCCTAAACATGGGTTTTTGGGCCCAAAGACAAATCGCTATAGATGGGCTTTAGAGCCCGCACTGTAGATCTCTGAGTCAGCTTCGATCTGATATATTATGGGCCCCGTGGGTCAACCGATGCCGCCACGAACGTCCATTTGAAGCCCAAGTGTGCAAGCCCACAATCAAATCCATGGGCCGAAATAGTGGTTTTCGAGCGCCAAAACAAAGGAATTTAGGCCCGAGGACGGCCCGCTACAGATGTAGTTTGTAGCGGCCCGTTATAGCCCTCTGAGTTAGCTTCGATTTGATATATTATGGGCCCTGTGGGTCAACCGATGCCGCCACGAACGTCCATTTGAAGCCCAAGTGCGCAAGCCCACTCTATCAAATCCATGGGCTTAAACATGGGTTTTTGGGCCCAAAGACAAATCGCTATAGATGGGCTTTAGAGCTCGCACTGTAGCCCTCTGAGTCAGCTTCGATCTGATATATTATAGGCCCCGTGGGTCAACCGATGTCGCCACGAACATCCATTTGAAGCCCAAGTGCCCAAGCCCACTCTGTCAAATCCATGGGCCTAAACACGGGTTTTTGGGCCCAAAGACAAATTGCTATAGATGGGCTTTAGAGCCTGCACAGTAGACCTCTGAGTCAGCTTCGATCTGATATATTATGGGCCCCGTGGGTCAACCGATGCCGCCACGAACGTCCATTTGAAGCCCAAGTGCGCAAGCCCACAATCAAATCCATGGGCCGAAATAGTGGTTTTTGAGTTCCAAAACAAAGGAATTTGGGCCCGAGGACGGCCCGCTACAGATGTAGTTTGTAGCGGCCTGTTATAGCCCTCTGAGTTAACTTCGATTTGATATATTATGGGCCCCATGGGTCAACCGATGCCGCCACGAACGTCCATTTGAAGCCCAAGTGCGCAAGCCCACTCTATCAAATCCATGGGCCTACACATGGGTTTTTAGGCCCAAAGACAAATCGTTATAGATGGGCTTTATAGCCCGCACTATAGCCGTCTGAGTAAGCTTATATTTGATATATTATGGGCCCCGTGGGTCAACCGATGCCACCACGAACGTCCATTTGAAGCCCAAGTGCCCAAGCCCACTGTATCAAATCCATGGGCTTAAACATGGGTTTTTGGGCCCAAAGACAAATCGCTATAGATGGGCTTTAGAGCCCGCACTGTAGCCCTCTGAGTCAGCTTCGATTTGATATATTATGGGCCCCGTGGATCAACCGATGCCGCCACGAACGTCCATTTGAAGCCCAAGTGCGCAAGCCCACTCTATCAAATCCATGGGCCTACACATGGGTTTTTAGGCCCAAAGACAAATCGTTATAGATGGGCTTTATAGCCCGCACTATAGCCGTCTGAGTAAGCTTATATTTGATATATTATGGGCCCCGTGGGTCAACCGATACCACCACGAACGTCCATTTGAAGCCCAAGTGCCCAAGCCCACTCTATCAAATCCATGGGCCTAAACATGGGTTTTTGGGCCCAAAGACAAATCGCTATAGATGGGCTTTAGAGCCCGCACTGTAGCCCTCTGAGTCAGCTTCGATCTGATATATTATGGGACCCGTGGGTCAACCGATGCCGCCATGAACGTCGATTTGAAGCCCAAGTGCGCAAGCCCACAATCAAATCCATGGGCCAAAATAGTGGTTTTCGAGCGCCAAAACAAAGGAATTTGGGCCCGAGAACGGCCCGCTACAGATGTAGTGTGTAGCGGCCCGTTATAGCCCTCTGAGTTAGCTTCGATTTGATATATTATGGGCCCCGTGGGTCAACCGATGCCGCCAAGAACGTCCATTTGAAGCCCAAGTGCGCAAGCCCACTCTATCAAATCCATGGGCCTACACATGGGTTTTTAGGCCCAAAGACAAATCGTTATAGATGGGCTTTATAGCCCGTACTATAGCCGTCTGAGTAAGCTTATATTTGATATATTATGGGCCCCGTGGGTCAACCGATGCCACCACGAACGTCCATTTGAAGCCCAAGTGCCCAAGCGCACTGTATCAAATCCATGGGCTTAAACATGGGTTTTTGGGCCCAAAGACAAATCGCTATAGATGGGCTTTAGAGCCCGCACTATAGCCCTCTGAGTCAGCTTCGATCTGATATATTATGGGCCCCGTGGGTCAACCGATGCCGCCACGAACATCCGTTTGAAGCCCAAGTGCCCAAGCCCACTCTATCAAATCCATGGGCCTAAACATGGGTTTTTGGGCCCAAAGACAAATCGCTATAGATGGGCTTTAGAGCCCGCACTGTAGATCTCTGAGTCAGCTTCAATCTGATATATTATGGGCCCCGTGGGTCAACCGATGCCGCCACGAACGTCCATTTGAAGCCCAAGTGCGCAAGCCCACAATCAAATCCATGGGCCGAAATAGTTATTTTCGGGCCCCAAAACAAAGGAATTTGGGCCCGAGGACGGCCTGCTACAGATGTAGTTTGTAGCGGCCCGTTATAGTCCTCTGAGTCAGCTTCGATTTGATATATTATTGGCCCCGTGGGTCAACCGATGCCGCAAAGAACGTCCATTTGAAGCCCAAGTGCGCAAGCCCACTCTATCAAATCCATGGGCCTACACATGGGTTTTTAGGCCCAAAGACAAATCGTTATAGATGAGCTTTATAGCCCGCACTATATCCGTCTGAGTAAGCTTATATATGATATATTATGGGCCCCGTGGGTCAACCGATGCCACCACGAACGTCCATTTGAAGCCCAAGTGCCCAAGCGCACTGTATCAAATCCATGGGCTTAAACATGGGTTTTTGGGCCCAAAGAAAAATCGCTATAGATGGGCTTTAGAGCCCGCACTGTAGCCCTCTGAGTCAGCTTCGATCTGATATATTATGGGCCCCGTGGGTCAACCGATGCCGCCACGAACGTCCATTTGAAGCCCAAGTGCGCAAGCCCACAATCAAATCCATGGGCCGAAATAGTGGTTTTCGGGCCCCAAAACAAAGGAATTTGGGCCCGAGGACGGCCCGCTACAGACGCAGTTTATAGCGACCTGTTATAGCCCTCTGAGTCAGCTTCGATTTGATATATTACGGGCCCCGTGGGTCAACCGATGCCGCCACGAACGTCCATTTTAAGCCCAAGTGCGCAAAACCCACTCTATCAAATCCATGGGCCTACACATGGGTTTTTAGGCCCAAAGACAAATCGTTATAGATGGGCTTTATAGCCCGCACTATAGCCGTCTGAGTAAGCTTATATTTGATATATTATGGGCCCCGTGGGTCAACCGATGCCACCACGAACGTCCATTTGAAGCCCAAGTGCCCAAGCCCACTCTATCAAATCCATGGGCCTAAACATGGGTTTTTGGGCCCAAAGACAAATCGCTATAGATGGGCTTTAGAGCCCGCACTGTAGCCCTCTGAGTCAGCTTCGATCTGATATATTATGGGCCCCGTGGGTCAACCGATGCCGCCACGAACGTCCATTTGAAGCCCAAATGCGCAAGCCCACAATCAAATCCATGGGCCGAAATAGTGGTTTTCGGGCCCCAAAACAAAGGAATTTGGGCTCGAGGACGGCCCGCTACAGACATTGTTTGTAGCGGCCCGTTATAGCCCTCTGAGTCAGCTTCGATTTGATATATTATGGGCCCCGTGGGTCAACCGACGCCGCCACGAACGTCCATTTGAAGCCCAAGTGCGCAAGCCCACTCTATCAAATCCATGGAACTACACATGGGTTTTTAGGCCCAAAGACAAATCGTTATAGATGGGCTTTATAGCCCGCACTATAGCCGTCTGAGTAAGCTTATATTTGATATATTATGGGCCCCGTGGGTCAACCGATGCCACCACGAACGTCCATTTGAAGCCCAAGTGCCCAAGCGCACTATATCAAATCCATGGGCTTAAACATGGGTTTTTGGGCCCAAAGACAAATCGCTATAGATGGGCTTTAGAGCCCGCACTATAGCCCTCTGAGTAAGCTTATATTTGATATATTATGGGCCCCGTGGGTCAACCGATGCCACCACGAACGTCCATTTGAAGCCCAAGTGCCCAAGCCCACTCTATCAAATCCATGGGCTTAAACATGGGTTTTTGGGCCCAAAGACAAATCGGTATAGATGGGCTTTAGAGCCCGCACTGTAGCCCTCTGAGTCAGCTTCGATCTGATATATTATAGGCCCCGTGGGTTAACCGATGCCGCCACGAACATCCATTTGAAGCCCAAGTGCCCAAGCCCACTCTATCAAATCCATGGGCCTAAACATGGGTTTTTGGGCCCAAAGACAAATCGCTATAGATGGGCTTTAGAGCCCGCACTGTAGACCTCTGAGTCAGCTTCGATCTGATATATTATGGGCCCCGTGGGTCAACCGATGCCGCCACGAACGTCCATTTGAAGCCCAAGTGTGCAAGCCCACAATCAAATCCATGGGCCGAAATAGTGGTTTTCGAGCGCCAAAACAAAGGAATTTAGGCCCGAGGACGGCCCGCTACAGACGTAGTTTGTAGCGGCCCGTTATAGCCCTCTGAGTTAGCTTCGATTTGATATATTATGGGCCCTGTGGGTCAACCGATGCCGCCACGAACGTCCATTTGAAGCCCAAGTGCGCAAGCCCACTCTATCAAATCCATGGGCCTACACATGGGTTTTTAGGCCCAAAGACAAATCGTTATAGATGGGCTTTGTAGCCCGCACTATAGCCGTCTGAGTAAGCTTATATTTGATATATTATGGGCCCCGTGGGTCAACCGATGCCACCACGAACGTCCATTTGAAGCCCAAGTGCCCAAGCCCACTCTATCAAATCCATGGGCTTAAACATGGGTTTTTTGGCCCAAAGACAAATCGCTATAGATGGGCTTTAGAGCTTGCACTGTAGCCCTCTGAGTCAGCTTCGATCTGATATATTATAGGCCCCGTGGGTCAACCGATGCCGCCACGAACATCCATTTGAAGCCCAAGTGCCCAAGCCCACTCTATCAAATCCATGGGCCTAAACATGGGTTTTTGGGCCCAAAGACAAATTGCTATAGATGGGCTTTAGAGCCTGCACTGTAGACCTCTGAGTCAGCTTCGATCTGATATATTATGGGCCCCGTGGGTCAACCGATGCCGCCACGAACGTCCATTTGAAGCCCAAGTGCGCAAGCCCACAATCAAATCCATGGGCCGAAATAGTGGTTTTCGAGTTCCAAAACAAAGGAATTTGGGCCCGAGGACGGCCCGCTACAGATGTAGTTTGTAGCGGCCCGTTATAGCCCTCTGAGTTAACTTCGATTTGATATATTATGGGCCCCGTGGGTCAACCGATGCCGCCACGAACGTCCATTTGAAGCCCAAGTGCGCAAGCCCACTCTATCAAATCCATGGGCCTACACATGGGTTTTTAGGCCCAAAGACAAATCGTTATAGATGGGCTTTATAGCCCGCACTATAGCTGTCTGAGTAAGCTTATATTTGATATATTATGGGCCCCGTGGGTCAACCGATGCCACCACGAACGTCCATTTGAAGCCCAAGTGCCCAAGCCCACTCTATCAAATCCATGGGCTTAAACATGGGTTTTTGGGCCCAAAGACAAATCGCTATAGATGGGCTTTAGAGCTCGCACTGTAGCCCTCTGAGTCAGCTTCGATCTGATATATTATAGGCCCCGTGGGTCAACCGATGCCGCCACGAACATCCATTTGAAGCCCAAGTGCCCAAGCCCACTCTATCAAATCCATGGGCCTAAACACGGGTTTTTGGGCCCAAAGACAAATTGCTATAGATGGGCTTTAGAGCCTGCACTGTAGACCTCTGAGTCAGCTTCGATCTGATATATTATGGGCCCCGTGGGTCAACCGATGCCGCCACGAACGTCCATTTGAAGCCCAAGTGCGCAAGCCCACAATCAAATCCATGGGCCGAAATAGTAGTTTTCGGGCCCCAAAACAAAGGAATTTGGGCCCGAGGACGGCCCGCTACAAACGCAGTTTATAGCGGCCCGTTATAGCCCTCTGAGTCAGCTTCGATTTGATATATTATGGGCCCCGTGGATCAACCGATGCCGCCATGAACGTCCATTTGAAGCCCAAGTGCGCAAGCCCACTCTATCAAATCCATGGGCCTACACATGGGTTTTTAGGCCCAAAGACAAATCGTTATAGATGGGCTTTATAGCCCGCACTATAGCCGTCTGAGTAAGCTTATATTTGATATATTATGGGCCCCGTGGGTCAACCGATGCCACCACGAACGTCCATTTGAAGCCCAAGTGCCCAAGCCCACTGTATCAAATCCATGGGCTTAAACATGGGTTTTTGGGCCCAAAGACAAATCGCTATAGATGGGCTTTAGAGCCCGTACTGTAGCCCTCTGAGTCAGCTTCGATCTGATATATTATGGGCCCCGTGGGTCAACCGATGCCGCCACGAGCATCCATTTGAAGCCCAAGTGCCCAAGCCCACTCTATCAAATCCATGGGCCTAAACATGGGTTTTTGGGCCCAAAGACAAATCGCTATAGATGGGCTTTAGAGCCCGTACTGTAGATCTCTGAGTCAGCTTCGATCTGATATATTATGGGCCCCGTGGGTCAACCGATGCCGCCACGAACGTCCATTTGAAGCCCAAGTGCGTAAGCCCACAATCAAATCCATGGGCCGAAATAGTGGTTTTCGGGCCCCAAAACAAAGGAATTTGGGCCTGAGGACGGCCCGCTACAAATGCAGTTTATAGCGGCCCGTTATAGCCCTCTGAGTCAGCTTCGATTTGATATATTATGGGCCCCGTGGATCAACCGATGCCGCCACGAACGTCCATTTGAAGCCCAAGTGCGCAAGCCCACTCTATCAAATCCATGGGCCTACACATGGGTTTTTAGGCCCAAAGACAAATCGTTATAGATGGGCTTTATAGCCCGCACTATAGCCGTCTGAGTAAGCTTATATTTGATATATTATGGGCCCCGTGGGTCAACCGATACCACCACGAACGTCCATTTGAAGCCCAAGTGCCCAAGCCCACTCTATCAAATCCATGGGCCTAAACATGGGTTTTTGGGCCCAAAGACAAATCGCTATAGATGGGCTTTAGAGCCCGCACTGTAGCCCTCTGAGTCAGCTTCGATCTGATATATTATGGGCCCCGTGGGTCAACCGATGCCGCCACGAACGTCCATTTGAAGCCCAAGTGCGCAAGCCCACAATCAAATCCATGGGCCAAAATAGTGGTTTTCGTGCGCCAAAACAAAGGAATTTGGGCCCGAGGACGGCCCACTACAATTGTAGTGTGTAGTGGCCCGTTATAGCCCTCTGAGTTAGCTTCGATTTGATATATTATGGGCCCCGTGGGTCAACCGATGCCGCCACGAACGTCCATTTGAAGCCCAAGTGCGCAAGCCCACTCTATCAAATCCATGGGCCTACACATGGGTTTTTAGGCCCAAAGACAAATCGTTATAGATGGGCTTTATAGCCCGTACTATAGCCGTCTGAGTAAGCTTATATTTGATATATTATGGGCCCCGTGGGTCAACCGATGCCACCACGAACGTCCATTTGAAGCCCAAGTGCCCAAGCGCACTATATCAAATCCATGGGCTTAAACATGGGTTTTTGGGCCCAAAGACAAATCGCTATAGATGGGCTTTAGAGCCCGCACTATAGCCCTCTGAGTCAGCTTCGATCTGATATATTATGGGCCCCGTGGGTCAACCGATGCCGCCACGAACATCCGTTTGAAGCCCAAGTGCCCAAGCCCACTCTATCAAATCCATGGGCCTAAACATGGGTTTTTGGGCCCAAAGACAAATTGCTATAGATGGGCTTTAGAGCCTGTACTGTAGACCTCTGAGTCAGCTTCGATCTGATATATTAAGGGCCCCGTGGGTCAACCGATGCCGCCACGAACGTCCATTTGAAGCCCAAGTGCGCAAGCCCATAATCAAATCCATGGGCCGAAATAGTGGTTTTCGAGTTCCAAAACAAAGGAATTTGGGCCCGAGGACGGCCCGCTACAGTTGTAGTTTGTAGCGGCCCGTTATAGCCCTCTGAGTTAACTTCGATTTGATATATTATGGGCCCCGTGGGTCAACCGATGCCGCCACGAACGTCCATTTGAAGCCCAAGTGCGCAAGCCCACTCTATCAAATCCATGGGCCTACACATGGGTTTTTAGGCCCAAAGACAAATCGTTATAGATGGGCTTTATAGCCCGCACTATAGCCGTCTGAGTAAGCTTATATTTGATATATTATGGGCCCCGTGGGTCAACCGATGCCACCACGAACGTCCATTTGAAGCCCAAGTGCCCAAGCCCACTGTATCAAATCCATGGGCTTAAACATGGGTTTTTGGGCCCAAAGACAAATCGCTATAGTTGGGCTTTAGAGCCCGCACTGTAGCCCTCTGAGTCAGCTTCGATCTGATATATTATGGGCTCCGTGGGTCAACCGATGCCGCCACGAACATCCATTTGAAGCCCAAGTGCGCAAGCCCACTCTATCAAATCCATGGGCCTAAACATGGGTTTTTGGGCCCAAAGACAAATCGCTATAGATGGGCTCTAGAGCCCGCACTGTAGATCTCTGAGTCAGCTTCGATCTGATATATTATGGGCCCCGTGGGTCAACCGATGCCGCCACGAACGTCCATTTGAAGCCCAAGTGCGCAAGCCCACTCTATCAAATCCATGGGCCTACACATGGGTTTTTAGGCCCAAAGACAAATCGTTATAGATGGGCTTTATAGCCCGCACTATAGCCGTCTGAGTAAGCTTATATTTGATATATTATGGGCCCCGTGGGTCAACCGATGCCACCACGAACGTCCATTTGAAGCCCAAGTGCCCAAGCCCACTCTATCAAATCCATGGGCTTAAACATGGGTTTTTGGGCCCAAAGACAAATCGCTATAGATGGGCTTTAGAGCTCGCACTGTAGCCCTCTGAGTCAGCTTCGATCTGATATATTATAGGCCCCGTGGGTCAACCGATGCCGCCACGAACATCCATTTGAAGCCCAAGTGCCCAAGCCCACTCTATCAAATCCATGGGCCTAAACATGGGTTTTTGGGCCCAAAGACAAATTGCTATAGGTGGGCTTTGGAGCCTGTACTGTAGACCTCTGAGTCAGCTTCGATCTGATATATTATGGGCCCTGTGGGTCAACCGATGCCGCCACGAACGTCCATTTGAAGCCCAAGTGCGCAAGCCCACAATCAAATCCATGGGCCGAAATAGTGGTTTTCGAGTTCCAAAACAAAGGAATTTGGGCCCGAGGACGGCCCGCTACAGATGTAGTTTGTAGCGGCCCGTTATAGCCCTCTGAGTTAACTTCGATTTGATATATTATGGGCCCCGTGGGTCAACCGATGCCGCCACGAACGTCCATTTGAAGCCCAAGTGCGCAAGCCCACTCTATCAAATCCATGGGCCTACACATGGGTTTTTAGGCCCAAAGACAAATCGTTATAGATGGGCTTTATAGCCCGCACTATAGCCGTCTGAGTAAGCTTATATTTGATATATTATGGGCCCCGTGGGTCAACCGATGCCACCACGAACGTCCATTTGAAGCCCAAGTGCCCAAGCCCACTCTATCAAATCCATGGGCTTAAACATGGGTTTTTGGGCCCAAAGACAAATCGCTATAGATGGGCTTTAGAGCTCGCACTGTAGCCCTCTGAGTCAGCTTCGATCTGATATATTATAGGCCCCGTGGGTCAACCGATGCCGCCACGAACATCCATTTGAAGCCCAAGTGCCCAAGCCCACTCTATCAAATCCATGGGCCTAAACATGGGTTTTTGGGCCCAAAGACAAATTGCTATAGATGGGCTTTAGAGCCTGTACTGTAGACCTCTGAGTCAGCTTCGATCTGATATATTATGGGCCCCGTGGGTCAACCGATGCCGCCACGAACGTCCATTTGAAGCCCAAGTGCGCAAGCCCACAATCAAATCCATGGGCCGAAATAGTGGTTTTCGAGTTCCAAAACAAAGGAATTTGGGCCCGAGGACGGCCCGCTACAGTTGTAGTTTGTAGCGGCCCGTTATAGCCCTCTGAGTTAACTTCGATTTGATATATTATGGGCCCCGTGGGTCAACCGATGCCGCCACGAACGTCCATTTGAAGCCCAAGTGCGCAAGCCCACTCTATCAAATCCATGGGCCTACACATGGGTTTTTAGGCCCAAAGACAAATCGTTATAGATGGGCTTTATAGCCCGCACTATAGCCGTCTGAGTAAGCTTATATTTGATATATTATGGGCCCCGTGGGTCAACCGATGCCACCACGAACGTCCATTTGAAGCCCAAGTGCCCAAGCCCACTGTATCAAATCCATGGGCTTAAACATGGGTTTTTGCGCCCAAAGACAAATCGCTATAGTTGGGCTTTAGAGCCCGCACTGTAGCCCTCTGAGTCAGCTTCGATCTGATATATTATGGGCTCCGTGGGTCAACCGATGCCGCCACGAACATCCATTTGAAGCCCAAGTGCGCAAGCCCACTCTATCAAATCCATGGGCCTAAACATGGGTTTTTGGGCCCAAAGACAAATCGCTATAGATGGGCTTTAGAGCCCGCACTGTAGATCTCTGAGTCAGCTTCGATCTGATATATTATGGGCCCCGTGGGTCAACCGATGCCGCCACGAACGTCCATTTGAAGCCCAAGTGCGCAAGCCCACAATCAAATCCATGGGCCGAAATAGTGGTTTTCGGGCCCCAAAACAAAGGAATTTGGGCCCGAGGACGGCCCGCTACAAACGCAGTTTATAGCGGCCCGTTATAGCCCTCTGAGTCAGCTTCGATTTGATATATTATGGGCCCCGTGGATCAACCGATGCCGCCACGAACGTCCATTTTAAGCCCAAGTGCGCAAGCCCACTCTATCAAATCCATGGGCCTACACATGGGTTTTTAGGCCCAAAGACAAATCGTTATAGATGGGCTTTATAGCCCGCACTATAGCCGTCTGAGTAAGCTTATATTTGATATATTATGGGCCCCGTGGGTCAACCGATGCCACCATGAACGTCCATTTGAAGCCCAAGTGCCCAAGCCCACTCTATCAAATCCATGGGCCTAAACATGGGTTTTTGGGCCCAAAGACAAATCGCTATAGATGGGCTTTAGAGCCTGCACTGTAGCCCTCTGGGTCAGCTTCGATCTGATATATTATGGGCCCCGTGGGTCAACCGATGCCGCCACGAACGTCCATTTGAAGCCCAAGTGCGCAAGCCCACAATCAAATCCATGGGCCGAAATAGTGGTTTTCGGGCCCCACAACAAAGGAATTTGGGCCCGAGGACGGCCCGCTACAGACATTATTTGTAGCGGCCCGTTATAGCCCTCCGAGTCAGCTTCGATTTGATATATTATGGGCCCCGTGGGTCAACCGATGCCGCCACGAACGTCCATTTGAAGCCCAAGTGCGCAAGCCCACTCTATCAAATCCATGGGCCTACACATGGGTTTTTAGGCCCAAAGACAAATCGTTATAGATGGGCTTTATAGCCCGCACTATAGCCGTCTGAGTAAGCTTATATTTGATATATTATGGGCCCCGTGGGTCAACCGATGCCACCACGAACGTCCATTTGAAGCCCAAGTGCCCAAGCCCACTCTATCAAATCCATGGGCCTAAACATGGGTTTTTGGGCCCAAAGACAAATCGCTATAGATGGGCTTTAGAGCCCGCACTGTAGCCCTCTGAGTCAGCTTCGATCTGATATATTATGGGCCCCGTGGGTCAACCGATGCCGCCACGAACGTCCATTTGAAGCCCAAGTGCGCAAGCCCACAATCAAATCCATGGGCCAAAATAGTGGTTTTCGAGCGCCAAAACAAAGGAATTTGGGCCCGAGGACGGCCCGCTACAGACGTAGTTTGTAGCGGCCCGTTATAGCCCTCTGAGTCAGCTTCGATTTGATATATTATGGGCCCCGTGGGTCAACCGATGCCGCCACAAACGTCCATTTGAAGCCCAAGTGTGCAAGCCCACTCTATCAAATCCATGGGCCTACACATGGGTTTTTAGGCCCAAAGACAAATCGTTATAAATGGGCTTTATAGCCCGCACTATAGCCGTCTGAGTAAGCTTATATTTGATATATAATGGGCCCTGTGGGTCAACCGATGCCACCACGAACGTCCATTTGAAGCCCAAGTGCCCAAGCCCACAGTATCAAATCCATGGGCTTAAACATGGGTTTTTGGGCCCAAAGACAAATCGCTATAGATGGGCTTTAGAGCCCGCACTGTAGCCCTCTGAGTCAGCTTCGATCTGATATATTATGGGCCCCGTGGGTCAACCGATGCCGCCACGAACATCCATTTGAAGCCCAAGTGCCCAAGCCCACTCTATCAAATCCATGGGCCTAAACATGGGTTTTTGGGCCCAAAGACAAATCGCTATAGATGGGCTTTAGAGCCCGCACTGTAGCCCTTTGAGTCAGCTTCGATCTGATATATTATGGGCCCCGTGGGTCAACCGATGCCGCCACGAACGTCCATTTGAAGCCCAAGTGCGCAAGCCCACTCTATCAAATCCATGGGCCTACACATGGGTTTTTAGGCCCAAAGACAAATCGTTATAGATGGGCTTTATAGCCCGCACTATAGCCGTCTGAGTAAGCTTATATTTGATATATTATGGGCCCCGTGGGTCAACCGATGCCACCACGAACGTCCATTTGAAGCCCAAGTGCCCAAGCGCACTGTATCAAATCCATGGGCTTAAACATGGGTTTTTGGGCCCAAAGACAAATCGCTATAGATGGGCTTTAGAGCCCGCACTGTAGCCCTCTGAGTCAGCTTCGATCTGATATATTATGGGCCCCGTGGGTCAACCGATGCCGCCACGAACATCCATTTGAAGCCCAAGTGCCCAAGCCCACTCTATCAAATCCATGGGCCTAAACATGGGTTTTTGGGCCCAAAGACAAATCGCTATAGATGAGCTTTAGAGCCCGCACTGTAGATCTCTGAGTCAGCTTCGATCTGATATATTATGGGCCCCGTGGGTCAACCGATGCCGCCACGAACGTCCATTTAAAGCCCAAGTGCGCAAGCCCACAATCAAATCCATGGGCCGAAATAGTGGTTTTTGGGCCCCAAAACAAAGGAATTTGGGCCCGAGGACGGCCTGCTACAGACGCAGTTTGTAGCGGCCCGTTATAGTCCTCTGAGTCAGCTTCGATTTGATATATTATGGGCCCCGTGGGTCAACCGATGCCGCCACGAACGTCCATTTGAAGCCCAAGTGCGCAAGCCCACAATCAAATCCATGGGCCAAAATAGTGGTTTTCGGGCCCCAAAACAAAGGAATTTGGGCCCGAGGACGGCCCGCTACAGACGCAGTTTATAGCGACCCGTTATAGCCCTCTGAGTCAGCTTCGATTTGATATATTATGGGCCCCGTGGGTCAACCGATGCCGCCACGAACGTCCATTTTAAGCCCAAGTGCGCAAGCCCACTCTATCAAATCCATGGGCCTACACATGGGTTTTTAGGCCCAAAGACAAATCGTTATAGATGGGCTTTATAGCCCGCACTATAGCCGTCTGAGTAAGCTTACATTTGATATATTATGGGCCCCGTGGGTCAACCGATGCCACCACGAACGTCCATTTGAAGCCCAAGTGCCCAAGCCCACTCTATCAAATCCATGGGCCTAAACATGGGTTTTTGGGCCCAAAGACAAATCGCTATAGATGGGCTTTAGAGCCCGTACTGTAGCCCTCTGAGTCAGCTTCGATCTGATATATTATAGGCCCCGTGGGTCAACCGATGCCGCCACGAACGTCCATTTGAAGCCCAAATGCGCAAGCCCACAATCAAATCCATGGGCTGAAATAGTGGTTTTCGGGCCCCAAAACAAAGGAATTTGGGCTCGAGGACGGCCCGCTACAGACATTGTTTGTAGCGGCCCGTTATAGCCCTCTGAGTCAGCTTCGATTTGATATATTATGGGCCCCGTGGGTCAACCGATGCCGCCACGAACGTCCATTTGAAGCCCAAGTGCGCAAGCCCACTCTATCAAATCCATGGAACTACACATGGGTTTTTAGGCCCAAAGACAAATCGTTATAGATGGGCTTTATAGCCCGCACTATAGCCGTCTGAGTAAGCTTATATTTGATATATTATGGGCCCCGTGGGTCAACCGATGCCACCACGAACGTCCATTTGAAGCCCAAGTGCCCAAGCCCACTCTATCAAATCCATGGGCTTAAACATGGGTTTTTGGGCCCAAAGACAAATCGCTATAGATGGGCTTTAGAGCCCGCACTGTACCCCTCTGAGTCAGCTTCGATCTGATATATTATGGGCCCCGTGGGTCAACCGATGCCGCCACGAACATCCATTTGAAGCCCAAGTGCCCAAGCCCACTCTATCAAATCCATGGGCCTAAACATGGGTTTTTGGGCCCAAAGATAAATCGCTATAGATGGGCTTTAGAGCCCGCACTGTAGATCTCTGAGTCAGCTTCGATCTGATATATTATGGGCCCCGTGGGTCAACCGATGCCGCCACGAACGTCCATTTGAAGCCCAAGTGCGCAAGCCCACAATCAAATCCATGGGCCGAAATAGTGGTTTTCGGGCCCCTAAACAAAGGAATTTGGGCCCGAGGACGGCCCGCTACAGACAATGTTTGTAGCGGCCCGTTATAGCCCTCTGAGTCAGCTTCGATTTGATATATTATGGGCCCCGTGGGTCAACCGATGCCGCCACGAACGTCCATTTGAAGCCCTAGTGCGCAAGCCCACTCTATCAAATCCATGGGCCTACACATGGGTTTTTAGGCCCAAAGACAAATCGTTATAGATGGGCTTTATAGCCCGCACTATAGCCATCTGAGTAAGCTTATATTTGATATATTATGGGCTCCGTGGGTCAGCCGATGCCACCACGAACGTCCATTTGAAGCCCAAGTGCCCAAGCCCACTCTATCAAATCCATGGGCCTAAACATGGGTTTTTGGGCCCAAAGACAAATCGCTATAGATGGGCTTTAGAGCCCGCACTGTAGCCCTCTGAGTCAGCTTCGATATGATATATTATGGGCCCCGTGGGTCAACCGATGCCGCCACGAACGTCCATTTGAAGCCCAAGTGCGCAAGCCCACAATCAAATCCATGGGCCAAAATAGTGGTTTTCGAGCGCCAAAACAAAGGAATTTGGGCCCGAGGACGGCCCGCTACAGACATAGTTTGTTGCGGCCCGTTATAGCCCTTTGAGTTAGCTTCGATTTGATATATTATGGGCCCCGTGGGTCAACCGATGCCGCCACGAACGTCCATTTGAAGCCCAAGTGCGCAAGCCCACTCTATCAAATCCATGGGCCTACACATGGGTTTTTAGGCCCAAAGACAAATCGTTATAGATGGGCTTTATAGCCCGCACTATAGCCGTCTGAGTAAGCTTATATTTGATATATTATGGGCCCCGTGGGTCAACCGATGCCACCACGAACGTCCATTTGAAGCCCAAGTGCCCAAGCGCACTGTATCAAATCCATGGGCTTAAACATGGGTTTTTGGGCCCAAAGACAAATCGCTATAGATGGGCTTTAGAGCCCGCACTGTAGCCCTCTGAGTCAGCTTCGATCTGATATATTATGGGCCCCGTGGGTCAACCGATGCCGCCACGAACATCCATTTGAAGCCCAAGTGCCCAAGCCCACTCTATCAAATCCATGGGCCTAAACATGGGTTTTTGGGCCCAAAGACAAATCGCTATAGATGGGCTTTAGAGCCCGCACTGTAGATCTCTGAGTCAGCTTCGATCTGATATATTATGGGCCCCGTGGGTCAACCGATGCCGCCACGAACGTCCATTTAAAGCCCAAGTGCGCAAGCCCACAATCAAATCCATGGGCCGAAATAGTGGTGTGCGGGCTATAAAGCCCATCTATAACGATTTGTCTTTGGGCCTAAAAACCCATGTGTAGGCCCATGGATTTGATAGAGTGGGCTTGCGCACTTGGGCTTCAAATGCACGTTTGTGGTGGCATCGGTTGACCCACGGGGCCCATAATATATCAAATCGAAGCTGACTCAGAGGGCTATAACGGGCCGCTACAAACTACATCTGTAGCGGGCCGTCCTCGGGCCCCAATTCCTTTGTTTTGGCACTCGAAAACCACTATTTTGGCCCATGGATTTGATTGTGGGCTTGCGCACTTGGGCTTCAAATGGACGTTCGTGGCGGCATCGGTTGACCCACGGGGCCCATAATATATCAGATCGAAGCTGACTCAGAGGGCTACAGTGTGGGCTCTAAAGCCCATCTATAGCGATTTGTCTTTGGGCCCAAAAACCCATGTTTAGGCCCATGGATTTGATAGAGTGGGCTTGGGCACTTGGGCTTCAAATGGACGTTCGTGGTGGCATCGGTTGACCCACGGGGCCCATAATATATCAAATATAAGCTTACTCAAACGGCTATAGTGCGGGCTATAAAGCCCATCTATAACGATTTGTCTTTGGGCCTAAAAACCCATGTGTAGGCCCATGGATTTGATAGAGTGGGCTTGCGCACTTGGGCTTCAAATGGACGTTCTTGGCGGCATCGGTTGACCCACGGGGCCAATAATATATCAAATCGAAGCTGACTCAGAGGGCTATAACGGGCCGCTACAAACAATATCTGTAGCGGGCCGTCCTCGGGCCCAAATTCCTTTGTTTTGGGGCCCGAAAACCACTATTTCGGCCCATGGATTTGATTGTGGGCTTGCGCACTTGGGCTTCAAATGGACGTTCGTGGCGGCATCGGTTGACCCACGGAGCCCATAATATATCAGATCGAAGCTGACTCAGAGGGCTACAGTGCGGGCTCTAAAGCCCATCTATAGCGATTTGTCTTTGGGCCCAAAAACCCATGTTTAGGCCCATGGATTTGATAGAGTGGGCTTGGGCACTTGGGCTTCAAATGGACGTTCGTGGTGGCATCGGTTGACCCACGAGGCCCATAATATATCAAATATAAGCTTACTCAGACGGCTATAGTGCGGGCTATAAAGCCCATCTATAATGATTTGTCTTTGGGCCTAAAAACCCATGTGTAGGCCCATGGATTTGATAGAGTGGGCTTGCGCACTTGGGCTTAAAATGGACGTTCGTGGCGGCATCGGTTGACCCACGGGGCCCATAATATATCAAATCGAAGCTGACTCAGAGGGCTATAACGGGACGCTATAAACTGCGTCTGTAGCGGGCCGTCCTCGGGCCCAAATTCCTTTGTTTTGGGTCCCAAAAACCACTATTTCGGCCCATGGATTTGATTGTGGGCTTGCGCACTTGGGCTTCAAATGGACGTTCGTGGCGGCATCGGTTGACCCACGGGGCCCATAATATATCAGATCGAAGCTGACTCAGAGATCTACAGTGCGGGCTCTAAAGCCCATCTATAGCGATTTGTCTTTGGGCCCAAAAACCCATGTTTAGGCCCATGGATTTGATAGAGTGGGCTTGGGCACTTGGGCTTCAAATGGATGTTCGTGGCGGCATCGGTTGACCCACGGGGCCCATAATATATCAGATCGAAGCTGACTCAGAGGGCTACAGTGCGGGCTCTAAAGCCCATCTATAGCGATTTGCCTTTGGGCCCAAAAACCCATGTTTAAGCCCATGGATTTGATACAGTGGGCTTGGGCACTTGGGCTTCAAATGGACGTTCGTGGTGGCATCGGTTGACCCACGGGGCCCATAATATATCAAATATAAGCTTACTCAGACGGCTATAGTGCGGGCTATAAAGCCCATCTATAACGATTTGTCTTTGGGCCTAAAAACCCATGTGTAGGCCCATGGATTTGATAGAGTGGGCTTGCGCACTTGGGCTTCAAATGGACGTTCGTGGCGGCATCGGTTGACCCACGGGGCCCATAATATATCAAATCGAAGCTGACTCAGAGGGCTATAATGGGCCGCAACAAACTATGTCTGTAGCGGGCCGTCCTCGGGCCCAAATTCCTTTGTTTTGGGGCCCGAAAACCACTATTTCGGCCCATGGATTTGATTGTGGGCTTGCGCACTTGGGCTTCAAACGGACGTTCGTGGCGGCATCGGATGACCCACGGGGCCCTTAATATATCAAATCGAAGCTGACTCAGAGGGCTATAATGGGCCGCTATAAACTGCGTCTGTAGCGGGCCGTCCTCGGGCCCAAATTCCTTTGTTTTGGGGCCCGAAAACCACTATTTCGGCCCATGGATTTGATTGTGGGCTTGCGCACTTGGGCTTCAAATGGACGTTCGTGGCGGCATCGGTTGACCCACGGGGCCCATAATATATCAGATCAAAGCTGACTCAGAGATCTACAGTGCGGGCTCTAAAGCCCATCTATAGCGATTTGTCTTTGGGCCCAAAAACCCATGTTTAGGCCCATGGATTTGATAGAGTGGGCTTGGGCACTTGGGCTTCAAATGGATGTTCGTGGCGGCATCGGTTGACCCACGGGGCCCATAATATATCAGATCGAAGCTTACTCAGAGGGCTACAGTGCGGGCTCTAAAGCCCATCTATAGCGATTTGACTTTGGGCCCAAAAACCCATGTTTAAGCCCATGGATTTGATACAGTGGTCTTGGGCACTTAGGCTTCAAATGGACGTTCGTGGTGGCATCGGTTGACCCACGGGGCCCATAATATATCAAATATAAGATTACTCAGACGGCTATAGTGCGGGCTATAAAGCCCATCTATAACGATTTGTCTTTGAGCCTAAAAACCCATGTGTAGGCCCATGGATTTGATAGAGTGGGCTTGCGCACTTGGGCTTCAAATGGACGTTCGTGGCGGCATCGGTTGACCCACGGGGCCCATAATATATCAAATCGAAGCTAACTCAGAGGGCTATAACGGGCCGCTACAAACTATGTCTGTAGCGGGCCGTCCTCGAGCCCAAATTCCTTTGTTTTGGCGCTCGAAAACCACTATTTCTGCTCATGGATTTGATTGTGGGCTTGTGCACTTGGGCTTCAAATGGACGTTCGTGGCGGCATCGGTTGACCCACGGGGCCCATAATATATCAGATCGAAGCTGACTCAGAGGTCTACAGTGCGGGCTCTAAAGCCCATCTATAGCGATTTGTCTTTGGGCCCAAAAACCCATGTTTAGGCCCATGGATTTGATAGAGTGGGCTTGGGCACTTGGGCTTCAAATGGATGTTCGTGGCGGCATCGGTTGACCCACGGGGCCCATAATATATCAGATCGAAGCTGACTCAGAGGGCTACAGTGCGGGCTCTAAAGCCCATCTATAGCGATTTGTCTTTGGGCCCAAAAACCCATGTTTGAGCCCATGGATTTGATACAGCGTGCTTGGGCACTTGGGCTTCAAATGGACGTTCGTGGTGGCATCGGTTGACCCACGGGGCCCATAATATATCAAATATAAGCTTACTCAGACGGCTATAGTGCGGCCTATAAAGCCCATCTATAACGATTTGTCTTTGGGCCTAAAAACCCATGTGTAGGCCCATGGATTTGATAGAGTGGGCTTGCGCACTTGGGCTTCAAATGGACGTTTGTGGCGGCATCGGTTGACCCACGGGGCCCATAATATATCAAATCGAAGCTGACTCAGAGGGCTATAACGGGCCGTTACAAACTACATCTGTAGCGGGCCGTCCTCGGGCCCAAATTCCTTTGATTTGGCGCTCGAAAACCACTATTTTGGCCCATGGATTTGATTGTGGGCTTGCGCACTTGGGCTTCAAATGGACGTTCGTGGCGGCATCGGTTGACCCACGGGGCCCATAATATGTCAGATCGAAGCTGACTCAGAGGGCTACAGTACGGGCTCTAAAGCCCATCTATAGCGATTTGTCTTTGGGGCCAAAAACCCATGTTTAGGCCCATGGATTTGATAGAGTGGGCTTGGGCACTTGGGCTTCAAATGGACGTTCGTGGTGGCATCGGTTGACCCACGGGGCCCATAATATATCAAATATAAGCTTACTCAGACGGCTATAGTGCGGGCTATAAATCCCATCTATAACGATTTGTCTTTGGGCCTAAAAACCCATGTGTAGGCCCATGGATTTGATAGAGTGGGCTTGCGCACTTGGGCTTCAAATGGACGTTCGTGGCGGCATCGGTTGACCCACGGGGCCCATAATATATCAAATCGAAGCTGACTCAAAGGGCTATAACGGGCCGCTACACACTGCGTCTGTAGCAGGCCGTCCTCGGGGCCCAAATTCCTTTGTTTTGGGGCCCGAAAACCACTATTTCGGCCCATGGATTTGATTGTGGGCTTGCGCACTTGGGCTTCAAATGGACGTTAGTGGTGGCATCGGTTGACCCACGGGGCCCATAATATATCAGATCGAAGCTGACTCAGAGATCTACAGTGCGGGCTCTAAAGCCCATCTATAGCGATTTGTCTTTGGGCCCAAAAACCCATGTTTAGGCCCATGGATTTTGATAGAGTGGGCTTGGGCACTTGGGCTTCAAATGGATGTTCGTGGCGGAATCGGTTGACCCACGGGGCCCATAATATATCAGATCGAAGCTGACTCAGAGGGCTACAGTGCGGGCTCTAAAGCCCATCCATAGCGATTTGTCTTTGGGCCCAAAAACCCATGTTTAAGCCCATGGATTTGATACAGTGGGCTTGGGCACTTGGGCTTCAAATGGACGTTCGTGGTGGCATCGGTTGACCCACGGGGCCCATAATATATCAAATATAAGCTTACTCAGACGACTATAGTGCGGGCTATAAAGCCCATCTATAACGATTTTGTCTTTGGGCCTAAAAACCCATGTGTAGGCCCATGGATTTGATAGAGTGGGGCTTGCGCACATGGGCTTCAAATGGACGTTCGTGGCGGCATCGGTTGACCCACGGGGCCCATAATATATCAAATCGAAGCTAACTCAGAGGGCTATAACGGGCCGCTACAAACTACATCTGTAGCGGGGCCGTCCTCGGGCCCAAATTCCTTTGTTTTGGCACTCAGAAACCACTATTTTGGCCCATGGATTTGGATTGTGGGCTTGCGCACTTGGGCTTCAAATGGACGTTCTTGGCGGCATCGGTTGACCCACGGGGCCCATAATATATCAGATCGAAGCTGACTCAGAGATCTACAGTGCGGGCTCTAAAGCCCATCTATAGCGATTTGTCTTTGGGCCCAAAAACCCATGTTTAGGCCCATGGATTTGATAGAGTGGGCTTGGGCACTTGGGCTTCAAATGGATGTTCGTGGCGGCATCGGTTGACCCACGAGGCCCATAATATATCAGATCGAAGCTGACTCAGAGGGCTACAGTGCGGGCTCTATAGCCCCATCTATAGCGATTTGTCTTTGGGCCCAAAAACCCATGTTTAGGCCCATGGATTTGATAGAGTGGGCTTGGGCACTTGGGCTTCAAATGGATGTTCGTGGCGGCATCGGTTGACCCACGGGGGCCCATAATATATCAGATCGAAGCTGACTTAGAGGGCTACAGTGCGGGCTCTAAAGCCATCTATAGCGATTTGTCTTTGGGCCCAAAAACCCATGTTTAGGCCCATGGATTCTGATAGAGTGGGCTTGGGCACTTGGGCTTCAAATGGACGTTCGTGGTGGCATCGGTTGACCCACGGGGGCCTATAATATATCAAATATAAGCTTACTCAGACGGCTATAGTGCGGGCTATAAAGCCCATCTATAACGATTTGTCTTTGGGCCTAAAAACCCATGTGTAGGCCCATGGATTTGATAGAGTGGGCTTGCGCACTTGGGCTTCAAATGGACGTTCGTGGCGGCATCGGTTTGACCCACGGGGGCCCATAATATATCAAATCGAAGCTGACTCAGAGGGCTATAACGGGCCGCTACACACTGCGTCTGTAGCAGGCCATCCTCGGCCCAAATTCCTTTGTTTTGGGGCCCAAAAACCACTATTTCGGCCCATGGATTTGATTGTGGGCTTGCGCACTTGGGCTTCAAATGGACGTTAGTGGTGGCATCGGTTGACCCACGGGGCCCATAATATATCAGATCGAAGCTGACTCAGAGGGCTACAGTGCGGCTCTAAGGCCCATCTATAGCGATTTGTCTTTGGGCCCAAAAACCCATGTTTAGGCCCATGGATTTGATAGAGTGGGCTTGGGAACTTGGGCTTCAAATGGACGTTCGTGGTGGCATCGGTTGACCCACGGGGCCCATGATATATCAAATCGAAGCTGACTCAGAGGGCTACAGTGCGGGCTCTAAAGCCCATCTATAGCGATTTGTCTTTGTTCCCAAAAACCCATGTTTAGGCCCATGGATTTGATAGAGTGGGCTTGGGCACTTGGGCTTCAAATGGACGTTCGTGGTGGCATCGGTTGACCCACGGGGGCCCATAATATATCAAATATAAGCTTACTCAGACGGGCTATAGTGCGGCCTATAAAGCCCATCTATAACGATTTGTCTTTGGGCCTAAAAACCCATGTGTAGGCCCATGGATTTGATAGAGTGGGCTTGCGCACTTGGGCTTCAAATGGACGTTTGTGGCGGCATCGGTTGACCCACGGGGCCCATAATATATCAAATCGAAGCTGACTCAGAGGGCTATAACGGGCCGTTACAAACTACGTCTGTAGCGGGCCGTCCTCGGGCCCAAATTCCTTTGATTTGGCGCTCGAAAACCACTATTTTTGTCCCATGGATTTGATTGTGGGCTTGCGCACTTGGGCTTCAAATGGACGTTCGTGGCGGCATCGGTTGACCCACGGGGCCCATAATATGTCAGATCGAAGCTGACTCAGAGGGCTACAGTACGGGCTCTAAAGCCCATCTATAGCGATTTGTCTTTGGGGCCAAAAACCCATGTTTAGGCCCATGGATTTGATAGAGTGGGCTTGGGCACTTGGGCTTCAAATGGACGTTCGTGGTGGCATCGGTTGACCCACGGGGCCCATAATATATCAAATATAAGCTTACTCAGACGGCTATAGTGCGGGCTATAAATCCCATCTATAACGATTTGTCTTTGGGGCCTAAAAACCCATGTGTAGGCCCATGGATTTGATAGAGTGGGCTTGCGCACTTGGGCTTCAAATGGACGTTCGTGGCGGCATCGGTTGACCCACGGGGCCCATAATATATCAAATCGAAGCTGACTCAGAGGGCTATAACGGGCCGCTACACACTGCTTCTGTAGCAGGCCGTCCTCGGGCCCAAATTCCTTTGTTTTGGGGCCCGAAAACCACTATTTCGGCCCATGGATTTGATTGTGGGCTTGCGCACTTGGGCTTCAAATGGACGTTAGTGGTGGCATCGGTTGACCCACGGGGCCCATAATATATCAGATCGAAGCTGACTCAGAGATCTACAGTGCGGGCTCTAAAGCCCATCTATAGCGATTTGTCTTTGGGGCCCAAAAACCCATGTTTAGGCCCATGGATTTGATAGAGTGGGCTTGGGCACTTGGGCTTCAAATGGATGTTCGTGGCGGCATCGGTTGACCCACGGGGCCCATAATATATCAGATCGAAGCTGACTCAGAGGGCTACAGTGCGGGCTCTAAAGCCCATCCATAGCGATTTGTCCTTTGGGCCCAAAAACCCATGTTTAAGCCCATGGATTTGATACAGTGGGCTTGGGCACTTGGGCTTCAAATGGACGTTCGTGGTGGCATCGGTTGACCCACGGGGCCCATAATATATCAAATATAAGCTTACTCAGACGACTATAGTGCGGGCTATAAAGCCCATCTATAACGATTTGTCTTTGGGCCTAAAAAACCCATGTGTAGGCCCATGGATTTGATAGAGTGGGCTTGCGCACATGGGCTTCAAATGGACGTTCGTGGCGGCATCGGTTGACCCACGGGGCCCCATAATATATCAAATCGAAGCTAACTCAGAGGGCTATAACGGGCCGCTACAAACTACATCTGTAGCGGGCCGTCCTCGGGCCCCAAATTCCTTTGTTTTGGCACTCAGAAACCACTATTTTGGCCCATGGATTTGATTGTGGGCTTGCGCACTTGGGCTTCAAATGGA
>CANTUR010001282.1:0-72527 GCA_947683625.1 Mallotus nudiflorus
TATCACAGACTACTTATATCACAACTACTGAAAATCACAACTACTGCATGTCTAGATAAAATAAATAAGACTCAAGTATATAATTTACATAAGGAAGCCGGGGCGGAAGAAATCCGGCGTATCGACCTGCTACTGAGGTCTGAGGAAGTTGACTCTCCTGAAAAATAGTCAACGGAGGGGAGTCAGACCTCACTGAGTGAATTACTATAATATATATACATACACTCTAAGTGATAATGCATACAGTCAACAGTATATGAGTAATATGTATATATACAGGCAAGTTCATACAGATGCAGAAAAATCATTTTATATATTTTGTCTGAAAATCAACTTTATGAAGGATCACATAGAACCCTAGATATCGCAACCTCAGGAAATAGTGTTAAACAACACTCTAGCCATACAGGCTCACTTATCCAAATATATCCACTTAATCCATTTGGACAGTAGACTGGCCCCGAGACACTAAGTCAACCGAGCTCCAGCAGTCTGACTGCCAGTGTGATTGGCCCCGAGACACTTGGTCAACCGAGCTCCAACAATCACACCCAAACCACATCTCACACATATCAATAATCATAATCAATTCAATATCCACAAATAAGTTAGTAATATAGCCTAAAGCTATAGGCGTATCGGTACGTACTCGGTCCTAGTGCTGCCCACTAGGTAGCACGTTCTATTGATATCCTTCATTCTTAAATATAAAACATTCATTCACAAAAATAAATGATGCATGGATATAAATGAAATAGCAATATAAACCATATATATACCGAAAATATACCAAACATAAACCAGGTATATTTTGAGTATATATATGTCAAATAAATCCAATCAAATCATGAATTAAACTAAAAATATATTTAAAAACATTTTAAATATATTTTTATTAATAAAACATGTATATAATTTATTATATACCAAAAATATACCAAAAATATACTTGAATATAAATCATGTTATTTATGCATATTAGTCAAAATAAAACATGCATTTTCTAAATCATGCATCCTAAGCATATATATAATATAGTAACTCACCTAATGCGCTCCACGAGACGGGTCCGACGGGCCTGGTCCACTAACCCTCGGTCTCGGCGCAACTAAACAAGAAATAATTAATCGATATCAGAATAACCCTAACAGAAATCCTAGAATTCAATCTAGAGTATTCAACACAGAATCGGAAATTAGGGTTCGATTGGATATCACGTTTTACGAGAATTCTATCGGAAATTCGGTAGAACCTCCCCTGTAAAATGGACATCTCTCTACTCAAAAGAGTAGAGCCGACCCTGCAAAGAAAATACACTTCAAAAATAAACACCACAATCAATCACAACCCCTCGGTCGGACTCCAGACTACAATCTGTCGACCGGGGTCCACAAACACAGAATATATATTCAAATATACCAAAAATATCCTTAAATCATAAAAATACATTTCATACGTAGAAATTACATAATAAATCTTGAAACACTGTAAAAACCGATTAAAACTCATTTTATTAGAAAAACCGTATATTATATATATAATTGAAAATAATTCCCGAAAAATAGTTTTAATTAGTTAAAAATACTAGATATTTTGTAGAAATCATTTTTATACCTTAAATAAATATTAAAACCAATTAAATTACATTTTTAGACAATTTAGGGTAAAATTACCAAAATACCCCTATATATATATATATACCTAAATTACTTCAAAAATTCACCAAAAATCATACAATTATCCAAAATTAATTTTCTCAACATATTTATCAATAATATCAATAATTAAACTCAATTAACCAATTAAATTCAATTTAAAACACAATTAACTTAATTTTACAAAATCACATAAACTTCAATAATTAAAAATAAATACTTAGAAATTCATAAAAATTCCAAATAAATTCCTATAATTCATTTCAACACCTAATTCAACCATAAACTCCAATTTCATAATTTAAATAATTAATTTCCGAAAATTAGAAAATAATATTAAAATATTCAAAAATACCCAAAAATCCAAAAAATCTCCAAAAATTCTGTAAAAATTCATACATGAATATTAAGCTACCAGGAACAACATTTGTGAAGGAATTTTCCATGAATCATCCAAATCGAAGCTCAAAAAAATCAAAAACCCAAAGAGGCCGAAATTTTCAAATCGAAACCTAAGCAATTCTAGACCATATTAGCTTAAACCAAAGCTAGAATAACACTCACCAGAGCTCAAGGAGAAGATAGAGGACCGGCGGTGTCGAAAACGGTGGCCGGAGGAGGGAGAAACGGCGGTGAGGAAATGGTGGTCGGCGTCGGCGCGGGAGAGAAAGAAGAAGAAGAAGAAAAAGAAAAAGAAAGAAAAGGAAAGAAAAAGAAAAAGAAAAAGAAAGAAAAAGAAAAGAAAGAAAGAAAAAAAGAAAAAAAAGAAAAAAAATAAAATAAATTAAAATAATTAATAATAAAATAATAAATTTAATAATTTAATAATAAATAAATAATCAAATAATAATAAATAAATAATAAAATATTAGGGTAATAATAAACCCTAATTAAATAAATATACACACACAGGCTTTATTTAATAATTTAAAAATATGTATGAGTTCATGCAAACCCGTAAATACATTTAAAATAATTAATAATACATTGTTTACGTGGAAATTTCCCCGAAAATGAAAGTCCCGGGAAAATTTTACGTAAAATACTGAAAATAATAGACAGTAATTAAAATAGGTTTAAAATACATATCAACTCATAAAAATATCGTATAATGCATAAAAATTATTGACACTGTATATCCCGGTACAGTGTAAAAAATATTTTAAAAAAACACGGGATATTACACACGTTCTCATATATATATATATATATATATATATACCAAAAATATACCTAAAAATATACCAGTATATTTCGGGTATATATATATATATGTGAAATAAAATATGAAATAAACTAAAGATAAATCATTAATATTGTTAAAAACAATTTAAATGTATAACAATAATATAATATGCATTTTCTTAAAAATATATTAAATATACAAAAGATATGCCCTAAGTACACAAATCATTTAATAAAACATTTATGTATAAATGTTCATTTAAATATGCGTTTAGGTTTAACATATATTCAAAAATATACTAAAAATAAACCTAATTATCTAGCATGCATATATCAAAAAAATAAACCCTAAATATACCACTAATGTGTTAGATTTAATTTAATAATGAAACAGTATTTATTTGGAAATAAATAAAAAATATACCAAAAATAAACTTAAAAATAATTTAAGTGTAGGTTTATAATATAGCATGCAATTATTTAAGAATAAACCTAAATTATACTAATCATTTAATAAAATAATTATGGTTTGATGTATATTTAAATCATGTATAGATATTAAATCATAACAAACATAAACCTAAATATCTAACATACATATATCAAGATATACTAAAAATAAACCGAAAATATATCAAATCATATTATAATTAAATTACTGTTTAAACATATAATGAAAACAAAAATCTTAAGTCATGCATATATATACAGTATAATAACTCATATGTTAGCGCTCCACGAGACAAACTCGTGGGCCTGATCCCTTAGGTCTCGGTCTCAGTGCAGCTAGACAAATAAATGATAACATGAAATCAGAATAAATTTAACAAAAATTCTAAAGACTCGATCTAGAATTTTAGACACATAATTAAAATAGGAATTTGACCGGATATCATGTTTTACGAGAATTCTATCTAAAATCCGGCAGAACCTCCCCCGTAAAATGGACATCTCTCTACTCAAAGAGTAGAGCCGGTCCTACAAAGAAAACACATTTATTTAGAAAAATTGTATATTATATAAATATTTTGAAAATAATTTACGAAAAATAGTTTTAATTAGTTAAAAATACTAAATAATTTGTATAAATCATTTTTATACCCTAAATAACTATTAAAACCAAATTAATTACATTTTTAGCCAATTTAGTGTAAAATTACCAAAATACCCCTATAAATATAAATTTACTAAAATAAATCCAAAAATAATATAATTACTCAAAATTAATTTTCTCAACATATATTTCAATAATATCAATAAATATACTCAATTAACCAATTTATTTAAATTAAACACATAATTAACCCTATTTTTCAAAATTACATAAACTTAATAAATTCTAAATAAATATATAAAAAGTCACAAAAATTACAAAAAAAATTTCTATAATTCATTTCAATACCTATAATCACCATAAAACAAAATTTCATAATTTAATTAATTAATTTTTGAAAATTAGAAAATGTTAATAAAATAATAAAAAATTCACAAAAATTAAAATAAATTCAGAAAATTATAAAAAAATTACAGCATGTAGATTAATCTTTCAGGAACAAATTTGTGAAGAAAGTTTTCATGAATAAATCAAATTGTAGCTAAAAAAAATTCGAAACCCAAAATAGCTGATTTGAAGAAATTGAAACCTAAGCAATTCTAGACCAAATCAAGTGAAACAAAGCTTGGAATCACACTCACCAGAGCTCAAGGAGAAGATAGAGACCAACGACATCAAATTTGATGGCGGAAAGTGCTTGATCGGAGTTAGGAGTAACTTTCGGCCTCTTGATAAAAATCCGGCCAAACAGGGCCGAAAATGGGAGCTTGGGATGTCGGGAATGGCTGGAAGGGAAGGTGGCACACCGGAAAGCATAGTGATAGTAAAGGAATGGACTTGCAGTGGCCGGAGTTGAGGAAGAAATGGTCGGGAGGAAGGAAGAAGGCAGAATGACTCAATTTCATAATTTTTGTAAACTTTATAATTTGATTAAAAATTGTGTATATTTGTATATATATATATATGTCCACACTATATTATAGTAATATATATATTCCCACACACAAATAATACTCACCACACAAATATTTAATATATTTAATAATTTATACACTTAAAATTAATTAATTAATACAAAAATTAAATAATAAAATTAAGAAAATTAATTAAGCTCTAATTAATTTAAATAAATACACATATATAAATTTTATTTAGCACTTATAAATTATGTATGAGTTCATGCAAATTCGTAAAACTGGTCAAAATAAATAGTATTACATTATTTACATATCAATTTGCCCAAAATATAATTCCCGGGGAAAATTTTACGTAAAGTACTTAAAATAATATAAAATAATTAAAATTAGCTTTAAACAAATAACAACTCTTAAAAAATTTCATAAATATATACAAAAATTACACTCTAACACTGCATATCTCGATGCAGTATAAAAATATTTAAGAACTCGGGATATTGCAAATTCATGCAACTTGCTTCAAAAATGTTGTTTGTGGTAGCTTTAGCTTCTCAATATATTTTGTGTGTATTTTTTGAATTATTTGAATTTTGGGGTAATTTTTTATTATTTTTAATATTAACTATTGAACTTTTGATAATTATGTTAATTAATTAGTTTTAATGAGAATTTAGTTAAATTAGTGTTAGTAATTTGAGTTAATAATTTTAGAATTATTAAAATAATTTTTAGTGAATTTATATAATTTTTGAGAATATTATTTATATTATGTGAATTTTGTATTTATGAGTTAATTGTGTAATTTTGTGAAAATTTTAGTTAAATAATATGTTTTAAATGATTTTAGAATTATATAGGGTATTAAAATGATTTTATATATTATTTACTATTTTTAACTAATTTATACTAATTTTTGAAAATTATATTCAAATAATATATTATTTACTATTTTGGTAATTAAATGGATTTTAATTACTTTTAATACATATTTGGGCTATTTAAGCTATTTGAATATATAAAGTACTGAATTTTTACTATTTCATATTGAATTATTGAAAAATTGGATTTTTATTAATATTATATTATTATTTAAGATTTTTATTTAATTATTGTGAAAATAATTGTATTTAGTGTTTTAATGTTTAAATATACTATATATTGGTATTTTGTGGACATTTTTGGAATTTAAGGATTTTTAATATATTTATTATTTTATTTTTATTTTTGGTGAATTGTGAACCTCGATTAGGAAATTGTATAGTTCGAGGTCCCAGCCGAGGTGTTGAGCCTTGTGTGTAGAAGTGTGTTTTTATTGCAAGATCAACTCTACTTTTAGTAGAGAGATGTCCGTTTTACAGAGGAGGTTCTGTCAAATTTTTGGTAGAATTCTCGTAAAACATTGGGGTCGATCCTGAATTTCTGTGTTGTTTGAATTTTGTATTCCTAAATTGAGTCTCTTTTAAAAATATAAGTTAGGAATTTATTATGATTTGTTATTATTATTTATTTTCTAATTGCGCTAAGACCAAGGTCTACCGGACCGAGTCTGTCGAGTCAGTCTTGAGGAACGCAAACTTGTGAGTTATTATCTTATATATGCATTGCATATAGAATGCATAAAAATTAGCATTCATGAATTTTATAATGAAATTGAATATGAATATTTTTGTAAATGTAAAATATATTTTTGGTATACTTTTAATATATTTTTGGTATAATTTAATATACATGCAATGTATATATTTGATATATTTCTAATATGTAATCGGTATATTTCTGGTATATTTATGACTTATATATTTGGAATATTTTTTAGTATATATCCAGCGTATAATTGGTATATTTTATGTATATAATGGGTATATTTTTGTTATGAATGGATGCTATTACATTTAACTATGTATTTTTATATTTTAATAATTATTAAGTTTATTTGAAGGATACAAGTAGAACATGCTGCCTAGTGGGTTCCACTAGGACTGTGTGCGCGCTAGTACGTTAGAATGTTAGGAGTGATATTGTCACGACCCAAAACAGGGGTCATGACCGACGTTAAGGAACGGGAATTCTTTCGAATCCGAACCCGTAACAAGCCTAAAAATAAAATAAAACATGCATTAATAACAATAACAATATTTTATGCAACGGAAATAAAAATCGTACATATAATAATAATATATGCACCAACTGGATTTAAATCAAATCTCAACTCATCACATATATATATAAGCTCTTTTAATACAAATCCAGTTCAAGTATAATACAATACTCTCATAAATAAACTACATAAAATCCCACGATTAATGTCACGACCCAAACAGGGGCCATGACCGGCGCTAGGGAACGGGAATTCTTTCGAATCCGAAACCCGTAGCAAGCCTAAAAATAAAATAAAAATGCAATAATAACCATAAAAATATAATATGCAGCGGAAAATAAAATCATAAATATTACAATATCATCCATAACAACTGGATATAATTCAAAACTCATCACATCACATATATAATCTCATAAATGTATAATCTTTATACAAATCCAGTTTTTAACATAATACATCTCTTTAAACAAATACATAAAATCCAATACTTTAATTTACAACTACTGCAGTGTCTAGATAAAATAAATAAGACTCAAGTAGACAATTTACATAAAGAAGCCGGGGCGGAAGAAATCCGCGTATCGACCTACTACTGAGGTCTGAGGAAGTTGACTCTCCTGAAAAATAGTCAACGGAGGGGAGTCAGACCTCACTGAGTGAATTACTATAGTATATATACATACACTCTAAGTGATAATGCATACAGTCAACAGTATATGAGTAATATGTATATATACAGGCAATTTCATACAGATGCAGAAAAATCATTTTATATATTTTTTTTGAAAATCAACTTTTATGAAGGATCACATAGAACCCTAGAATATCGCAACCTCAGAAAAATAGTGTTAAACAACACTCTAGCCATACAGGCTCACTGATTCCAAATATATCCACTTAATCCATATGGACAGTAGACTGGCCCCGAGACACTAAGTCAACCGAGCTCCAGCAGTCTGACTGCCAGTGTGATTGGCCCCGAGACACTTGGTCAACCGAGCTCCAGCAATCACACCCAAACCACATCTCACATATATCAATAATCATAATCAAATCGATATCCACAAATAAGTTAGTAATAAAGCCTAAATACTATAGGCGTACCGGTACGTACTCGGTCCTAGTGCTGCCCACTAGGTAGCACGTTCTATTGATATCCTTCAGTAATAAATAATAAAACATTCATTCACAAAAATAAATGATGCATGGATATAAATGAAATAGCAATATAAACCATATATATACCGAAAATATACCAAACATAAACCAGGTATATTTTGAGTATTATATGTCAAATAAATTCAATCAAATCATGAATTAAACTAAAAATATATTTAAAAACATTTTAAATATATTTTATTAATAAAACATGTATATAATTTATTATATACCAAAAATATACTTGAATATAAATCACGTTATTTATGCATATTTAGTCAAAATAAAACATGCATTTTCTAAATCATGCGTCCTAAGCATATATATATAATATAGTAACTCACCTAATGCGCTCCACGAGACAGGTCCGACGGGCCTGGTCCACTAACCCTCGGTCTCGGCGCAACTAAACAAGAAATAATTAATCAACATCAGAATAACCCTAACAGAAATCCTAGAATTAAATCTAGAGTATTCAACACAGAATCGGAAATTAGGGTTCGACTGGATATCACGTTTTACGAGAATTCTACCGGAAATCCGACAGAACCTCCCCTGTAAAACGGACATCTCTCTACTCAAAAGAGTAGAGCCGACCCTGCAAAGAAAATACACTTCAAAAATAAACACCACAATCACTCACAACCCCTCGGTCGGACTCCAGACTACAGTCCACCGACCGGGGTCCACAAACACAGAAAATATATTCGAATATACCAAAAATATCCTTAAATCATAAAAATACATTTCATACGTAGAAATTACATAATAAATCTTGAAACACTGTAAAAACCGATTAAAACTCATTTTATTTGAAAAACCGTATATTATATATATAATTGAAAATAATTCTCGGAAAATAGTTTTAATTAGTTAAAAATACTAAATAATTTGTAGAAATCATTTTTATACCTTAAATAAATATTAAAACCAATTAAATTACATTTTTAGACAATTTAGGGTAAAATTACCAAAATACCCCTATATATATATATATACCTAAATTACTTCAAAAATTCACCAAAAATCATACAATTATCCAAAATTAATTTTCTCAACATATTTATCAATAATATCAATAATTAAACTCAATTAACCAATTAAATTCAATTTAAAACACAATTAACTTAATTTTACAAAATCACATAAACTTCAATAATTAAAAATAAATACTTAGAAATTCATAAAAATTCCAAATAAATTCCTATAATTCATTTCAACACCTAATTCAACCATAAACTCCAATTTCATAATTTAAATAATTAATTTCCGAAAATTCGAAAATAATATTAAAATATTCAAAAATACCCAAAAATCCAAACAACCTCCAAAAATTCTACAAAAATTCATACATGAAGATTAAACTACCAGGAACAACATTTGTGAAGGAAGTTTCCATGAATCATCCAAATCGAAGCTCAAAAAAATCGAAAACCAAAAGTGGCCGAAATATTCAACTCAAAACCTAAGCAATTCTAGACCGTTTTAGCTCAAACCAAAGCTAGAATAACACTCACCGGAGCTCAAGGAGAAGATAGAGACCGGCGGTGTCGAAAACGGTGGCCGGAGGAGGGAGAAACGACGGTGAGGAATAGTGGTGGCGTCGGGCACCCACGGGAAGAAGAAGAAGAAGAAGAAGAAAAAGAAAAAGAAAGAAAAAGGAAAGAGAAAGAAAAAGAAAAAGAAAGAAAAAGGAAAAGAAAAAAAAAAGAAAAAGAAAAAAAATAAAATAAATTAAAATAATTAAATATTAATAAATAATAAATTTTAATAATTTAATAATAAATACAATAATCAAATAATAATAAATAAATAATAAAATATTAGGGTAATAATAAACCCTAATTAAATAAATATACACACACAAGCTTTATTTATTAATTTAAAAATATGTATGAGTTCATGCAAACCCGTAAATACATTTAAAATAATTAATAATAAATTGTTTACGTGAAAATTTTCCCGAAAATGAAAGTCCCGGGAAAATTTTACGTAAAATACTGAAAATAATAGACATTAATTAAAATAGGTTTAAAATACATATCAACTCATAAAAATATCGTATATACAGTCAAAATTATTGACACTGCATATCCCGGTACAGTGTAAAAATATTTTTAAAAACACGGGATATTACAGTCTTCCCCCCTTACAAGAATTCGTCCCCGAATTCTAAAAAGAAGATTACAGAATCAGGAAGGAAAGAGATACGGGTAAGAAGCTCGCATCTCAGCTTCAGTCTCCCACGTATGCTCTTCAACTCTGTCGCTACGCCACAAAACCTTGACCATCGGAATCTGCTTCGATCTCAACTGTCGAACTTGAAAATCAACGATCGCCACAGGTTCTTCCACAAAAGTCAAATCTTCACTCACTTCCACACTGTCAGGTTGCAACACATGTGAAGGATCTGAGATATACTTCCTCAACATCGAGATATGAAATACTGGATGCACCTGTGACATACTCGGAGGCAAATCCAACCGATATGCAACAGTGCCAACTCTTTCCAGAATCTCAAACGGTCCAATATATCTCGGTGCTAACTTACCCTTCCTGCCAAATCTCATCCACACCCTTCATCGGAGATACTTTCAGAAAAACGAAATCTCCAACCTGAAACTCCACATCTCTGCGCCTAGGATCCGCATAACTCTTCTGTCTGCTAACTGCGATCTCTAACCTGCGCTTGATCACGGCGACTTTCTCTGCAGCATCTTGAACCATCTCTGGTCCAGTCAAAGTTCTCTCACCAATCTCATCCCAACTCAACGGGGATCTACACTTCCTTCCATACAACGCCTCATATGGTGCCATGCCAATACTGCTATGGTAGCTGTTATTATATGCAAACTCAACAAGCGACAAATGATCATCCCAGCTACCTCTCAAATCCAAGACACACATCCTCAACATATCTTCCAGTGTCTGGATCGTCCTCTCAGACTGACCATCTGTCTGAGGATGAAAAGCAGTACTGAAATCCAACCTAGTGCCCATCGCTTCTTGCAACTTCTGCCAAAAACGAGAAGTGAACACTGAACCTCTGTCTGACACAATGGACACAGGTACTCCATGAAGGCATACAATATGCTTCACGTACAACTTCGCCAATCTAGCAACTGAATATGTGGCTCTCACAGGCAAGAAATGTGCAGACCTTCGTCAATCTGTCTACAATCACCCAGATGGAATCGTATCCATCCTTCGAACGAGGTAAACCGATCACAAAATCCATAGCTATCCTTTCCCACTTCCACTCGGGAATAGGAAGAGGCTGAAGCTTCCCAGAAGGCTTCTGATGTTTGGCTTTCACTTGCTGACACGTCAAGCATTTAGCAACATAATCGGCAACATCCTTCTTCAATCCATCCCACCAGTATAGATCTCTGATACTGTGGTACATCTTAGTGACACCTGGATGTACGCTGTAGGCTGTAGAATGTGCTTCCTCTAAAATCTCCTCTCTCAAATCATCCACATCAGGAACACACAATCTACCACTGATCCACAATACACCATCATCATCGAGTGTGAAATCAGTGAACTTCCCTGCTCTGACATTCTCTGCAAGCTCTTCCAGAATAGGATCTCGGCTCTGAGCTGCTTTAATCCTATCCCTTAGTACAGATCGTACTTTAAACTGAGCTAACAGTCCACCTGATCTACTAATCTTCATCATCAGACCTTGATCCACCATCAGATGCAACTCCTGGATCAATGGTCTCCTTTCCACACCAATGTGAGCAAGACTACCTGAGGACTTCCTACTCAAGGCATCTGCTACCACATTAGCTTTACCCGGATGGTAAAGAATCTCGCAATCATAATCCTTCAACAGTTCCAACCATCTTCTCTGCCTCAAATTCAAATCTCGCTGCTGGAAAATGTACTTAAGGCTCTTGTGATCAGTAAATATCTCACAAGTCACCCCGTACAGATAATGTCTCCAAATCTTCAAAGCAAAGATCACTGCAGCCATCTCAAGATCATGTGTAGGATAGTTCTGCTCATGCTTCTTCAACTACCTCGAAGCATAGGCTATCACCCTTCCATTCTGCATCAACACACAACCAAGACCAATTCTAGAGGCATCACAGTAAACTGTGAACTTATCCACACTATTAGGCAAAGCTAATACTGGCGCTGTGGTCAACTTCTCCTTCAACAACTGAAAACTATTCTCACAAGCTTCTGACCACTCGAATCTAACATTCTTCTGAGTCAAGCGAGTCATAGGGGCTGCTATCCTGGAAAAATCCTGCACAAACCGCCTATAATACCCGGCTAAACCCAGAAAACTCCGAATCTCAATAACTGAAGTAGGTCTAGGCCACTCAGATACTGCTTCAACCTTCTGTGGATCAACCTGAATACCTTCTTTAGACACTACGTGTCCAAGAAAAGAAACACTCTCCATCCAGAAATCACACTTCGAGAATTTAGCATAAAGCTGATGATCTCTCAGTGTCTGTAGTACAATCCTCAAATGATATACATGCTCTTCCATACTCCTCGAATATACCAGTATATCATCAATGAAGACTACCACAAACTGATCCACATACGGTCGGAATACTCTGTTCATCAGGTCCATAAAAGCTGCTGGTGCATTAGTCAAACCAAAAGACATCACCAGAAACTCATAATGACCATATCGAGTGCGGAACGCTGTCTTAGGAATATCAGCTTCACTAATCCGCAGCTGATGATAACCCGACCTCAAGTCAACCTTAGAAAAGAATTGTGCACCCTGGAGCTGATCAAACAAATCATCTATCCTCGGGAGAGGATACTTGTTCTTCACTGTCACCTTATTCAGCTCTCTGTAGTCAATGCACAGTCTCAGGGTACCATCCTTCTTTTTCACAAAAAAGACTGGTGCACCCCAAGGAGAAACACTAGGTCTGATAAAACCCTTATCCAACAACTCTTGCAATTGCTCCTTCAACTCTCTCAACTCTGCAGGAGCCATACGATAGGGTGGCATAGATATAGGAGTAATACCTGGAACCACATCAATACAGAACTCAATCTCTCTATGAGGTGGTAAACCTGGCAACTCCTCGGGAAAAACATCAGGAAACTCACAAGCAACAGGAACATCTGTGAGTGACAACTTCTCCACTGACGTATCCCTGACCAATGCCAAAAACCCCTGACAACCTTTCCTCAACAACTTCCTAGCTGAAATAACAGAAATAAGATTCTGAGGTGCTGAACTCCTGTCACCAACAAACTTAAAATCTTCTTCACCAGGAATTCTGAAAATCACCTCCTCTAGTACCTCTACCACGACTCTGCTGTGGAACAAACTGACTAGAACTCTGATGCTGAGCTGGTGGTAACTGAAATGGCACGGGTGCTGCACTAGCAATCGACTGCTGTGGGAATCGCGGAATCTGCTGCTGCTGATATCCGGGATAAGGACACGATCTGGCAAAATGTCCTGTCTGCCCGCATCTGAAACATGTCAACGGTGTCAGATAACACGGTCCCTGATGGACTCTACCACAAGTCTGACAAACACTGGCCACTGATCCAGAACTACGACCACTGCTGCTGCTCGAAGCACTTGACCCAAATCTAAACGATCTACGCTGACCTCCACGACCATGTCTACTGCTCCGATGCACTCGCTGCTGCTGTCTCTGACTCTGCTGAGTCGAACCTCGCTGCTAACTACTCGAACCAACATGAAAACTCGAATACGGAGTAGCCTGCAATCCACTCGACTGAACTCCCAACTGGTAATAATCAGGCATCGCTCCCTGCCTAACTAATCTCAGCTCAATCTCCTTAGCTAGCTCAATCACCGACTCCAAAGTAAGACCTGCTGTAGGCATACCAGTAAAAGCTGAACCCAAACCAGTAACATAGGTAGTAACAGCGAAATACTGATCTCGCATCAGATCCTCAGCATATCTACCCAACCGAAGAAACTCTCGGGTATATTCCTCTACAGATCGATCTCCACGAGAAATACTAGTCAACCGGAGACGATAGCTCAAACGAAGAGGCTCTGGACAAAATCTCCTCATGAATCGCTCTCGAAACTGAGCCCATGTCATCGTCATCATATAAGGCTGGATCATCTGAATGAACCAATCCAAGGCTGGTCCCTCGACAGACAACTCAACGATCATGATCCTCTGGTACTCGGTATGAGCAGTCCGAGTCCTAGTCTCAATCGCATGCAGAAAATCTAAAGGATCAGAAGTACCATCAAAAGCAATCCTGCCAACTCTGGCATAGAACAAAGCTGCCTCAGGGTCAGACATACCCTGCTGATAGGCAGGCTGAACAACTGGAGGAACAGGAACATCAAACTCAGGCTCAACAGGCTCCTCTTCCTGTAACTCTCTCTGCCTACGGCGACCTGCCGCTCCCCGAGGTCTACCCCTGCCACGACCTCTACGTCTAACTAGCGGCTCAGGAGGTAAAACCTCATCCTGAAAAGACTCATCATCCTCGGCCTCAACGACCGGTGGAGCGACATGCGCTCGCCTCCTCATTCTGAAAAGACAAACGGAAAGATTCAGACAAAACAGACAACGGAGGAATAACGCTGAAAACTACAGCAAGGAATACTCATCAAGACATACTCGAACCTAATACACTGCAGTAGTCCAACAGAAAACACAACTTTAAAACTAGGGCCACAACTCACAAAACTAAGCCCTGACACAGAACTCCACTCTGAAACGAACTTCGCTCTGATACCAACTTTGTCACGACCCAAAACAGGGGCCATGACCGGCGCTAGGGAACGGGAATTCTTTCGAATCCGGAACCCGTAGCAAGCCTAAAAATAAAATAAAAATGCAATAATAACCATAAAAATATAATATGCAGCGGAAAATAAAATCATAAATATTACAATATCATCCATAACAACTGGATATAATTCAAACTCATCACATCACATATATAATCTCATAAATGTATAATCTTTATACAAATCCAGTTTTTAACATAATACATCTCTTTAAACAAATACATAAAATCCAATACTTTAATTTACAACTACTGCAGTGTCTAGATAAAATAAATAAGACTCAAGTAGACAATTTACATAAAGAAGCCGGGGCGGAAGAAATCCGGCGTATCGACCTACTACTGAGGTCTGAGGAAGTTGACTCTCCTGAAAAATAGTCAACGGAGGGGAGTCAGACCTCACTGAATGAATTACTATAGTGTATATACATACACTCTAAGTGATAATGCATACAGTCAACAGTATATGAGTAATATGTATATATACAGGCAATTTCATACAGATGCAGAAAAATCATTTTATATATTTTTTTTGAAAATCAACTTTTATGAAGGATCACATAGAACCCTAGAATATCGCAACCTCAGAAAAATAGTGTTAAACAACACTCTAGCCATACAGGCTCACTGATTCCAAATATATCCACTTAATCCATATGGACAGTAGACTAGCCCCGAGACACTAAGTCAACCGAGCTCCAGCAGTCTGACTGCCAGTGTGATTGGCCCCGAGACACTTGGTCAACCGAGCTCCAGCAATCACAACCCAAACCACATCTCACATATATCAATAATCATAATCAAATCGATATCCACAAATAAGTTAGTAATAAAGCCTAAATACTATAGGCGTACCGGTACGTACTCGGTCCTAGTGCTGCCCACTAGGTAGCACGTTCTATTGATATCCTTCAGTAATAAATAATAAAACATTCATTCACAAAAATAAATGATGCATGGATATAAATGAAATAGCAATATAAACCATATATATACCGAAAATATACCAAACATAAACCAGGTATATTTTGAGTATATATATGTCAAATAAATTCAATCAAATCATGAATTAAACTAAAAATATATTTAAAAACATTTTAAATATATTTTATTAATAAAACATGTATATAATTTATTATATACCAAAAATATACTTGAATATAAATCACGTTATTTATGCATATTTAGTCAAAATAAAACATGCATTTTCTAAATCATGCGTCCTAAGCATATATATATAATATAGTAACTCACCTAATGCGCTCCACGAGACAGGTCCGACGGGCCTGGTCCACTAACCCTCGGTCTCGGCGCAACTAAACAAGAAATAATTAATCAACATCAGAATAACCCTAACAGAAATCCTAGAATTAAATCTAGAGTATTCAACACAGAATCGGAAATTAGGGTTCGACTGGATATCACGTTTTACGAGAATTCTACCGGAAATCCGACAGAACCTCCCCTGTAAAACGGACATCTCTCTACTCAAAAGAGTAGAGCCGACCCTGCAAAGAAAATACACTTCAAAAATAAACACCACAATCACTCACAACCCCTCGGTCGGACTCCAGACTACAGTCCACCGACCGGGGTCCACAAACACAGAAAATATATTCGAATATACCAAAAATATCCTTAAATCATAAAAATACATTTCATACGTAGAAATTACATAATAAATCTTGAAACACTGTAAAAACCGATTAAAACTCATTTTATTTGAAAAACCGTATATTATATATATAATTGAAAATAATTCTCGGAAAATAGTTTTAATTAGTTAAAAATACTAAATAATTTGTAGAAATCATTTTTATACCTTAAATAAATATTAAAACCAATTAAATTACATTTTTAGACAATTTAGGGTAAAATTACCAAAATACCCCTATATATATATATATACCTAAATTACTTCAAAAATTCACCAAAAATCATACAATTATCCAAAATTAATTTTCTCAACATATTTATCAATAATATCAATAATTAAACTCAATTAACCAATTAAATTCAATTTAAAACACAATTAACTTAATTTTACAAAATCACATAAACTTCAATAATTAAAAATAAATACTTAGAAATTCATAAAAATTCCAAATAAATTCCTATAATTCATTTCAACACCTAATTCAACCATAAACTCCAATTTCATAATTTAAATAATTAATTTCCGAAAATTCGAAAATAATATTAAAATATTCAAAAATACCCAAAAATCCAAACAACCTCCAAAAATTCTACAAAAATTCATACATGAAGATTAAACTACCAGGAACAGCATTTGTGAAGGAAGTTTCCATGAATCATCCAAATCGAAGCTCAAAAAAATTGAAAACCAAAAGTGGCCGAAATATTCAACTCAAAACCTAAGCAATTCTAGACCGTTTTAGCTCAAACCAAAGCTAGAATAACACTCACCGGAGCTCAAGGAGAAGATAGAGACCGGCGGTGTCGAAAACGGTGGCCGGAGGAGGGAGAAACGACGGTGAGGAATAGTGGTGGCGTCGGGCACCCACGGGAAGAAGAAGAAGAAGAAGAAGAAAAAGAAAAAGAAAGAAAAAGGAAAGAGAAAGAAAAAGAAAAAGAAAGAAAAAGGAAAAGAAAAAAAAAAGAAAAAGAAAAAAATTAAAATAAATTAAAATAATTAAATATTAATAAATAATAAATTTTAATAATTTAATAATAAATACAATAATCAAATAATAATAAATAAATAATAAAATATTAGGGTAATAATAAACCCTAATTAAATAAATATACACACACAAGCTTTATTTATTAATTTAAAAATATGTATGAGTTCATGCAAACCCGTAAATACATTTAAAATAATTAATAATAAATTGTTTACGTGAAAATTTCCCCGAAAATGAAAGTCCCGGGAAAATTTTACGTAAAATACTGAAAATAATAGACAGTAATTAAAATAGGTTTAAAATACATATCAACTCATAAAAATATCGTATATACAGTCAAAATTATTGACACCTGCATATCCCGGTACAGTGTAAAAATATTTTTAAAAACACGGGATATTACAATTAAATTCACAACTACTGCAGTGTCTAGATTATAAAAATAAGACTCAAATAAGTAATTTACACAAAGAAGCCGGGGCAGAAGAAATCTGACGTATCGACCTGCTACTGAGGTCTGAAGATGTTGACTCTCCTGAAAAATAGTCAACGGATGGGAGTCAGACCTCACTGAGTGAATTACTATAATATATATACATACACACTAAATGATAATGCATGCAGTCAACAGTATATATCTAATATATATATATATATACAGGCAATTATACACAGATGCAATAAAAATCATTTATATATTTTATCTGAAAATCATCTTTTATGAAGGATCAAATAGAACCCTATGATATCGAAAACCTCAGATAGTGTTAGACAACACTCTAGCCACACAGGCTCACTTATTCCAAATATATCCACTTAATCCATTTGGACAGTAGACTGGCCCCGAGACACTAAGTCAACCGAGCTCCAGCAGTCTGACTGCCAGTGTGATTGGCCCCGAGACACTTGGTCAACCGAGCTCCAGCAATCACACCCAAATCACATCTCACACATCGAATAAATCAATTCAATCAATATCCTCAAATAAGTTAGTAGTATAGCCTAAATACTATAGGCGTACCGGTACGTACTCGGTCCTAGTGCTGCCCACTAGGTAGCACGTTCTATTGATATCCTTCATTAATAATATAAAACATTCATTCACAAATAAATGATGCATGAATTTAAATAAAATAGCAACATAAACCATATATATACTGGAAATATACCAAAAGTAAACCAGGTATATTTTGAGTATATATATGTAAAATGAATTCAATCAAATTATAACTTAAGCTAGAAATATATTTAAAAACATTTTAAATATATTTTAGTTACAAAACATGCATATAATTTAATATATACCAAAAATAAACCAAAAATATACTTAAATACAAATCATATTATTTATGAATTTTAATCGAAATAAAATATATATTTCTAAATCATGCATCCTAAGCACATATATATAGTATAGTAACTCACCTAGTGCGCTCCACGAGACGAGTCCGACGGGCCTGGTCCACTAGCCCTCGGTCTCGGTGCAACTAAACAAACAAATAACGACAGACATTAGAATAAACCTAACAGAAATCCTAGAATTCGATCTAGACTATTAAACACAGAATCAAAAATTAGGGTTCAACCGGATATCATGTTTTACGAGAATTCTACCGAAAATTCGACAGAACCTCCCCTGTAAAACGGACATCTCTCTACTCAAAAGAGTAGAGCCGACCCTGCAAAGAAATACACTTCAAAAAATAAGCTCAACACAAATCCATAACCCCTCGGTCGGACTCTAGACTACAATCAACCGACCGGGGTTCACAAACACAGAAAAATTATGAAATACCAAAAATACCCTTATAACATAGAAATTCATTTTATAAGTAGAAATTACATAATTAACCTTAAAACACTGTAAAAACCAATAAAAACTCATTTTATTAGTAAAACCGTATATTATATATATAATTGAAAATAATTTACGAAAAATAGTTTTAATTAGTTAAAAATATCAAATAATTTGTAGAAATCATTTTTATACCTTAAATAACTATTTAAACCAATTAAATTACAATTTTAGCCAATTTAGGGTAAAATTACCAAAATACCCCTATATATATAAATATACTAAAATTACTTCAAAAATTCACCAAAAATAGTATAATTATCCAAAATTAATTTTATCAAAATATTTATCAATAATATCAATAATTAAACTCAATTAACCAATTAAATTCAAATAAAAACACATTTAACCTAATTTTCCCAAAATTACATAAACTCAAATAATTCAAAATAAATACTTAGAAATTCATAAAAATTCCAAATAAATTCCTATAATTCATTTCAACACCTAATTTAACCATAAAACATAATTTCATAATTTAAATAATTAATTTCCCAAAATTAGAAAATAATATTAAAATATTCAAAAATACCCAAAAATCCAAAAAATCTCCAAAAATTCCACAAAAATTCATACATGTAGATTAATCTACTAGTATCAACATTTTTTAAGGGAGTTTTCATGAATCAATCAATTCGAAGCTCAAAAAAAATCAAAAACCCTAATAGGCTGAAATTGAAAATTCGAAACCTAAGCAATTCTAGACCATTTAAGCTCAAACCAAAGCTAGAATCACACTCACCGGAGCTCAAGGAGAAGAAAGAGACCGGCGGTTTCAAAAATGGTGGCCGGAATCGACGTGATCGACGGTGGCCAAAGTTTTGGCTTCTCCGGCCAAAACCAACTTCCAGACGCCGGAAACGACTACCACAGGCGGCGGAAGAGGCTGGGGAAGGTGGTGGCACATCGGAAGGCACTCTCACGGCAAGGGAACGGCACGGCAGGCGTCCGGACGGCGAAGGGAAGCAAATCGGGGAAGAAGGAGGCTCGGGGGCAAAATGGTAATTTTTCCAAAAGTTTGATTTTTAATGTATTATATGTATATATATATACTTTATACTATATATTAAAATAATATTAAATCACACACATAAAATATACACCACACACATAAAATTTAATATTTTAATAATTTATACTAAATAAAAATAATTAAATAACAATAAAACTAATAAATAATTAATAAAATATTAGGGTAATATTAAACCCTAATTAATAAATAATTACATATATACACGGTGTTTAATATTTTTAAAAGTACGTATGAGTTCATGCAAGTCCGAAAATATATTTAAAATAATTAATAATAAATTATTTACGTGAAAATTTTTCTGAAAATACAAGTCCCGGGAAAATTTTACGTAAAGCACTGTAAATAAGACACAGTAATTAAAATAGGTTTTAAATACATATCAACTCGTAAAAATATCATATATATATTCAAAAGTTATTAACACTGCATATCCCGGTACAGTGTAAAAATATTTAAAAACACGGGATATTACAGATATCATTAGATTATTTGATGAGATATTTGATTGATATTGATCATTGTGATATTGTGGAGAGAGTAGTCTGATTATTGGAGCTTAGTAGACCTAGTATCTTGGGGCCAATTACACTGACAATGAGACCGCTAAAACTCGATTAACTTAATGTCTCGGGGCCAATCTATTGTCCAAAATGGAATAAGAGAATTTATTTGGTATTAAGTAAATCTGCGTGGCTAGTGAAATATTTTTTTGAGGTTACGATTGTTTTAGGGTTCTATTTGATCATTCACCTAAATAAATATTTTCTAAATTTATATATATATAAAAGTGAATTTTAGCATATGTGTGAAATGCGTGTATATATATATATATATATATATATATATATATATATATATATATATATATATATATATATATATATATATATATACCTCACTGATGTTTGACTGTATATGACTTAGATTACATGTATATATATTATAATAATTCACTTAGTAAGGTCCGATTCCCCTCAATATTTTTTTCAGGAGATTCCTCGTCTTCATACCTCAGTAGTAGATCTCTACGTCGGACTTCTTCAGTTCCAGTTACATTATGTAAATTATTTATTTGAACTTTTATTGTATTCTAAAAAACTGCAGTAGTAATGATTTGTATCTGTAAAATATTGTTTTTATATATGAGACATTTTTCTAAATATTGTATGGAAATATTTTTTATTTTATGAAATGATATTAAATATTGATTTTATATCGATTTAAGATTTTAATTCTAGTACATTTTTATTTATTTATTATATATTTTTATTTTTAAGATTTACTACGGATCTCAAATTTGAAAAAATTTTCATCTTCTAACACCGATTATAACTGTCAATTTAGATTGTAACAAATGTTAATAACACTGTAAGTTGCCACACCCACATTTCGATTTGTGGGATGTTGAGTCATTGATGTGGAACTGTGTTTGAATTTCTTTTCATCATTTTCCACATTAAATACAATACATAATCACCTAATTAATTAACAACGCTAATGTTGATTGTTCAGTCATTTGATAGACAAAGGTAAATATTTGATAATGTAACAAAATATCAAAAATTCAAATAATAAAAATAATATTAATCAATAAATCTATACGTAAAATTTAATGAATTTATAAATAAATAATAAGAAATATATATGTAAATATTAATGATTTGTGAGAAATATAAATAAATTTATAAGTAAATATTAATAATTTTATAAGAAATTTATATTATTTAATATTAATTTTTATTATATTTCTATTTAATAAATTTATATTTATATTTAATATTATTTATTTCTATTTAATATCATCAGGTATAATCATGATGGTGGGCCACATGAAAAGATTAGGAAATGATAGTACGCATTACGCCACTTGGTCTTGAATTATATCACAAAAACGCACCTTTTTGCTCCTAACATTTTTCGTCAGGTGCAGATAAGTTCTTATTCTTTTTTTTTAAGAACAATTAACTGAAAAGTTTTAAAAAATTAGTTATCTAAGCCTCTCTTTTAACAGAATCTAATTTCAGTTAAACAATCGTCTTCTCATTTGTCTTCATGTAACTTATGGATGGAACCTACATAAAATAATAATAATAATCTTGAGAGAAACCATAAACATATACCATGAGACATTCATATTGTTGAAATTCATTTTTTTCTTAACTTTGTTAGATATATCTTCTTTCCCTTTCTTCATTATCTCCCATCCTTCGTATTATCAACAAGAAAAAACCCATAACTATTGATCAGGTTTGTGTCCCTTTCTATTCTTGAAATCTTGATAATCTATTTTTTGACAGAGAATTCAACATGAAATTTCACATGGTATATATTGACATACTGCCAAAAAGATGACAACATGGAGATGACAGGAGGCACATAGTTTTGCCATCTCCTTACAAATATTTCAATTGAAAATTCCGCCCAGCTATATATATAGGTGTAGGGTATCCATTTGCGGCCTATTTCGTATGGTAATATACAACTTTCTATAATATTTAAGCGTTAGTCCAGTTTCTTTATATAAATCTATATACTTCAACCAACCACGTAGTATTAATTACATATAATAAGCAGATCCAACTAAGCCAACAAATCGAAATGGGTACTCTTACTACTAATTAAGTTTTGTGGGCTCACATGACCTGATATATGTACACAAAGTCATAGAAGTAATTATATAGATTCGTTGCATTGTAAGTATTATAATTTTTAATTATATTTTATTTTAATATTAAAATTTTAATTTTTTTAATCATAAAAATTTTATTTTATTTTAAATTAAAATATGTGAAATATATTCGATCAAATTTAACATACATAAGAGTAGAAATAAACATATTTTTAATATATTTATCTTGTACGTATTTCATTAAATAGTTTAATTATCTTGTTGATCTTATAAAATAAAATTTGTTTATGGATCCTATAAAATAAAATTTATTTTATGGAATCCACAAATTAATTAGATCATTTAATGAGATGTTTATATGATGAATATACTAAAAATATATTTATTATAGCTGCAATATATACTAAATTTAATAAGAGATATTTAATATATTTTAACTTGATATAAAAATAAAATTTTTAGAAGTAAAAAGAAAAAATTAAAAATGTAATACTAAATTAAAATATGATCCAAAATTATAATATTAATGGTGCACTAAATCCCAATTATATAGTGGATAATGACTAAGCTATGTTCATGTCCTCGGGAGATAAAAAAAAAAAAAAAATTATTATGGATTTTTGCAACCTCTATATGATTATTAGATTCCTCTTCTAGATAATTGCACAAAAACATGATACTCGAACGAATAAAATCACTATCAATTTTTTCATACATATTTTTAAATAAAATAAATGAGAGTATGAATTAGATCAAACATCAATGGAAAGTATAATTTATTCTTTGTTTTAATAGTTTCTTACATATATATATTTTTTAAAAATTTACAATTCAGTTTGTTGAAATTGTGATTCTTGCAAAAAGATGTACGAAACATTTGCTGGATACACTATTAGAATATCATTTGGTCATTGTTGAGTGGTATAGAATATGCACAATGAGTTGTTAATTTGGAGAGGTAGCAGCTTGAGAGGCAACACAAATAGACAACAAAGATAATGAAGTGATAGAGCTACATTCACCAATGCTAATTTTTTTTTAACAATTACCATAATTGAATTATACATCTATGGTGGTGAGATATCAAACATGATAGCAAAGGAGAATAGGATTGCTCTTAAATTTCTTTCTTTTAATAGGTGCCAATTAGTTTTCATATATTATGAATGTGAATAAATAATATATTATTTGTGAATAAATAATATATTATTTGTGAGAAAATAGTTCTCAAATAGTGAAAAAAAAATGTATATAAAAAGATTGAAATTCATTAAATGAGAAGATTAAGAAAAAGATAGATTACTCTCCAAATTCTTTCAATATTATAGTTCTCCAAATTCTCTCCAAACTCTCTCTAAATTCTCTTAAAATCATTCTACTATAAAATATTTTTCTTCTAATTAAATACTATTAAATTCAAGTTTAGTTCTATAACAAACTAAACAATTCAATCTTTATTTCACAACACGTTATCAGCACGAAAAGCTTTCGATCAAAACAATAAGTTATTATAATGACAAATCTAGCAAAGCTTGAGTTCGTTACTCTTGACATCACGAGAAAAAAATTATATATCTTGGATTCTAGATGTAGAAATGCATCTTCAATCAATGAGGTTAATTCATACCATAAAAGAAAATAATAACACCTCATTGCAAGATAAGACCAAGTCTATAATTTTTCTTTGTCGTCATCTTAATGAAGGATTAAAATGTGAATATTTGACTTTCAAAGATCCAAGTGTTCTTTGGAAGGATCTAAAAGACAGATATGATCGTCAAAGAGATGTAATACTACCAGTAGTCACTGATGAATGGAGAGCTTTACGCTTTCAAGATTTCAAAAAAGTAAGTGACTATAATTCTGCAATGTTCAGAATAGTATCACAATTAAAATTCTGTGGACAGACAGTCACAAATGAGGATATGCTAGAGAAAACTTACGCCATATTTCATGCATCAAATGTTACATTGCAACAACAATATAGGATGCAGAGATTTAAAAAATATTCTGAACTAATTTCATGTTTACTGGTAGCTGAGAAAAATAATTAACTCTTGATGAAAAATCATCAGTACTGTCCCACTGGCTCAGTAGCATTTCCAGAAGCAAATGCTATAAATTATTCCAGCTATAGAAATTACAATAGCCATGGATGTGGGAAAGGTAGAGGTTGTGGACGTGAAAGAGGTCAATTCTTTGGCCGTGGTCGTGGAAATAAATATAATAATACTCCATAATAAACTTAGACTCAACCTTAAAAAGAAGTTAAAATCAGTTATCAATGGTGTTCAAGAAAGGCCCTAACATAAGTATGAAACTGTGTGTTTCAGATGTGGTAGTAAAGGACACTGGTCACGAGTTTGTTGTACACCACCACATCTTTGCCAACTTTATAAGGTATCATTGAAAGGCAAAGAAAAAGAAATAAACTTCAATGAGCATCATACTTCTGTTAATGATACAACTCATCTAAATGTTTATGATTTTACTAATGATTTTACTGACAATGAAAATTGAGACATCTATAATTTTTAAGTATGTTGTTATTACCTATTTTATTTTCAATTTTGAAGAATATGTTATTGTTATATATGTTATTTTCAAATTAAATAAAATGTCCTACTTTACAATTATTTTATGTTTTTACCTTAATTGATTAATTATGTGTTTATCTATTTTGAAGTATAATATGGATTGTACTCAATATAAAGACAATATTGGAGATCTCTGCATACCATGTAGTGGTACTACACATACTCTCTTGAAAAATAGAGATTATTTCTTTGAAATAAAGCCCACAAAGGTAGTTGTAAAAACAATATCAGGTCTTGTAGATCTGATTGAAGGAATTGGCAAAGCTAAATTTATATTACCAAATAGAAGAAAATTTATAATTGATGAAGCTTTGTTTTCACTAAAATCAATAAGAAATTTGTTGAGTTTTGATGATATATATCGAAATGGGTGTGATACCCAATCCATTAATATAAATGGTAACAAATATTTAAATATAGTTTCCTATGAATCAGGAAAAATACAAGTATTGGAAAGACTGCCAAAACTCCCTACTATATTGCATTACATGTATATACATGTAATTGAATCACATATGGAAATAAAAGAAAAATCTTATGATCCTTCAACAATAAATTTATGGCATGACATATTAGGTCATCCTGGATCAGTAATGATGCGAAGGATAATTGAGAATTCACATGGGCATCCATTGAAGGGGCAAAGAATTCCTCAATCAAATGAAATGTCATGTACAACTTGTTCTCTTAGAAAATTAATCTTGAGGCCTTCACCATCTAAAATTTAGAATGAATCACCTATGTTTCTTGAATGAATTCAAGGTGATATATGTGGGCCAATTCATCCACCATGTGGATCATTCAGATATTTTATGGTATTAATTGATGCATCTAGTAGATGGTCACATGTTTGTCTATTGTCAACTCATAATGTTGCATTTGCAAGGTTGCTAGCTAAAATTATTAATTACAAGCATAATTCCCTGATTATACAATCAAAAGGGTAAGACTTGATAATGCTGGTGAATTTACATCTCAAGCATTCAATGATTATTGTATGTCTACTGGGATCATTGTTGAGCATCCTGTTGCCCATGTACATACTCAAAATGGTTTAGCTGAATCATTGATTAAACGCCTTCAACTTATTGCTAGACCATTAATAATGAGAATAAAGCTTCCCATTTCAGTTTGGGGTCATGCAATCCTATATGCTGCTTTATTAATTCGCATCAGACCTAGTGCATATCATAAATACTCCCCACTACAATTGGCATTTGGTCAAGAGCCAAATATTTTTCATTTCAGAATTTTTTATTGTGCAATATATGTACCCATTACACTACCTCAGTGCACAAAAATGGGTCCTCAATAAAGATTGGAAATTTATGTTAGGTTTGAAACACCCTCGATTATTAGATATCTTGAACCTTTAACTGGTGATGTTTTTACAGCACGTTTTGTTGATTGCTAATTTAATGAGGTTGTTTTCCTAACATTAAGAAAAGGGAAGAAAGAAGGGAAAAGGGATATTTCATGGAATGAACCATCATTATTGCATTTAGATCCTCACACAAAATAATGTGAATTAGAAGTGCAAAATATTATGCACTTACAAGCAATTGCAAATCAATTACCAGATGCATTTACTAATACAAAAAGGGTGACTAACTCATATATACCAATAGCCAATGCTCCTGCTCGTATTGAAATTCCAAAAATAAAGCCTGAGAGTAAAGACACTCATGAGTCTAAAACGCGCCAGAAGCATGAAAGACTAATTGGTTCTAAGGATAACAATCCTCGAAAGAGAAAGGGAGTAGATAATCATATTGATAGCAAGGAAAATATTCCTGAAGAAATAGAAAATAAAGAAAGTCATGAAACATTTTCATATACTATTGCATGTGAAATCATAAATGACAAAGATGATCCTGAACCAAAATCAGTCATGGAATGTCAAAATAGGCATGATTGGATAAAATGGAAAGATACTATGCATGTTGAATTAGACTCACTAAACAAGTGAAATGTTTTTTGGCCAATTATTCCTATGCCTAAAACTGTGAAACCTGTAGGATATAAGTGGGTCTTTGTATGAAAGAAAAATGAGAAAAATGAAATAATAAGGTACAAAGCTAGACTTGTAGCTTAAGGTTTTTTACAAAGATCGGGAATTGATTATGATGAAACTTATTCTCCTATTATGCATGCAATTACGTTTAGGTATCTGATTAGCCTAGTAGTTTATAAGAAATTAGAAATGCGTCTTATGGATGCTGTAACTGCTTATTTGTACGGATCACTTGATAATGACATTTATATGAAAATCCCTGAAGGATTTAAAATGCTTGAAGCATTAAGTACAAAACCCAAAGAAATGTATTTAATCAAGCTCTAGAGATCTTTATATAGGTTAAAATAGTCTAGGCACATGTGGTATAATCGTTAAGCAATTATTTGATTAATAAAAGATATTGAGTAATATTATCTGTCCATGCATTTTTTATTAAGAAAACAATATCCAGATTTGTGATTATAGCTGTATATGTTGATGATTTAAATATCATTAGAACAGAAAATGAGATCCATGAAGCAACAGTAGACTTAAAGGAAGAATTTGAAATGAAAGATCTTGGAAAAACCAAGTATTGCCATGGTTTACAAATTGAGCAAATTCACAATGGGGATATTCGTGCATCAATCAAATTACATAGAAAAGATCTTGATACACTTTAATATGGATAAAACAAATCCTTTAAGTACTCAAATGGTCGTCAGATCACTTAATATTGAGACTGATCCATTTCGACCCTGTGAAGAAAATGAAGAAATTCTCGGTTTTGAATTTCATATCTCAGTGCCATTACAGCTCTAATGTATCTAGCTAATTGTACTAGATCTGTGTAATATCCCGTGTTTTTAAAATATTTTTACACAGTACCGGGATATGCAGTGTTAATAATTTCTGTATTTTATATGATATTTTTACGAGTTGATATGTATTTTAGACCTATTTTAATTATTGTGTATTATTTTCAGTGCTTTACGTAAAATTTTCCCGGGACTTGCATTTTCGGGGAAATTTTCACGTAAACAATGTATTATTAATTATTTTAAATATATTTCGGACTTGCATGAACTCATATGTATTTTTAAAATACTAAATAAAGCCTACGTGTGTGTATATTTATTTAATTAGGGTTTAATATATATAACCCTAATATTGTATTATTTATTTATTTATTATTATTTATTTATTTTATTTATTATTAAATTTTTAAAATTTATTTTTTTTATTATTTTATTAATGTTTAATTATTTTATTTTATTTTATTTTTCTTTTTTTCTTTTTCCTTTCTTTTTCTTTTTCTTTCCTTTTTCTTTCTTTTTCTTTTTCTTTTTCTTCTTCTTCTTCTTCTTCTTCCTCCCGCGCGCCCGACCACCATTCTTCTTCCCCTCACCGTCTGCAACTCCGGCCACCTACCGTCGGTGTGCCTCCCGGCTTGCCACCGCCGTTCCCAGCCGTCCTCCGCCGCCTCCAGCCCCTTTCCCCGGCGCCGGCAGCTCCATTCTTCCTCTTTTGGCCGAAATCTTCCCTTCGCCGTTTCTCCCTCCTCCGGCCACCGTTTTTGACACCGCCGGTCTCTTTCTTCTCCTTGAGCTCCGGTGAGTGTGATTCTAGATTTGGTTTGAGCTAAAATGGTTTAGATTTTGCTTAGGTTTTGATTTTTCTATTTCGGTCACATTAGGGTTTTTGATTTTTTTGAGCTTCGAATTGATTGATTCATGGAAAACTCCCTTCACAAATGTTGTTCCTAGTAGCTCAATCTACATGTATGAATGTTTTTTAGAATTTTTGGAGATTGTTTGGATTTTTGGGTATTTTTGAATATTTTAATATTATTTTCTAATTTTCGGAAATTAATTATTTAAATTATGAAATTGGAGTTTATGGTTGAATAAGGTGTTGAAATGAATTATAGGAATTTATTTGAATTTTTATGAATTTTCTAAGTATGTATTTTGAATTATTGAAGTTTATGTAAATTTGAAAAAATTAGGTTAAATGTGTTTTTATTTGAATTTAATTGCTTAATTGAGTTTAATTATTAATATTATTGATAAGTATGTTGAGAAAATTAATTTTGGATAATTGTATGATTTTTGGTGAATTTTTGAAGTAATTTAGGTATATATATATATATATAGGGGTATTTTGGTAATTTTACCCTAAATTGTCCTAAAAATGTAATTTAATTGGTTTTTAATAATTATTAAGGTATAAAAATGATTTCTATAAATTATTTGGTATTTTTAACTAAATAAAACTATTTTTCATGAATTATTTTCAATTATATATATAATATACGGTTTTTCAAATAAAATGAGTTTTATTCGGTTTTTACAGTGTTTTAAGGTTAATTATGTAATTTCTACCTATAAAATGTATTTCTATGCTATAAGGATATTTTTGGTATATCTGGAATTATTCTGTGTTTGTGGACCCCGGTCAGTAGATTGTAGTCTGGAGTCCGACCGAGGGGTTGTGGATTTATATTGAGCCTATTTTTTGAAGTGTGTTTCTTTGCAGGGTCGGCTCTATTCTTTTGAGTAGAGAGATGTCCGTTTTACAGGGGAGGTTTTGCCGGATTTTTGGTAGAATTCTCGTAAAACGTGATATCCAGTCGAACCCTAATTCTGTTTCCGTATTTAAATACTCTAGATCGAATTCTAGGATTTCTGTTAGGTTTATTCTGATGTCGGTTACTTATTTCTTGTTTAGTTGCGCCGAGACCGAGGGCTAGTGGACCAGGCCCGTCGGACCCGTCTCGTGGAGCGCACTAGGTGAGTTACTATACTATATATATATGCTTAGATGCATGATTTAGAAATATATGTTTTATTTTGATTAAAAATGCATAAACATTATGATTTGTATTTAAGTATATTTTTGGTTTATTTTTGGTATATAATAAATTATATACATGTTTTATTAATAAAATATATTTAAAATGTTTTTAAATATATTTTTAATTTTAATTTATGATTTGATTGGATTTATTTGACATATATATACGCGAAATATACCTGGTTTACGTTTGGTATATTTCCGGTATATATATGGTTTATATTGTTATTTCATTTAAATTCATGCATCATTTATTTTTGTGAATGAATGATTTTTATTATTAATGAAGGATATCAATAGAATGTGCTACCTAGTGGGCAGCACTAGGACCGAGTACGTACCGGTACGCCTATAGCTTTAGGCTATATTACTAAATTATTTGTGGATATTGATTTGATTATGATTATTGATATGTGAGAGGTGGTTGTGGGTGTGATTGCTGGAGCTCGGTTGACCAAGGTCTCGGGGCCAATCACACTGGCAGTCAGACTGCTGGAGCTCGGTTGACTTAGTGTCTCGGGGCTAGTCTACTGTCTAAATGGATTAAGTGGATATCTTTGGAATAAGTGAGCTGTGTGGCTAGAGTGTTGTTTAACACTATTTTCTGAGGTTGCGATATTTTAGGGTTCTATTTGATCCTTCATAAAAGATGATTTTCAGATAAAATAATAAAATGATTTTATTGCATCTGTGTGCAATTGCCTGTATATATACATATTATATACATACTGTTGACTGTATGCATTATCACTTAGTGTGTATGTCATATATATTATAGTAATTCACTCAGTGAGGTCTGACTCCCCTCCGTTGACTATTTTTCAGGAGAGTCAAACTTCTTCAGACCTCAGTAGCAGGTCGATACGCCGGATTTCTTCCGCCCGGCTTCTTTATGTAAACTGTCTACTTGAGTCTTATTTATTTTATCTAGACACTGCGAGTAGTTGTGCATTAAAGTATTGGATTTATGTATTTTATTTAAAGAGATGTATTATGTTGAAACTGGATTTGTATTAAAGAGATTTTATATATATGATGAGATGAGTTTTGAATTAAATCCAGTTGATATGGATAATATCATGATATTATGATTTTTATTTCCGTTGCATAATATATATATTAAATTGTTATTATTGTTATTGCATGATTTATTTTATTTTTAGGCTTGCTACGGGTTCCGGATTCGAAAGAATTCCCGTTCCCTAGCGCCGGTCATGGCCCCTGTTTTGGGTCGTGACAATCTGATACTTCTTTTGTAGTAAATTTATTAGCAAGGTTCAATTCAGCTCCAATAAAAAGGCATTGGAAAGGGATTAAACATATACTTCGATACCTTTGAGGAAATGTTGATTTGGGTTTGTTTTATTCTAACAATTCAAAACAGGAATTGATTGATTATGTAGATGCAGGACATTTATCTGATCCTTATAAAGAAAAATCTTAAACATGCAATGTATTCACAAATAACGGAACAACAATTTCTTGGCGTTTCCAAAAACAACCGCTTGTCGCAACTTCTTCAAATCATTCTAAGATTATTGCACTACATAAAGCAAGCAGGATAGTGTGTGTGGATTAGATCAATGACACATCATATTGAAGAATCTTGTGGTTTTCCAGTCAACAAAAGTCCAATAATTTTGTATGAAGATAATGCAACATGCATTGCACAGTTAAAGGAAGGATATATCAAAAGTGATAGAACCAAACATATGCCTCCAAGATTCTTTTCATACACTCAAGAGTTAATAAAAGACAATCATATAGATATCAAGTATATTCAGTCTAGTAAGAATTCAGCTGATCTTTTCACAAAGGCGCTTCCAACTACAATCTTTAGAAAGCACGTTCATAATATTGGAATGCGACATCTGCATACTATGTGAAGGAAGATTATACATATCAACTTGAAGGGGAAAAAATCATACACTATACTCTTTTTCCTTAAGCTAAAGTTTTTCCCATTGAGTTTTATTTATCAAGGTTTTAATGAGACAGTTGCAAAATATTGTTATTTAAGGGGGAGTATTATGAATGTGAATGAACAATATATTGCTTATGAGAAAATAGTTCTCAAATAGTGAAAAGAAAATTTTTATATAAAGAGATTAAAATTCATTAAATGAGAAGGTTAAGAAAAAGATAGATTAATCTCAAAATTCTTTCAATATTATAGTTCTTCAAATTCTCCCCAAACTCTCTTTAAATTCTCTTAAAATAATTATACTATAAAATATATTTTTTCTAATTAAATACTACTGAATTCAAGTTTAGTTCTATAAAAAACTAAATAATTCAATCTTTATTTCACAATATCATACAATTAGTTTTCTAAAAATTCTCAATTAATTGTTTAAAAAAAAAGAAAGAGGACTTGCCAGCTCATCACAACAAATATTAGGGGCAAAATTGCACCTTTGCCCATATTATTTATTTATTTATTTATTTTTACGCACATTTTAATAATCACACTTGCTCGCATTTTTTTAAACGATTTCCGGAGTCCTCATCTCTTTATTGCATTGTCCTCATCGGCGTCTGTTTCTGGATATGGCGAGGAAATTAATGCGCGCCGTTCAATACGACTGTTATGGCGGCGGAGCCGCTGCTTTAAAGGTCTCTATCACACTTGTTTCCTCTAAATCTTGTTTTTAATTTGATTTCGGTAAATTCTGTTAGTATAATTAAAATTACACATTGAATCAAATCATATCAGCTGCTTCTTTCATTACTTTGTTGTTATGAATTCAAGAAAATTGTAATCAATGTGCCTCTGAATCGTTGTAGTTGTTTCTGATTAGTTCCTTCATATCAAATTCAAAAAATTTCATCTTCGTTTGATATGATAGTTTGGCTTAGTATTCACTGTTCTTATCCATAGTTTTGCTAAACTGGGAAATATATATATATATAGTCAAACTATATAGGTATCTATAGGATGTAATTTGTCGCTTACCTACTGATTAGGTGTAGTGTACCTGGATTAGGCAAGAAAAGTCCTTAATTTAATAGATTATGTGGTTTTTGTGCTTGTTGCAGCATGTTGAAGTTCCGGTCCCAAGTCCAAAGAAAGATGAGATTTTGCTGAAGTTGGAAGCAACTAGTATAAATCCTGTTGATTGGAAAATTCAAAAGGGCATGTTGCGGCCTTTTCTTCCTCGTAAATTTCCTTTCATTCCTTGTAAGTTATTCTCTCTGTTTTTTTTCTTATATTGATTATGCTAATTGTGGGTATTGTGATTGTGAACTGGGTGGTTTAAAATGTTGTTTCCATTCTCTCTCTGTTTTTTTTTTTTTTTTCACTTGAAACAGGTACTGATGTGGCAGGAGAGGTTGTAGAGGTTGGAGCAGGAGTCAGAAAGTTCAAAACTGGGGACAAAGTTGTAGCACATCTCACCCACAATGTAAGTTCTCAATCATCAGATATTATTCTCTCCTGTTGAACTTTTTTAATAAATTCACTATTGCTGTGCAATATCAACAATTGATTGTAGAAGTAGCAAGATCATTGTATGGAATTGTCAGCATTTTCGGTGATTCACTTTAGATGAGACACAAAGAGGGAAGAGGAGTCAAGGGCATAAAGAAAATGATGGAGGAAAGTTGAGATATTAGAATTGTCATGCTTTATATTAGAAGGACACAAGTTCAGAAAACAAATTTGAGGGTCCAAAATATAATCAGTGCATATGCATAGCCATCGGCCAAATTATCCATCTACTGTGTGGCAGTTCGTGGGCTCCTTAAAATCCGCCATGTAAGGGATCCAGTGAACTCATTGATCTCCACAGTGAAATTATTCAAAATCAACTATTACTTGTTTTTACTTTTCTGCTCCAAGTAAACTCAGTCCTCCCAAAAATGAAGATAAATAATTCTTTAGCCCTTGTTTGGTTCAATTCTACCAAGAAATTCATTTCATTTGGAAATAAATTCTAAATGGAATTTATTTGCAAATGAATTTTTATTAATTAGGTGTGTTTGATTTAAATGAATAGTTTATGGAATTTATTTAAAATGAATTTCATATTTTATTATATTGTGTTTGTTATAAATTTTGAATTCAAGTTTTTGTCAAAAATTCCTTTTAAATATAAAGATTTTTTTTAAAATAAAAATAAGGAGAGGTATTTTAGTCATTTAAAAGTATATAATTACAACTTGTAGAATTCATTTGGAAATTCCAACCATTTTGATAGAATTTGGTTTAGTTATAATTAATTCTATAAATTAAAAAATTTGAAATTGCAAATAAATTCCATACAAAATTCATTTAAACCAAACATATATCGTTTGAATTTGTAAATAAATTCCATAAAATTTTGTGGAATTCATCTATACCAAACACACTTTTAAGGTGCATCTCCATCTTCAATTGGATCAGGAAGGTATATGCTTTGGCATCAATCAACTGCCCCTTTGGCTAAACAAAGAAGTCAAAGCCTTTCTTGTATCTATAAGGTTATGCTATGCTGTAAATTAATTAGGTTCCTTGCTTTTAGATTTTGCAAACCGCAAATTACTATGTAGAAAGAGTATTCATATTATTGTACAGGGGCAAAGCATGCTTTTGAATGCTTTCGACAATTTTTTTCAGATATAAATGATTGTGCAAAATCATTATTTTGTCTCACACCATTAAGGGATTTGATTTTTATGAAATTTCATCGGATCACACTAGTTAAGTTGATAATGTTGAATTATGGTTTTCTTTGTCCTTTTTAATGTCTCATGGTGTTGAGCATGATCATGAAAGCCAATAATTGTGCTATGTTCTATGGATAACAGAATGGAGGTGGACTGGCTGAGTTTGCAGTGGCTAGGGAGACTTTGACTGTGGTTAGGCCACCTGAAGTTTCAGCAGATCAAGGGTCAACTTTAGCTATTGCTGGTCTCACGGCTCACCAGGCCCTTACTCAGCCTGCTGGGATCAAGCTTGATGGAAGTGGAAAGCAGGCAAACATTCTGGTCACTGCCGCCTCAGGCGGTGTTGGTCACTTTGCAGTTCAGCTAGCAAAACTCGGAAATTCACATGTGACAGCCACTTGTGGAGCGCGGAACATTGACTTTGTAAAGAGTTTGGGGGCTGATGAGGTTCTTGATTACAAGACTCCAGAGGGAGCAGCTCTGAAGAGTCCATCTGGTAGGAAGTATGATGCAGTTATCCACTGTGCTACTGGGATTCCTTGGAGTACTTTTGAGCCTAACTTGAGTGAAAATGGGAAGGTTATAGATTTCACTCCTGGTGCTAGTGCCATGATGACTTTTATTCTGAAGAAACTTACATTTTCCAAGAAGCAGCTAGTGCCAATGGTTGTGACGCCAAAAAGTGAGAACCTGGAATATCTTGTTAAACTGTTAAAGGAAGGGAACCTTAAGGCAGCTATCGACTCAAAGCATCCATTGAGCAAGGCAGAAGATGCTTGGGCTAAGAGTATTGATGGCCATGCTACTGGGAAGATCGTTGTGGAGCCTTAGGTAAAAACAATTTTTATTATCAAATGTTTTACTACTCTCAAGGTGGTGTTTTTGGCTATGTAAATTGAAAGAAATGGACTGTACAGTAGAATAAGCACAGGATGACATTTCTGCATCCTGCTCTATGCTGTGAGTGTGGTGTGTTTCTTCGGTTCATGTTCATGTAAATGTTAAAAATTGGATTTGTTGTTTACATTTCAAGTTTGTAACTATGGTTGTGATTGTTGCTATGCACTTATTTTGTGTTACATATATCCAATTATAGGGTGCAAGTAGAACTGTAAACAGGTTGAGTCGCTTGCAAATTATTCAGAGCTCGGCTTGATAAAAAGATTGTTCGAGCTCGTTTAATAAACGAATCAAGTTTAAATTATATAAAATTTGGTTCATTAACAAACTCAAATAAGAGCTTGCGAGCTTATTCGTAATTTTTATGTATTAATGATTTAATTTTAGATATATAATATATAAATTTTTATTCATAGTAAAATAAAAAAATATTTAAAAAATATTATTACAATAAAATTATTATTTTATACTAACTTATTTAGCAAATAGTTTGTTTTAAATTTTTGATAAATAATTTTAATTTATAGTTTGTATTCTTAAAAAAAATATTTAGCTCATTTAGACTTATTTAAATTTGTGAATACCAAATGTTATAGTAGGCTCCACTCGATTTTTAACGAACCAAGTTTGAATTAGGCAAAATTCATTATGTTTACACCTCAAGATTCAATACACTACTATAGGTAAGAATTTCCCAATTTTATTAAATGATTAATGTAGGCGGCGGTTTTAGTTGCGCGTCCAAGTGTTGGTGACCACGGCACAATATGAGTTTGAGGCTCACTAGAAAATTCATAATGGACTTGGGGCCCAAAAAGGAGATGGAGTCACCACTCGGATGAGAGTCAGGACATACTGTACAATAACTAGATTCTACGGAAGTTTCCAGAAATCGTCATCAGAGATTGGGTTTGAAAACTGGGTATGAGCTTTTGGAATGCCTACCCAACCTTGCGATTGGCCTCCGTATGTGTTTTGTATTTTATTACCTTTAATTATTAAATTATTTCTTTATTAACATGCGAATCACGGTTGGTTACCAATTTTATATTTTATTCTAAGTTTGCACATTAGTCTCATTTCATTCTTATCTTTCCGACGTTCAATCACAAATAAAATTTTAAAAAAAGCAAATAAGAATAATTTACAATCATTCATTCCAAATAAAAGGGGAAGAGATTAATGATTACAACTTTTTGGTGTAAATAAACATAAAAATGCTAAAAAAACATATATAAACCAAAAATAAACCAAAAAAAACTAATTAATTATACAAGTTAATACTCTAAAAAATACATAAAACAAACATCTGGTGATTAAAAATCACCAAAGAATTCCTGTAACACATACAAGTTAATTCCATACAATAACAACAATAATATTTACAAATCATCAACATATAATATTCACAAAACTAAATGAAAATAGGCTCATAAAATAGTCCACTAAATAACACAAAAAAAAGGAAAATAACCTAGAAACAATATTAATCAACATAGGAATCATATATAATATCAAGAAATATAATAAATTAAACAAGGAAATCATGTCAAACATGCAAAATACTAGTTGAAAATCAAGGCATAAACAGGCAGAGTTCTGTCAAAGGGGCGACACCTCTTCAAAAAGGCGTTGCCTCCTGACCAAGAGGTGACGACTTGTTGCCTCATCACGAAGAGGCAACACCTCTATGAAGAGACATCACCTCTTCAACAGAGGCAGGAACACTCTATATTTCTTAAATCCTAAGAAATGTGATAATCAAGCACGTAAATGAGAACCAAACACAAACATACAAGTACTAACAGTTAATATTCAATGTCTCATGCAATCATGCCTCTTTATAACTTAAAATAAATAATATGATTCAAGAAAACACACAAAGAGCAACCAATCAAGGTTTATAATGAACATAAAGAGTTTAAAACTTAGAAATGAGGGGATTCACTATCTTAGACGAGTTGATGCTCCTAACTGAGCCCTCAAAGCTGGTTAATGGAGGAGTAGCCTTGAATGTAAGGAGGTCTCCTCTTCTTCTCAAGAATCAAATCCTTTAATCTTCAAAGTCCCTTCCCCTTCTTCTTCCTCCTTCCTTCCTTTTCTTTTTTTCTCCGTCTTTTCTTTTTTCCAAATGTTTTTCTAAATCCCTCCACCTTTTTCTTTTTTCACAATCAGCTAACCTCCTCCTTTTTTTACTTTGCCCCTAGATTCCCTTTTAAAGCCCCTCTTATTTTCTCCTTTTTTAAATTCTTAAAAACTCATTCTCACCCTCTCCCATTGCCTTTTTTCATTCCCTAGGCTCTCTCCTACTTTTTTCCTTTTTCTTTTACGCCAAAAATGACCAAATCTTAGCAGGTGAGTCTTTAACCACTACCATTAATGACATTTAATGCTGCAAAAAATAGGTATGAAGAGGTGGCACCTCTTTGATGAGGCGTCGCTTCATCAATGCATGGGGTGAAGAGGCGCTGCCTCTTCGTTAAGGCGATCACCTCTTTACCTGAGCCAAGTCAGGGCCCGTGGGTTAAGAGGCGACGGGCTTGGGCTTTTCTTTTGGGCTTGGTTTGGTGTTTTTTGGGCTTTCAGAGTCCATTTTAGAGAAGTTTTAGGCTCCCATTGCATTTAAAACTCAAACTTTCTCATCATCAGGCTTTCATTGCAAGCCGATCAAACTGACAATGTCCACAGTTTGCCCCCTTAGATTTTTGAAAAATGAATTTTTTTAAAAAAAGCAACATGCACATCAAACAATAAAAAGTAAGAATGACATACCTGACCTGCGAGCTTCACTCGGGCCGTCAACCTCGGGAATTCAAACCTAAGAGGTCGAACTTTATCTTTAAAACTTGACTCTGATCCTCAAGTTTTCTTGGCCCGATTAGTCACTCATTAATAATTTTGGTGTGAATCTCAAGTATGGCCCAATCTTCACTCAGTAGAGATAGAAGAGAAATGTAGTCGTGATCCTCGAGTTAAGCTAACTCGATTAGCTACTCATTATAAATTTGGTGTGATTCTCAAGTTTTTCTGGTTCGAGAAGTCACTCAGTAGAAGAGATGAAACGTAACCGTCTTTTTTAGGTTTTCTTAGCCCGATCAGTTACTCATTATAGTTTGGCGTGAATCTTGAGCATGACCCAACCTCCACTTAGTAAAAAGAAACAAAACGTAACCTTGATCCTTGGGTTTTCTTGGCCTGATCAGTTACTCATTATAATTTGGTGTGAATCTTAAGCATGGCCCAACCTTCACTCAGTAAAAAGAGATGAATATAACTGTGATCCTCGGGTTTTCCTAGCTCGATTAGTTACTTATTATAGTTTGGCATAAAACCCAGGTTCTCCTGGCCTGAGAATTATTCAGTAAAAGAAGAATGCACTTTGGGGATTCAAACCCGACCAGATGCTTGTTCTTCCATGGACTTTGGGGGTTCAAACTCGACTAGATGCTTGTTCTTCACAATACTTCAATTATAATGCATTCAAATCCAAAGATTGATTCTCGGGATACACCTGATCGATGATGCAGAAATTCTCTTTTTTTTATGGGCCATGGGCCATTATGTGCTTAATCTCACCAAGTGGGCCTCACCCTTTTTTCCTTATCTTCTCTTCTCAATTTTCCTCTCTCACCCTAATAATATAAATTCTCACTTTTCTTCTCTGAGGGTCACTTTTACCTTTTCAATTCTCTCTCTTTACACTTTTCTCTTATTTCTCTTTCTCTCTCATTCTCCACATTCTCTAGCATGGACACTATACAGACCCCATATTTTCCTATGTGGGACCTAGTGACACCTACAGTGCAACCTTCTTAGAGTTTTAGGCTTAGAATCAAAGATGAGATCCCCCTGCTTGCAGAGGTACTATCCCATATCTACAATATGGCCACTGGAGAGGTTAGTACCCAATTTTTTTTAATTTTTTCCTGCGAATATCATCAAATAGTATTTAGTTACTATTTATATACATATATTTATGAATTTAACTAAATGAAATCAAATTTTCTTGATCAAAAATTAAAATTTCAAATCATCCTGTCAAATGGCCGACACGAAAAGGTGTCGCCTCTTCGATGAGGTGATTGCCTCTTCGATCAAGCGATCGCCTCTTCGATTAGGTGATCGCCTTTTCATCAAAAGGCATTCGCCTCTTCGTGAAAAGGTGTTCACCTCTTCGATTCAAGCCTGCTCTCAAAGAGGCGATCGCCTCTATGTAAAGAGGTAATGCCTTATCATTGAGGCGTCGCCTCAACGATGGGATTCAGTAAAAATTTTGAATTTTTGTTACGTAAAATGATGATTTTACTCCCTTAGCTCGATGCCCACACCCTCAAGGGTGCTGGAAACTTTAGTAGTGCACGGTTCTAGTATGATAAGCTTATGAGGCCATATGAACTTGGATTCACAATATCGAGTTCTCTAATTTTATCTTAGCACTCCCAACATAGCAGAGGCATACAGACTATCAGCCCTTTAAGTCCCGATGGAGAGGTGGTTTGACACTACCCATACCTTTCATTTTCCTTTCGAGGAGTTCACCTTAGACCCAGTGGCCTTTGCCACATTTACTAGCATTGCTTGTGCTGGAGATTTTGTTCCCTTCGATGCCAGCCTCCATCAGTTATCTCCCGATTGCCTCACTTTTATCCAGCGTCTACTTAGGATGGTCCCAAATATTAAGGGGACCCACACAGTGAAGCTCAAGTCGATTAGGAGCTTCTACACCCATACTAGAGTTGAGGCGGCCACTACACCTTTACAAATTAATCAGGTGGTATGCGCTTTCCTTGTTTATCTGCTAGGCACTACTCTCTTCACAAATACAGCCAACTCTGTGGACTTAAGCTTCTTGATGCCTCTAAGGGACCTAGACTTAGTGGCGACTTATGATTGGGGCAGCTGCACATTAGCTTATCTTTACAGGAGCATGGATGAGCTGGTACATGGAGCTAGACAACTCTGCAGTTTTTGGCACGTTATACTGGTATTTTACTTTCTTTTCCTCTCTTTATATTCTATTCCAACTGCTAATGTTTGATCTTACTAACAATTCCTTGTTTCTCTTATAGGACTACGCTTTAGAGCTGGAGCTAATAGTAGGGATCACCAGGATCATTGACACCCCCTTCCCTGCAATGGCGAGGTGGGTCCCAACCGAGCTTAGAGGAGCCCTATGTCTTGTGTTCATATCCAACATGAGTGGCTGAACACGCTCACTTATGACCTACAAATGTAACTGAGATTAGCAATAAACTCATTGATCAAATTCACTTACTTGTTTATTCTTGTAGTTATGCCTGGACTTATGGGGCCCTAAGGCTAAGTGGACATAGGCCATAGTTCGCTCTATCTCTTTGTCTAGGAAGAGGGTTATGCTCAGAGGCCCTGATTGTAGAGTTTGGTTCCTTAGGAAGAGGATACACCAGTGGCGGTTAGGTGCTCGAGTGAGGCATCCCCCTCTTGCTCCTCCTGGGCATATCTTTTAGGCACATGAGTTAGAGGGAGATGAGCTCGATTAGGCCCTACAGGGAGAGGATGCCGCAGACTATTACGAAAGGAAAAAGTCTCACTATGTGGACTTTACACGAGCTCACTTGCTAAAGCGAGTGCCCCTTCTTGAGCCCGCACTTTAGGTAAGCATAAAATGTTTTATTTTATATTTATTTACAAATGTTGTTCTCTGACTTATTTTTCATATTTTAGGTAGCTACTAGGGCACCTGCTCCTTGCCCTAGGCCCTTTGCATAGGAGAGGCCTCATCAGCGCCCACACATTATTCTTAGTGGTGAGGGCTCTTCTTTTAAGGTGCCCTCCTCGACAGACCCTTCCAACTCTCAATCCCAGGTAATGGCCGATAAACTCACTGCCACTCCTGTTCTGCTGACTCATTGTTGGATGCCTTCTGGTAAGCTCTCTCATTAGTTTCTGACGTTGGATATAACTCTGGAGCTAGCATTCTTCCCAGAGGCTACTACCTATATAAGTTTTCTTCTCTCGCAACTGTGTTCTTAAATCTTATAACACATGATTAATTTTAACATTATCAATGGAATAAATACCTCAAGATCTAAGAGAGTACATGTACCAAGTGATCGGGGCCCACAGGGACTTCCTGATACAGGTGACTTAGCAATGGAAGGTATACACAAAATGTGCTTTATTTTTACAAGTATGCATGCTTTCATGGTTTCTTACCTCTTACCATGCTTTGATAGGATCAAGATGAGCCCAATCGGGCTAGGATCACTACCTTAGAGCGCCAGCTTATCGCTCTTTAGGTTGTGGGTGATGAGGAGGAGGGGATAGCCGATGAGGAGTTTAAGGATAGCAATAAGAATGACGGGATTGATCCTACTGATGCTTTTATGGATGAGCTAGCTGATGAGCCTATGGACAATCCAGCTAATGAGGAGGCCAATGAGTCTGATAGTGATAAGTAGAGAGAGGACCCACTACAGTTTTTTATTAGCATAGGGGTGTCCTTGTCTAGAAACATTGGAGGTCTTACATTGTTGTCCTCTTACTGTCTGAATTGATTTTTTTTTATTTGATTGACTTTTTTATGCCTTCATATTTTGCACTAATAATTTTTTGAGGAATTTTGAATGAATGAAGGCTTTTTATCTCTGAAACTTTATGCTCTGACTCTATATATACAGCCCGAAGAATTCCAGCAATATGAAGACTTATTTTGCCTGTCATAAAGGCATCACCTTTTTGAAGGGGCATCGCCTCTATGTGAAGAGGCGATAGATAATTTGCCTCTTATCATGATTAGGTGACACCTCTACACACCTATCCTATAGCTATAAAAGCCCCCAAATCTTCTTCAAAATCCCTAATCTCTTCATCTCACCACTTTCCCCTATTCTTCTTTCCCAGATAGCATTCTAACCCCCAATCATGACTGAGAGAAGCTTGAAATAGCTACAACCAATTCTGAAAAGTCTGGATGGCGGGTCATGGGCTAGAATGGAGCCATTTCACCTATCCACCTTTCGATCTATGCATGCTAGGAAGATAAACTTCTCATTTCTTCACATTCTTACTCAATTTTGGGATCCTCAAAAAAATGTTTTTCGATTCAATACAATGGAGATCTACGCCCTACTAGAAGAATTTGAAGCTATCTTGGGCTCTCAAATAGATTTTGCTCAACAAATTATAATTTCTTCTGTCACAGCCCCAGGTTTGTACACCATTCAATATCAAATGGCAAGGTTATTCAACATGTCCCCTTAATCCTCTCTTTATCACATTTTTGGCAATGAAATCCTACTTAGCCCTTTGTAGAGATGGTAGTAGTTATAGACAGTAGCGAGGTTCCTTGGCCTCGAATGATGGCACTCTGCTTATATGCTCAGTTCTTATTGGTCTCCCCTTTTAGTAATTATGACCCAAAGATTTTTCATGCTTTGGACCAGGTGAAGAGTGGACTAAACCCTTTCCCTCTTATTTTGGCTGAGACTATTATCGGGCTTGACAACTTTTTCGAGACTAGGCGATTCTCTGGGAGTCCTCTTCTGCTGGAGTTGAGTCTCTTCTTCCTCTTATCATTTTCTGCTTTCCATCATTCTTACCCATTTGTCACCCTTGTAGGCTTGTTTGTAAGTGAAAATAAGGTTGGTCAAACCACCTAGAGACATTGCTTACTATAAGGCCAATGTCACGACCTAAAACAGGGGCCATGACCGGCGCTAGGGAACGGGAATTCTTTCGAATCCGGAACCCGTAGCAAGCCTAAAAATAAAAATAAAACATGCAATAATAACAATAACAATATTATATGCAGCGGAAATAAAAATCATATATATAATAATAACATTCTCATCAACTGGATTTAAATCAAATCTCAACTCATCACATATATATCTTTAAATACAAATCCAGTTTCAATATAATACATCTCTTTAAATAAAATACATGAAATCCCACATTTTAATTCATAACTACTGCAGTGTCTAGATTATAAAAATAAGACTCAAGTAAATAATTTACACAAAGAAGCTGGGGCGGAAGAAATCCGGCGTACAGGCTTGCTACTGAGGTCTGAAGATGTTGACTCTCCTGAAAAATAGTCAACGGAGGGGAGTCAGACCTCACTGAGTGAATTACTATAATATATATACATACACACTAAATGATAATGCATGCAGTCAATAGTATATATCTAATATATATATATACAGACAATTACATACAGATGCAATAAAATCATTTTTATATATTTTATTAAAAATCACAGTTTATGAAGGATCACATAGAACCCTAGAATATCGCAACCTCGGAAATAGTGTTAAACAACACTCTAGCCATACAGGCTCACTTATTCCAAAATATATCCACTTAATCAATTTAGATAGTAGACTGGCCCCGAGACACTAAGTCAACCGAGCTCCAGCAGTATGACTGCCAGTGTGATTGGCCCTGAGACACTTGGTCAACCAAGCTCCAGCAATCACACCCAAATCACATCTCACACATAAAATAATATTAGCCAATCAATATCCACAAATAAGTTAGTAATATAGCCTAAATACTATAGGCATACCGGTACGTACTTGGTCTTAGTGCTGCCCACTAGGTAGCACGTTCTATTGATATCCTTCATTAATAAATATAAAACATTCATTCACAAAAATAAATGATGCATGAAGTTCAATAAAATATCAACATAAATCATATATATACTAGAAATATACCAAAAATAAACCAAGTATATTTCGAGTATATATACGTCAAATGAATTCAATCAAATTATAAATTAAGTTGGAAATATATTTAAAAACATTTTAAATATATTTTATTTACAAAACATGCATATAATTTAATATATACCAAAAATAAACCAAAAATATACTTAAATACAAATCATATTATTTATGCATTTTAATCAAAATAAAATATATATTTCTAAATCATGCATCCTAAACATATATATATAGTATAGTAACTCACCTAGTGCGCTCCATAAGATGGGTCCGACGGGCCTAGACCACTAGCCCTCGGTCTCGGCGTAACTAAATAAGCAATAAATAACCGACATCAGAATAAACCTAACAGAAATCCTAGAATTCGATCTAGAGTATTAAACATAGAATTAGAAATTAGGGTTCGATTGGATATCACGTTTTACGAGAATTCTACCAAAAATTCGGCAGAACCTCCCCTGTAAAACGGACATCTCTCTACTCAAAAAGAGTAGAGCCGACCCTGCAAAGAAACACACTTCGAAATACAAGCTCAACACTCAACCACAACCCCTCGGTCGGACTCCAAACTACAGTCTACCGACTAGGGTCCACAATCACAGAATAATTCCAGAAATACCAAAAATATCCTTATAACATAGAAATTCATTTTATAAGTAGAAATTACATAATTAACCTTTAAACACATTAAAAACCAATAAAAACTCATTTTATTAGAAAAACCGTGTATTATATATATAATTGAAAATAATTCACGAAAAATAGTTTTAATTAGTTAAAAATACTAAATAATTTGTAGAAATCATTTTTATACCTTAAATAACTATTAAAACCAATTAAATTACAATTTTAGCCAATTTAGGGTAAAATTACCAAAATACCCCTATATATAAATATACTTAAATTACTTCAAAAATTCACCAAAAATTATACAATTATCCAAAATTAATTTTCTCAACATATTTATCAATAATATCAATAATTAAACTCAATTAACCAATTAATTTCAAATAAAAACACATTTAACCCTAATTTTCCAAAATTCCATAAACTTCAATAATTCAAAATAAATACTTAGAAATTCATAAAAATTCCAAATAAATTCCTATAATTCATTTCAACACCTAATTTAACCATAAAACACAATTTCATAATTTAAATAATTAATTTCCAAAAATTAGAAAATAATATTAAAATATTCAAAAATACCCAAAAATCCAAACAATCTCCAAAAATTCCACAAAAATTCATACATGTATATTAAGCTACTAGGATCAACATTTGTGAAGGGAGTTTTCTTGAATCAATCAATTCGAAGCTCAAAAAAATAAAAAACCCTAATAGGCCGAAATTGAAAAATCGAAACCTAAGCAATTCTAGACCATTAAGCTCAAACCAAAGCTAGAATCACACTCACCGGAGCTCAAGGAGAAGAAAGAGACCAGCAGTGTCAAAAATGGTGGCCGGAAGAGGAAGAAACGGCGAGGAGAAGATTTCGGCCAAAAATGGCAGAAACCGAGCAAGCCACTGCTGGAGAAGACGGCTGGGACAGCGAGGCAGCGGAGGAGAACGGCGGCACGCAGAGGAAGGCACTCTGACGGCCGGTGATCGGGGTAGTAGCGGTGAGGGATGGGTGGTCGGGCGCACGGGAGAAGGAAGAAGAAGAAAAAAAAAAAAAGAAAGAAAAGAAAAAGAAAGAAAAAGAAAAGAAAAAAAAGAAAAAAAAAGAAAAAAAATAATTTTAATAAAATATTTAGAAAAATTTACATCCACACACACTTAATATTTTAATAATTTAATAATAAATAAAATAATTAAATAACAATAAATTAATAAACAAATAATAAAATATTAGAGTAATATATATTAAACCCTATTTAAATAAATATCGCACACATACACGGTGTTTAGTAGTTTTAAAAATACGTATGAGTTCATGCAAGTCTGAAAATATATTTAGAATAATTAATAATAAATTATTTACGCGAAAATTTCCCCGAAAATCCCGGGAAAATTTTACGTAAAGCACTGTAAATAATACGCAGTAATTAAAATAGGTTTTAAATACATATTAACTCGTAAAAATATCGTAAAATATATATACAAAAATTATTGACATTGCATATCCCGATACAGTGTAAAAATATTTAAAAACATGGGATATTACAGTCTTCCCCCCTTACAAGAATTCGTTCCCGAATTCCAGAAAACAGGATCAAGAAGGAAAGAGATACGGGTAAGAAGCTCGCATCTCAGCTTCAGTCTCCCACGTATGTTCCTCAACTCTATCGCTGCGCCACAGAACCTTGACCATCGGAATCTGCTTCGATTGCAACTGTTGAACTTGATAATCAACGATCGCCACAGGTTCTTCCACAAACGTCAGATCTTCACTCACTTCTACACTGCCAGGCTGCAACACGTGTGAAGGGTCTGAGATATACTTCCTTAACATCGAGATATGAAATACTGGATGCACCTGTGACATACTTGGAGGCAAATCCAACCGATATGCAACAGTGCCAACTCTCTCTAGAATCTCAAACGGTCTAATATATCTCGGTGCTAACTTACCCTTCCTGCCAAATCTCATCACACCCTTCATCAGAGATACTTTCAGAAAAACAAAATCTCCAACCTGAAACTCCATATCTCTGCGCCTAGGATCCGCATAACTCTTCTGTCTGCTAATTGCGGTCTCTAATTTTCGCTTAATCAAGGCAACTTTCTCTGCAGCATCCTGAACCATCTCAGGTCCAGTCAAAACTCTCTCACCAATCTCATCCCAACTCAGAGGGGATCTACACTTCCTTCCATACAAAGCCTCATACGGTGCCATGCGATGGTAGCTGTTATTATATGCAAACTCAACAAGTGACAAATGATCATCCCAGCTACCTCCCAAATCCAAGACACACATCCTCAACATATCTTCCAGTGTCTGGATCGTCCTCTCAGACTGACCATCTGTCTGAGGATGAAAAGCAGTACTGAAATCCAACCTAGTGCCCATCGCTTCCTACAACTTCTACCAAAAATGAGAAGTAAACACCGAACCTCTATCTGACACAATGGACACAGGTACTCCATGAAGGCATACAATATGCTTCACGTACAACTTTGCCAATCTAGCAACTGAATAGGTGGCTTTCACAGGCAAGAAATGTGCAAACTTCGTCAATTTGTCTACGATCACCCAGATGGAATTGTATCCATCCTTCGAACGAGGTAAACAGACCACAAAATCCATAGCTATCCTTTCCCACTTCCACTCGGGAATAGGAAGAGGCTGAAGCTTCCTAGAAGGCTTCTGATGTTCGGCTTTCACTTGCTGACACGTCAAACACTTAGCAACATAATCAGTGACATCTTTCTTCAATCTGTCCCACCAGTATAAATCTCTGATACTGTGGTACATCTTAGTAACACCCGGATGTACGCTATAAGCTGTAGAATGTGCTTCCTCTAAAATCTCTTCCCTCAAATCATCCACATCAGGAACACACAATCTACCACTGATCCACAACACACCATCATCATCGAGTGTGAAATCAGTGAACTTCCCTGCTCGAACATTCTCTGCAAGCTCTTCCAGAATAGGATCTCAGCTCTGAGCTGCTTTAATCCTATCCCTCAGTACAGATCGCACTTTAAACTGAGCTAGCAGTCCACCTGATCTACTGATCTTCATCATCAGACATTGATCCACCATCAGATGCAATTCCTGGATCAATGGTCTCCTCTCAACACTGATGTGAGGAAGACTACCTGAGGACTTCCTACTCAAGGCATCTGCTACCACATTAGCTTTACCCGGATGATATAAGATCTCACAATCATAATCCTTCAACAATTCCAACCATCTTCTCTGCCTCAAGTTCAAATCTCGCTGCTGAAAAATGTACTTAAGGCTCTTGTGATCAGTAAATATCTCACAAGTCACCCCGTACAAATAATGTCTCCAAATCTTTAAAGCAAAGATCACTGCAGCCATCTCAAGATCATGTGTAGGATAGTTCTACTCATGCTTCTTCAACTGCCTCGAAGCATAGGCTATCACCCTTCCATTCTGCATCAACACACAACCAAGACCAATTCTAGAGGCATCACAATAAAATGTGAACTTATCCATACTATTAGGCAAAGTTAATACTGGCGCTGTGGTCAACTTCTCCTTCAACAACTGAAAACTATTCTCACAAGCTTCTGACCACTCGAATCTAACATTCTTCTGAGTCAAGCGAGTCATAGGGGCTGTTATCCTGGAAAAATCCTGCACAAACCGCCTATAATACCCAGCTAAACCTAGAAAACTCCGAATCTCTATGACAGAAGTAGGTCTAGGCCACTCAGACACTGCCTCAACCTTCTGTGGATCAACCTGAATACCTTCTTTAGACACTACGTGTCCAAGAAAAGAAACACTCTCCATCCAGAAATCACACTTCGAGAATTTAGCATAAAGCTGATGATCTCTCAATGTCTGTAGTACAATCCTCAAGTGATATACATGCTCCTCCATACTCCTTGAATATACTAGTATATCATCAATGAAGACTACCATAAACTGATCCACATACGGTCTGAATACCCTGTTCATCAGGTCCATAAAAGTTGCTGGTGCATTAGTCAAACCAAAAGACATCACCAGAAACTCATAATGACCATATCGAGTGCGGAACGCTATCTTAGGAATATCAGATTCACTGATACGCAGCTGATGATAACCCGACCTCAAGTTAACCTTAGAAAAGAACTGTGCACCCTATAACTGATCAAACAAATCATCTATCCTCAGGAGAGGATACTTGTTCTTCACTGTCACCTTATTCAACTCTCTGTAGTCAATGCACAGTCTTAGGGTACCATCCTTCTTCTTCATAAACAGGACTGGTGCACCCCAAGGAGAAACACTAGGTCTAATGAAACCTTTATCCAACAACTCTTGCAACTGTTCCTTCAACTCTTTCAACTCTGCAGGAGCCATACGATAGGGTGGCATAGATATAGGAGTAGTACCTGGTACCACATCTATACAGAACTCAATCTCTCTATGAGGTGGTAAACCTGGCAACTCCTCGGGAAAAACATCAGGAAACTCACAAGCAACAGGAACATCTGTGAGTAATAACTTCTCCACTGACGTATCCCTGACCAATGCCAAATATCCTTGACAACCTTTCCTCAACAACTTCCTAGCCGTAATAACAAAAATAAGATTCTGAGGTGCTGAACTCCTATCACCAACAAACTTAAAATCTTCTTCGCCAGGAATTCTGAAGGTCACCTCTTTATTCCTGCAATCTACCACGGTGAAGTGTTGAGATAACCAATCCATTCCCAAAATTACTTCAAACTCCATCACATCCAACAGAATCAAATCAGCGGGTAATTCTCTATCTCCCATGAGAACTGGATAACCAGAAAGAACAATATCGGTGTCCAAGGAATCGCTCAAAGGAGTGGCAACAGACAAAGGAAAAGCCATCCTCGAAGCTTGCCAACAAGATTTAGAAGCAAAAACAGGAGAAATGAATGAATGCGTGGCACCCGGATCAAACAAAACCCAAGCATCCACGTAACAAACAGAAACAATACCTGCCACGACTGCATTAGATGCCTGAGCATCCTTCTGAGTAAGATGGAAAACTCTGGCCTGACCTCGACCTCCCTACTGACTGGTAGAAGCCTGGCCAACACCTCTGGCACCTCCTCTAGTACCTCTACCACGACTCTACTGTGGAAAAAACTGAGTGGAACTCTAATGCTGGGCTGGTGGTAACTGAAATGGCACAGGTGCAGCACTAGCAATCGACTGCTGTGGGAATCGCGGAATGCTGCTGCTGATACCTGGAATAAGGACACGATCTGGCAAAATGTCCTGTCTGCCCGCATCTGAAGCATGTCAGTGGTGTCAGATAACATGGTCCCTGATGGACTCTACCACAAGTCTGACAAACACTGGCCGCTGATCCAGAACTATGACCACTGCTGCTGCTCGAAGCACCTGACCCAAATCTGAACGATCTACGCTGACCTCCACGGCCATGTCTACTGCTCCGATGCACTCGCTGCTGCTGTCTCTGACTCTACTGAGTCGGACCTCACTGCTGACTACTCGAACCAACATGAAAACTCGAATACGGAGTAGCCTGCAATCCACTTGACTGAACTCCTAGCTGGTAATAATCAGCATCGCTCCTTGCCTAACTAGTCTCAGCTCAATCTCCTTGGCTAACTCGATCATAGACTCTAGAGTAAGGCCTGCTGTAGGCATACCAGCAAAAACAGAACCCAAACCAGTAACATAGGTAGTGACTGTGAAGTATTGATCTTGCATCAGATCCTTAGCATATCTACCCAGACGAAGAAACTCTCGGGTATACTCCTCTACTGATCGATCTCCATGAGAAATACTGGTCAGTCGGAGACGATAGCTCAAACGAAGCGGCTCTGGACAAAATCTCCTCATAAACTGCTCTCAGAACTGAGCCCATGTCATCGTCATCATGTAGGGCTGGATCATCTGAATGAACCAATCTAGGGCTGGTCCCTCGACAGACAACTCTACGATCATGATCCGCTGGTACTCGGTATGAGCAGTCCGAGTCCTAGTCTCAATCGCGTGCAGAAAATCTAACGGATCAGAAGTACCATCAAAAGAAATCCTGCCAACTCGAGCATAGAACAAAGCTACCTCAGGGTCAGACATACCCTGCTGATAGGCAGACTGAACAGGCTGAACAACTGGAGGAACAGGAACATCAAATTCTAGCTCAACAGGCTCCTCGTCCTGTAACTCTCTCTGCCTACGGCGACCTGCCACTCCTCGAGGTCTACCTATGCCACGACCTCTATGTCTAACTGGCTGCTCAGGAGGTAAAACCTCATCCTGAAAAGACTCATCATCCTCGGCCTCAACGACCGGTGGAGCGACATGCGCTCGCCTCCTCATACTGAAAAGAAAAACGAAAAGATTCAGACAAAACAAACAACGGAGGAATAACGCAGAAAACTAAGCAAGGAATACTTATGAAGATATACTCAAACCTAATTCACTGCAGTAGTTCAACAGAAAACACAACTCTGAAAACTAGGGCCACGACTCACATAACTAAGCCCTGACACAGAACTCCGCTCTGATACCAACTTTGTCACGACCCAAAACAGGGGCCATGACCGGCCCTAGGGAACGAGAATTCTTTCGAATCCGGAACCCGTAGCAAGCCTAAAAATAAAAATAAAACATGCAATAATAACAATAACAATATTATATGCAGCAGAAATAAAAATCATAAATATAATAATAACATTCTCATCAACTGGATTTAAATCAAATCTCAACTCATCACATATATATCTTTAAATACAAATCCAGTTTCAATATAATACATCTCTTTAAACAAAATACATGAAATCCCATATTTTAATTCACAACTACTGCAGTGTCTAGATTATAAAAATAAGACTCAAGTAAATAATTTACACAAAGAAGCCGGGGCGGAAGAAATCCGGCGTACAGGCCTACTACTGAGGTGTGAAGATGTTGACTCTCCTGAAAAATAGTCAACGGAGGGGGGTCAGACCTCACTGAGTGAATTACTATAATATATATACATACACACTAAATGATAATGCATGCAGTCAACAGTATATATCTAATATATATATATACAGGCAATTACATACAGATGCAATAAAATCATTTTTATATATTTTATTGAAAATCACAGTTTATGAAGGATCACATAGAACCCTAGAATATCGCAACCTCGGAAATAGTGTTAAACAACACTCTAGCCATACAGGCTCACTTATTCCAAAATATATCCACTTAATCCATTTAGACAGTAGACTGACCCCGAGACACTAAGTCAACCGAGCTCCAGCAGTCTGACTGCCAGTGTGATTGGCCCCGAGACACTTGGTCAACCGAGCTCCAACAATCACACCCAAATCACATCTCACACATCAAATAATCATAGCCAATCAATATCCACAAATAAGTTAGTAATATAGCCTAAATACTATAGGCGTATCGGTACGTACTCGGTCCTAGTGCTGCCCACTAGGTAGCACGTTCTATCGATATCCTTCATTAATAAATATAAAACATTCATTCACAAAAATAAATGATGCATGAAGTTCAATAAAATATCAACATAAATCATATATATACTAGAAATATACCAAAAATAAACCAGGTATATTTCGAGTATATATACGTCAAATGAATTCAATCAAATTATAAATTAAATTGGAAATATATTTAAAAACATTTGAAATATATTTTATTTACAAAACATGCATATAATTTAATATATACCAAAAATAAACCAAAAATATACTTAAATATAAATCATATTATTTATGCATTTTAATCAAAATAAAAAATATATTTCTAAATCATGCATCCTAAGCATATATATATAGTATAGTAACTCACCTAGTGCGCTCCACGAGACGGATCCGACGGGCCTGGACCACTAGCCCTTGGTCTCGACGCAACTAAACAAGCAATAAATAACCGACATCAGAATAAACCGAACAGAAATCCTAGAATTCGATCTAGAGTATTAAACATAGAATTAGAAATTAGGGTTCGACTGGATATCACGTTTTATGAGAATTCTACCGAAAATTCGACAGAACCTCCCCTGTAAAATGGACATCTCTCTACTCAAAAGAGTAGAGCCGACCCTGCAAAGAAACACACTTCGAAATACAAGCTCAACACTCAACCACAACCCCTCGGTCGGACTCCAAACTACAGTCTACCGATCGGGGTCCACAATCACAGAATAATTCCAGAAATACCAAAAATATCCTTATAACATAGAAATTCATTTTATAAGTAGAAATTACATAATTAACCTTTAAACACATTAAAAACCAATAAAAACTCATTTTATTAGAAAAAACCGTGTATTATATATATAATTGAAAATAATTCACGAAAAATAGTTTTAATTAGTTAAAAATACTAAATAATTTGTAGAAATCATTTTTATACCTTAAATAACTATTAAAACCAATTAAATTACAATTTTAGCCAATTTAGGGTAAAATTACCAAAATACCCCTATATATATAAATATACTTAAATTACTTCAAAAATTCACCAAAAATTATACAATTATCCAAAATTAATTTTCTCAACATATTTATCAATAATATCAATAATTAAACTCAATTAACCATTTAATTTCAAATAAAAACACATTTAACCCTAATTTTCCAAAATTCCATAAACTTCAATAATTCAAAATAAATACTTAGAAATTCATAAAAATTCCAAATAAATTCCTATAATTCATTTCAACACCTAATTTAACCATAAAACACAATTTCATAATTTAAATAATTAATTTCCAAAAATTAGAAAATAATATTAAAATATTCAAAAATACCCAAAAATCCAAAAAATCTCCAAAAATTCCACAAAGATTCATAAATGTAGATTAAGCTACTAGGATCAACATTTGTGAAGGGAGTTTTCATGAATCGATCAATTTGAAGCTGAAAAAAATTAAAAACCCTAATAGGCCGAAATTGAAAAATCGAAACCTAAGCAATTCTAGACCATTTAAGCTCAAACCAAAGCTAGAATCACACTCATCGGAGCTCAAGGAGAAGAAAGAGACTGGCGGTGTCGAAAATGGTGGCCGGAAGAGGAAGAAACGGTGAGGAGAAGATTTCAGCCAAAAATGGCAGAAACCGAGCAAGCCACTGCTGGAGAAGACGGGTGGGACAACGAGGCAGCAGAGGAGAACGGCGGCACACAGGGGAAGGCACTCTGATGGCCAGTGATCGGGGTAGCAGCGGTGAGGGATGGGTGGTCGGGCGCACGGGAGAAGGAAGAAGAAGAAGAAAAAAAAAAGAAAGAAAAGAAAAAGAAAGAAAAAGAAAAGAAAAAAAAGAAAAGAAAAAAAAGAAAAAAAAAGAAAAAAAATAAATAATTTTAATAAAATATTTAAAAAAATGTACATCCACACACACTTAATATTTTAATAATTTAATAATAAATAAAATAATTAAATAACAATAAATTAATAAACAAATAATAAAATATTAGAGTAATATATATTAAACCCTATTTAAATAAATATCGCACACATACACGGTGTTTAGTAGTTTTAAAAATACGTATGAGTTCATGCAAGTCTGAAAATATATTTAGAATAATTAATAATAAATTATTTACGTGAAAATTTCCCCAAAAATGAAAGTCCCGGGAAAATTTTACGTAAAGCACTGTAAATAATACACAGTAATTAAAATAGGTTTTAAATACATATCAACTCGTAAAAATATCGTAAAATATATATACAAAAATTATTGACACTGCATATCCCGATACAGTGTAAAAATATTTAAAAACACGGGATATTACAGCCAAACACTATCGCATTAGGAGACTTCATCCTATCCCAAAAGATACTCACAGTTGGTTGTCTACATTCCCTGATACTCTGATTTAGTGGATGTGCCCATAGTGGAGACTACAACATATGATCGTCTGGTCCTATACCTACTGTGTTCCCTTAGCCGATCTCTATTTTGCCACCTTTTATAGTCTAACTCAGCTTTGTATGCAATATGGACAGAAACAATGGATAATGGAGCTAATGCATAAGTTTGAATTAGGGCCTCTTTCTCAAAACTTTTTAGACAACGTGGTTGATACTTGGCCTCAGAGGTTCATTAACTACAATGGAAATCAGTCTACTGATGAATAGTATGATAGATAGAAAAGGATGAATTTATAAGAAACAGAAGGATAATGACATTGCAAGCATCGAGTGCCCAAAGGAGTCATAAGAGAAGCAAATGATATTAGATTAGTTTATGAAATTTAGTCTTTTTATGTACTTTCTTACCGGATAGGATTTCCTTTTGAGTTAAACAATGTGTAATAAGCATTTAATGCAATGTTTTCAATAATAAAGGCAATCCATTCCATTTAATTTAAGCATAATAATACTATACAATTTTGCTTCTTACATATCTCCTATCACTAATTAGCTTGCCCTTGCAAGTTTTTCAACTAACTATTTTCTTTTCCTCTCTCTCTCTCCTTTTGCATGTCCTTTACTTTTGCCTAGACTGCCTTTTTAGGTTTTTAATCCAATAGGACTTAGGTTTTTAATCCAATAGGACTTTTTACTTTTTTTCCTTTTCTGTCTTTGACTTTTTCCTAGGCAACCTCTTTTGAGGTTTTCTCCCAAGTAAGACTTTTATAGAAAGTATTTCTTTAGCTTGTCCATATTGATGGGCTCTTTGAATTCATTCCCCTCTAAATCGGACATAATAGCAGCTCCTTTAAAAAATAAGTTCTTCACTTGGTAAGGACCTTCCCAGTTCGACTTGAACTTCCCCCATGAATTAGTTATGATTGGTCTAGTGAGCTTTAAGACCAAGTCACCCTCTTTGATCTTGCCTGGCTTAATTTTCTTATTATAAGCCTGAGCTATCCTTTTCTGGTACAACTAAGAGTGATATATGGTCTTCATTCTCTTTTCATCCAACAAAGTTAGTTGTGCCAATTGGCTTTCTACCCATTGATACTCAAGGATTTTAAATTCTAAAAGAACCCTTAATGATTAGATTTCAACCTCAACTGGCAACACAGCTTGACACCCATATACCAGAGAATATGGAGTGGCTCCTATTGATGTTCTGGTAGTGGTTCTGTATCCCCATAATGCAAATTGTAGGTAACTTGCCCAGTCTTTATAATTTTTCAGTATCTTGGCTAAGATTCTCTTCACATTCTTATTTGCTGCTTCTATGGCTCCATTCGCCTATGGTTTATAAGGGGATGATCTATGATGCTCAATCTTGTATTCTTCCAATAGTGTGGTCATTTTTGCCCTAAACTGAACACCATTATCAATAATGACGTGATGAGGCAACCTATACCAAAAAATTATGTTCTTCTCTATGAACCTGGCCATCTGTTTTACTCCTACAATGGTGTATGATTCCACTTTTACCCATTTAAAGAAATAGTTGATCGCCACTATAAAGTAATGATGACCGTTGGATGCTTTTGGCCTTACCTCTCCGATAATGTCAATTCCCTAGACTGTAAATGGCTAAGGAGAGGTCAATCCTTGAAGTTCCATATAAGGCAGGTGGCTCACATCACCATAGACTTGGTAGTTATGGCATCTCTTTACATACTTCACACAATCTGCCTCCATGGTTAGCAAGAAGTACCCTTGACGGGTTATCTTTTTAGTGAGGAATGTTCCATTCATAGACTGCCCATATACACCCTCATGAACTGCTTCCATGATTTTTTGTGCCTCACCCTTATCGACGCATCTTAGGTGTACTCTAATTGACATCCTTTTGTATAACATCCTGTTATGGCTAATGAACCGCTGAGATAGCATCCTTAGTGACATTCTTGCTTTTTTATCAGCTTCCTCTGGGAATTTTCCTGTCTCAAGATACTGTTGTAAATTATAAAACCAAGTCTTCTCTGTTGGGTCGATAGACATTATTTTGGTCTCCTTATAACAAGGAATATGGGCCCTTACTAAGATAAGAGGCTTCATTTCTGCTTGTCTGCCTCCTTCCTATGTCGAAGCTAGGGTAGCCAACGCATCTGCCATCTGATTCTCCTCCCGGTGCAAATTTATGAATCTATATTGCACAAAGGACAATAGGATTGTGGCTGAATAATCCCAATACGGCTTTAGCTTATCTTCCCTCACTTCCAATTCCTTGGTGATCTGCTTCATTACCAGTATCGAATCCCCATACACTGTTACCTCTTCTACCCCCACATTCCTGAGTGCTTCCAAACAAAAAATGCAGGCTTCATATTTAGCTTGGTTGTTAGTGACCTCAAATTGCAGCCTCTTTGTCATTAGGATTACTTCTCCTTCTAGCGAAACCAAAATCGCACTAATGCCTCCCCATCTACTATTCACTACTCCATCAAAGTACATTTTCCAAGGTCTGGATTTCTCTAGCCCCTAGGTTTTCATCCAGAAATTCTAACTCCTATTCTTGTCCATCATTTACCTGATTTTGAGCCAAGAAGTCTGCCACAGCTCTTCTTTTTATCACCTTTTTAGTAACATAGTCTATGCCAAATTGTAATAACCCTTGTTTTTAAATTATTTTAATATATAATGAGATATGCAATATTAATAAATTTGAAGGTTATATCTATTTATTTTATTATTTTGTGATGTGTGATTATTATTTTATGTTTAATTATATTTTCTACGTAAATATTTTATTTTGAAACTTATTATTTTGGACATTTAATTTGCGTTCTTTATATTTACTATTTTTGGATAGTATTATTCTAATAATATTTAATTTAGAGCATTATTATTTCTATTATTTTTTTATCAAATTGCATTATTATTTTTAATAAATTACATTACTTGTATTATCATTTATTGTTATTTTATGTGTGTGTGTGTGTGTGTGTGTGTGTGTGTATATATATATATATATATATATATATATATATATATATATATATATATATATAAGATATTATTGTCACGACCCAAACCGGGGGCCAAGACCAATGCTAGGGAACAAGAATTCTTTCGAATCTGGAACCCGTAGCAAGCCTTAAAATAATAAAAATATACAATAAATATAATAAAATAAATATAACAAAATTAAAATTTCAATTTAATATGATAAAATAAAACTCCTTTATATCGTGAAGTGTATTAATACAATATTCAGAATAAAAATCTCATATAGCAAAATAAAATAAAAATCACTACTGATACAAATACAACTACTACAGTTTACTAGAGTATAATATAAATAATTAAGTAGATGATTTATATAATAAAGCTGGGACGAAAGAAATTTGACGGATAGGCCTACTGCTGAGGTCTGAAGAAGAAGACTTTCCTGTAAAAATATCAACTGAGGGGAGTGTAATATCCCGTGTTTTTTTAAAATATTTTTACACTGTACTGGGATATACAGTGTCAATAATTTTTATGCATTATACGATATTTTTATGAGTTGATATGTATTTTAAACCTATTTTAATTACTGTCTATTATTTTCAGTATTTTACGTAAAATTTTCCCGGGACTTTCATTTTCGGGGAAATTTCCACGTAAACAATGTATTATTAATTATTTTAAATGTATTTACGGGTTTGCATGAACTCATACATATTTTTAAATTATTAAATAAAGCCTGTGTGTGTATATTTATTTAATTAAGGTTTATTATTACCCTAATATTTTATTATTTATTTATAATTATTTGATTATTTTATTTATTATTAAATTATTAAAATTTATTATTTTATTATTAATTATTTATTAATATTTAATTATTTTAATTTAATTTATTTTTTTTCTTTTTTCTTTTTTCTCTTTCTTTTCCTTTTTCTTTCTTTTTCTTTTTCTTTTTCTTTCCTTTTCTTTCTTTTTCTTTTTCTTTTTCTTCTTCTTTCTCTCCCGCGCCCGACGCCGACCACCATTTCCTCACCGCCGTTTCTCCCTCCTCCGGCCACCGTTTTCGACACCGCCGGTCTCTTTCTTCTCCTTGAGCTCCGGTGAGTGTTATTCTAGCTTTGGTTTGAGCTAAAATGGTCTAGAATTGCTTAGGTTTCGATTTGAAAATTTCGGCCTCTTTGGGTTTTCGATTTTTTTGAGCTTCGATTTGGATGATTCATGGAAAATTCCTTCACAAATGTTGTTCCTGGTAGCTTAATCTTCATATATGAATTTTTACAGAATTTTTGGAGATTGTTTGGATTTTTGGGTATTTTTGAATATTTTAATATTATTTTCTAATTTTCGGAAATTAATTATTTAAATTATGAAATTGGAGTTTATGGTTGAATTAGGTGTTGAAATGAATTATAGAAATTTATTTGGAATTTTTATGAATTTCTAAGTATTTATTTTTAATTATTGAAGTTTATGTGATTTTGTAAAATTAAGTTAATTGTGTTTTAAATTGAATTTAATTGGTTAATTGAGTTTAATTATTGATATTATTGATAAATATGTTGAGAAAATTAATTTTGGATAATTGTATGATTTTTGGTGAATTTTTGAAGTAATTTAGGTATATATATATATATATATATAGGGGTATTTTGGTAATTTTACCCTAAATTGTCTAAAAATGTAATTTAATTGGTTTTAATATTTATTTAAGGTATAAAAATGATTTCTACAAAATATTTGGTATTTTTAACTAATTAAAACTATTTTCCGGGAATTATTTTCAATTATATATATAATATACGGTTTTTCTAATAAAATGAGTTTTAATCGGTTTTTACAGTGTTTCAAGATTTATTTTGTAATTTCTACGTATGAAATGTATTTTTATGATTTAAGGATATTTTTGGTATATTTGAATATATATTCTGTGTTTGTGGACCCCGGTCGACAGATTGTAGTCTGGAGTCCGACCGAGGGGTTGTGATTGATTGTGGTGTTTATTTTTGAAGTGTATTTTCTTTGCAGGGTCGGCTCTACTCTTTTGAGTAGAGAGATTTCCGTTTTACAAGGGAGGTTCTGCCGGATTTCCGGTAGAATTCTCGTAAAACGTGATATCCAGTCGAACCCTAATTTCCGATTCTGTGTTGAATACTCTAGATTTAATTCTAGGATTTCTGTTAGGGTTATTCTGATGTCGATTAATTATTTCTTGTTTAGTTGTGCCGAGACCGAGGGTTAGTGGACCAGGCCCGTCGGACCCGTCTCGTGGAGCGCATTAGGTGAGTTACTATATTATATATATATATGCTTAGGATGCATGATTTAGAAAATGCATGTTTTATTTTGACTGAATATGCATAAATAATATGATTTATATTCAAGTATATTTTTGGTATATAATAAATTATATACATGTTTTGTTAATAAATATATTTAAAATGTTTTTAAATATATTTTTAGTTTAATTCATGATTTGATTGGATTTATTTGACATATATATACTCCAAATATACCTGGTTTATGTTTGGTATATTTCCAGTATATATATGGTTTATATTGTTGATTTATTTAAATTCATGCATCATGTATTTGTGAATGAATGTTTTATATTTAAGAATGAAGGATATCAATAGAACGTGCTACCTAGTGGGCAGCACTAGGACCGAGTACGTACCGGTACGCCTATAGCTTTAGGCTATGTTACTAACTATTTGTGGATATTGATTTGATTATGATTATTGATATATGTGAGATGTGGTTTGGGGTGTGATTGCTGGAGCTCGGTTGACCAAGTGTCTCGGGGCCAATCACACTGGCAGTCAGACTGCTGGAGCTCGGTTGACTTAGTGTCTCGGGGCCAGTCTACTGTCCAAATGGATTAAGTGGATATATTTGGATAAGTGAGCCTGTATGGCCAGAGTGTTGTTTAACACTATTTTCTGAGGTTGCGATATTCTAGGGTTCTATGTGATCCTTCATAAACTGGAATTTTTCAGTAAAATATATAAAATGATTTTTCTGCATCTGTATGAACTTGCCTGTATATATACATATTACTCATATACTGTTGACTGTATGCATTATCACTTAGAGTGTATGTATATATATTATAGTAATTCACTCAGTGAGGTCTGACTCCCCTCCGTTGACTATTTTTCAGGAGAGTCAACTTCCTCAGACCTCAGTAGCAGGTCGATACGCCGGATTTCTTCCGCCCCGGCTTCTTTATGTAAATTGTATACTTGAGTCTTATTTATTTTATCTAGACACTGCAGTAGTTGTGATTTTCAGTAGTTGTGAATTAAAGTATTTGTTTTAAAGAGATGTATTATAGTAAAACTGGATTTGTATTAAAGATTATACATTTATAAGATTATATATGTGGTGTGATGAGTTTTGAATTGAATCCAGTTGATATGGATGATATTGCAATATTTATGATTTTTATTTTCCGCTGCATATTATATTTTTATGGTTATTATTGCATATTTATTTTATTTTTAGGCTTGCTACGGGTTCCGGATTCGAAAGAATTCCCGTTCCCTAGCGCCGGTCATGGCCCCTGTTTTGGGTCGTGACAGGGAGTCATACCTCACCGAGTGAATTTTTATAATATATATACACGCATAACTAAATGTCAAATGTAAACAATCATATGTATATAATAAATATATATACAAGCATTGTCACAACCCAAAACAATGGGCCATGACCAGCACTAGGGAACGGGAATTCTTTCGAATCCAGAACCCGTAGCAAGCCTTTAAAATAAAATAAAGGCATGCAACGATAATAAAATAAATAAAATATCTTACAACATAAATTAAAATCTCATAAGTAATAATGTAACTCATCAGCTGATTTAATAACACAAACTTATCTCATATATATAAAATCTTTTAATACAAATTATCGGTTCAAACTTTTAAAATTTAAATGTCAAAAATATATAATACATAATGCTCACAAAAACAACTACTGCAGTGTCTAGAATACAAAATAAACTCAAGTAAGTAGTTTACATAATAAGGTCGGGGCAGAAGAAATCCGACGTAAAGATCTGCTACTGAGGTCTGAGGATGAAGACTCTCCTAAAAAATAATCAACGAAGGGGAGTCAGACCTCACTGAGTGAATTGCTATAATATATATACATGCATAGCTAAATGACAAATGCACACATTCAATAGTATATATAATAAATATATATACAGGCAAATACACACGGATGTAGTAAAAATCATTTTATATAACTCTGAAAATAATAACCATTTATGAAGGATCAAATAGAACCCTAGATGATCGCAACTTCAAATAGTGTTAGACAACACTCTAGCCATACAAGCTCACTTATTCTAAATAAATTCACTGTAATAACCTTGATTTTTAAAAATTATTTTATTAAATAATGAGATATGCAGTGTTAATAAAGTTTAAAAGTTATATTTAATTATTTTGCTATTTTGTGATTTATTATCATTATTTTATGTTTCATTGAATTTTATATGTAAATTAATTAATTTGGAATTTATTATTTTGGACGTTAAATTTTATTGTGTATATTTATTGTTTTTGAATACTAATATTCTGATAACGTTAATTTAGAGCATGGTTAGTCTAACATTATTTTTAAGTACTAATATTATTATTATTATATCCTTTATGTAAATGTTATATTTTTATTTGATAATGTATATGTGTGTTTATTATATTCATGTGTGTGAATATATATATATATATATATATACACACACACACACACACACACACACAAATGGGATAAAAAAGATGAATGTGCAGGATTTTTCTTCTCCTCTCCCTGCAAACTCGACTCCTTCTTTGTTACTGTGCTCCTCCTTCTTCCTCATGAATCTTCAGCCTCTACCAGTGCCATCTGAACCCTCCCCAAGCCACCATCTTTTTCCCTACCTTCTCCTTTTTCTTCTCACCAGCAAGCAACGCAGAGGCAGTAGCATGGAGCAGGGGACTTTCGGTGACTTTATGATAATGGAGCTCAGTTTCTTTGGCTCAATCAACTCCTTGAGTTGAGGGGAAGTTGATTTTGAGCTTGATATGCTCAAAGCTAGGTATTTGTGAGTTTTAATCAATTTCTAGTTTATGTCAAATTCCTTTTCTAATTTTTTTTTAGCTTGAGTTTAATGGTTTTTTTATAATTTCCTTTAGAAATAATGATTTATATAGCTTGAGCTTCATGAATTTATTTTTCTTATAATTTTTGGAAATTATTTTAATTTTGGTGAATTTTTATTATTTTATTACTAAATAATTAATTTTCGTTAATTAATTAATTAAATTATGAATTTTGTTAAATTATTGTTATTATATATTGTTATGAGTTATAGTGTTGAGAAATTAAATTTTGAGAATATTTTGTAATCTTTTTAGAGATATTTATAGTTTATGTAAGTTTGGATATTTAGTTAAATGTGTATTTTGATTAAAAATTAAGGTTAATTGTGTATTTTAGTTAATATTAGAATATTATTTATTGAGAGAATAATTTTTATGAATGTATATAATTTTTATGGAATTTTATGTAAATTATGTGTATTTTGAATTATTAAGTTAAATAGGTAATTTTGAGGAAATTATTGGTTAAATATGTGTTTTGATTGATATTAGTGTATTATATGATGATTAAATAATTTTAATGAGTTTCTATAATTTTTGAGAAAATCATTTAGTATATTTAAGTATATTGAATATTTGATATTATAGGGGTAAATGTGTAATTTGTGTTAATTATAGTTAAATATTATAATTCAGTTGATTTTATAATTATTTAAGGTAATAAAATGATTTTTTTACAAATTAATTACTATTTTAAACTAATTAATATTATTTTTATTATTTTTCAAAAAATGTTTTCAAATAAATATATTATATATACTATTTTGGAAATAAATTGGGTTTAAAACTAATTTTATTATATGAGTAACCTATTTATGCATTTAAATGTGAATTTTGTTATGTTGAATAATTGCAAAATTTAATTTAATTTATATTATATAATGTTTGAAATTCTATTAGTTAATTGTGATAATTTTAGAATATTATGTGAATAATACGTGTATTTATTATTTCGGGACTAAATGTGTATTTTGTTATTCTTGTGATATTAAATTGTAATTTTAAATATTATTTACAATTTATGTTAATTTAATTGTAAAATGGGAATTTTGTTCCATTTATAATTTTTATTATCAAATATTAATTAAATTAAACTTTTATGTTTTGATTGGAAAATAAAGGTTTTTAAATATTTTGTTGGGTTTTTGATGATTTTTATTATTTTACTATTTAATATTCTTGTTTTGTAAATTGTGAACCTCGGTTGGAGATTTATGGAGTTAGGGGTCCAAACACGAGATGTTATGCCTTGAGACTTTGAAAGTGTATTTTCTGTGTAGGATCGGCCCTACTTTTATAGGGAGATGTCCGTTTTACAGAGGAGACTCTGTCGAAATTTCGGTAGATTTCTCATAAAACGTGACAACCGGTCCGAGTCTAATTCTGAATTCTTGATTGAATCTGTCTATAACAATCCTAGAAGTATAGAGTAGTTTATTTTGACAGTTATTACTATTTTATTTTTCTAGCTACGCCGAGACCGAGGCTTAACAGATCAGATCCACCGAATTTGTCTCGTGGAGCGCTAATATGTGAGTTATTATAGTGTATATATATGCATTTTCATATAGAATGCATGACTTAGGATTTCTTTTCATTTTCATTTTCATTATATGTTTTTAAAAGTAAATTTATTTATAATTGTTTATTGAAATGATTAGTATACTTTAGGTATATTTATAGTATATTTTAGACTTATTCTTAAATAATTGCATGTCAAAGTATCGATTTATCCTTAAATTATTTTTAAGTATATTTTTGGTAGATTTTGATATATTTTCAAATAAATGCATGTTTTATTATTGATTTAAATCTAACACGTTATTTGTATATTTAGGGTTTATTTTGTGATATACGCATGCTAGATTATTAGGTTTTTTTTTTTGGTATATTTGTTAATATATATCAAACCTAAATGCATGTTTTAGTACATATACATATTTAAATGAATATTTATGCATAATCATTTTATTAAATGATTTATGTACTTAGGGCATATCTTTAGTATATTTAGGTACACTTTTAAGCAAATGCATGTTCTATTATTAAAATGCACTTAAATTGTTTTTAAACATATTAATGGTTTATCTTTAATACATTTCATGTTTTTATTTGACATATATATATATCCGAAATATACTTGGTTTATCTTAGGTATATTTTCGGTATATATGTGGTTTATTTTTGATATATATTATAATTGATTTGAATTTATTTAACATATATACACACAAAATATACTTAGTTTGTTTAGGTATATTTTTAGTATATATGTGTTTTATTTTATCATTATGATTATTATTCTGCATTATTTATTAGCCATATGAATGATTTATTTTTAAATGAGGGATATCAATAGAACGTTCTACCTAGTGGGTAGCACTAGGATCGTGTACGTACCGGTGCGATAGATAAGGGTTGAGTGATAATTAATTACGGTGATTATAATTGATTGATTTGATTAAGATTGATGGTATGATTGATAGTGTGATTGCGGGGCCAATCACACTGATAGTCAGACTGCTAGAGCTCGGTTGACTTAATGTCTCAAGGCCAGTCTACTGTTCATAATGGAATAAATGGTCTATTGATTTGATTGAGATGTGAGGTGATAAATAGTGTGATTGTTGGAGCTCGGTTGACCAAGTGTCTCGGGGCCAATCACACTGACAGTTAGACTGCGAGAGCTCAATTGACTTAGTGCCTCGGGGCCAGCCTACTGTCCAGATTGGAATAAGTGTTCTATTTGGAATCAAGTGAACCTGTATGGCTAGAGTGACGATGGGATTGATTGAGATTACGATTATTAGGGTTATATGGATCCTTTATGAATTAAACTAAACATTTTCTGCATTTAGTATATTTATATAAGTAGAGTTGGCATATGTGTGAAATGCGTGAATATACATATATATATGTGAATGCATGATTGGATATGTTTTAGATTGCATGTATATATAGTATAATAATTCACTCAGTGAGGTCTGACCCCCCTCAATTATTTTTTCCAAGAGATCCTATATCATCAGACCTTAATAGTAGAGTTCATCGCCGATGTCCTTCTATCTCGGCTAATTTATATAAGTGTATATTTTGAACCTTGAATTGTATTCTAGAAACTGCAATAGTAGTGTTATTGTATCAGAAGAGTATTATTTTTATTTTGATATTAAATACTCTGAGAATTGTATTTGAGCACTATACGAATATATATTCATTTATGAAAGGAATTGGAGTATTCATTTTATATATTGATTTAGAAAATTTTAATTCTATCGTACTTTTTATTTATTTACTGCATGGTTTTACTTCCTAAGGCTTGCTGCTGGGTTTTGGATTCAAAAGAATTCCCATTCCCTAGCGCCGGTCATGGCTCATAGTTTGGTCGTGACATTCACTTATTCCATTTCGACCGTAAACTGGCCTTGAGACACTAAGTCAACCAAGCTCCAGCAGTTTGACTGTCAATGTGATTGGCCCCGAGACACTTGGTCAATCGAGCTCCAGCAATCACACTCTCATATCGCATCTCACATCAATTAAATCAATCCAATCAATATCCACAAATAGGTTAGTAATTTAACCTAAATTCTATCGTCATACTGGTACGTACTCGGTCATAGTGCTGCTCACTAGGTAGCACGTTCTATTGATATCCTTCATTTAAAATAAACCCATACATTCATAAAATAAATGATGCATGACATTAATTAAAATGACAATATAAACCATATATATACTAGAAATATACCAAAAATAAACTGAGTATATTTTGAGTATATATATGTTAAACATATTCAATTTAATTACAAAATAAACTAGAAATAAGCTATATATATACTTAAAAACAATTTATGTATAAATCATGGATAAAACATGTATTTAATTCAAAAAATACCAAAAATATACTAAAATATACCTAAAGTACACCTAAGCATTTATTAAATCATTTATGCATAATTCACAAAATTTAAACATACATTTCTAGAAACATGCATCCTAATACATGTATATATAAAATAACAACTCACGGTTGTGCGCTCCTTGAGACGGGTCCGACGGGCCTGGTCCATTAGGTCTCGGTCTCGGCGCAACTAAACAAATAAATGACAACCCAAAATTAGAATAAATCTAATGTAATTCTAGAGACTCGATCTAAAACACTGGACTCAGAATAGGAATAGGGATTTGACTAGATGTCACGTTTTATGAAAATTCGGTAGAACTCTCCTGTAAAATGGACATCTCTCTACTCAAAAAGTGGAGCTAGTCCTGCAAGAAAACACACTTCAAGTTTACACAATCACACAATTCCTCGGTCAGACTCCCAAACTACAATTCTACCGACCGAGGTTCACAATTCACGAAATATACACAGAATACATGAAAATTTCAAAAATACTGAAAATACCCTTTATATTTCAACATACAGCAATTTAGGTATTTAAACACTAAAAATAATTATTTTACCAATAATTACATAAAAATCCTAATTTTAATAAAATATTATTAAAAATCCATAATTCTCGATAAATTCACAAATATTAACCGAAATTCATCTTATAAATTCAAATTACATAATTAGCCCAAAAAGATGTTAAAAATCAATAAAAATTCATTTATTTACAAAAATAGTATATTATACATAATTTGAAAATAATTTTTGAAAATAGTTTTAATTAGTTAAAAATAGTAAATAATCTGAAAAAATAATTTTTATACCTCAAATAATTATTAAAACCAATTTAATTTAATTTTCAACCAATTTATTACCAAATTATCAAAATACCCCTAGTTATATATAAATTCATATAAAATACTATAATTATTCAAAAATTCACTAAAAATTATAAAATTGCTCAAAAATTAATTTCTCAACATATAATTCAATAAAATCAATAATTACACTCAATTAACCATTAATTTTAACAAAATACTTATTTAACCTAATTTTCTAAAATTCACCTAAACTAAATAAAATTATAATAATTACACAAAAATCACAAAAATTACAAATTAATTTCTAAAATTCATTTCAACCTCTATAAACACCATAAATCACAATTTCACAATTTATTTAATTAATTTACAAAAATTAGAAAATATTAATAAAGTAATAAAAAATTCACAAAAATCAAAATAAATTCCAAAAATTCTACAAAAATTACAGGATGTAGATTGAGCTACTAGGAGCAATTTTTGTAAAGGAAATAAGCTTGAATCATCAAGATTAAAGTTCAAAAAAATTACAGAAACAAAAAATGGCTGAATTGGAAAAATTGCTCACCATCAAAATCTAGACTAAAACAAGTGAAACAAAGCTTAGAAATTCACTCACCGGAGCTCAAGGAAGAGAATGAGACTGGTGGTGTCCAATTTGGTGGCCGGAAAACAGTTGAACGGAGTTAAGCTTGAGTTTCGATTTCTCAGCTTAAAAATGACCAAAACTCACCGGAAAAGGGAGTAGCAGGCGCGAAGCGAGCTGGAGAGGGTGGTGGCACGCCAGAAGGCACACCAACGGTGAGAAAAAGGGAATTGCAACGGTGACTGGAAAGGAGGGGGACGTCGGGCTTAGAGAAGAAAAGGGGAGGGGCATAAAATGTAAATAAATCAAACTTAATATATACATATATATATATATATATATATATATATATATATATATATATATATATATATATAACTTTAATATCTTATATTATAATATAATAATATTATGTTCATAAAATTCCTATCCCCCATGTCTAAAAATAACAATATCTATATACATATACACATATATATAACACATACTAATTAAATAAAACTATATACTTAATTAAAAATAACCCTAAAATGCTAAATATGTATATATATGCATGTATATGTATATATATTAATATGATAATTAAAATCATGCATAAACTCATGCAAAACAGACTAACATAATTAATAAATATTTATTTAGGTTTTAATTTTCTCAAAAATAAAATTCTCGGAAAAATTTTACGTAATAAATTTAAAACAGTTAAAAATAACTTTAATAATTAAAAACTAATTAAATATATTTATCAAAATTATTAACAGTGCATATCCCAATGCAGTTTAAAATTATTTAAAATCTCAGGATATTACAGTCTTCCCCCTTTACAAGAATTCGTCCCTGAATTCCAGAAAAAGAAGAATATAAGTCAAGAAGGGAAGAGATACCGGTAAGAAGCTCGCATCTCAGCTTGAGTCTCCCACGTATGCTCCTCTAGCCTTATTGCTGCGCCACAGAACCTTGACCATCGGTATCTGTTTTGATCGTAACTATCAAACTTGATAATCAATGATCGCTACAGGTTCTTCCACAAACGTCAAATCTTCATTCACTTCCACGCTGTCGGGCTGCAACACGTGTGAAGGGTCTAAGACATACTTCCTCAGCATTGAGATATGAAATTTCGAATGCACTTGAGACATACTTAGAGGCAAAGCCACCGATATGCAACAGTGCCAACTCTCTCCAGAATCTCAAACGGTCTGATATATCTTAGTGCTAACTTACCCTTCCTTCCAAATCTCATTACATCCTTCATCGGAGACACCTTCAGGAAAACAAAATCTCCAACTTGAAATTCCACATCTCTGCGCCTAGGATCCACATAACTCTTCTGCTTGCTAACTGCGGTCTCTAATTTGTGCTTGATCACAGTGACTTTCTCTGCAGCATCCTAAACCATCTCAGGTCCAGTCACAGCTCTCTCACCAATCTCATCCCAACTTAGAGGGGATCTACACTTCCTTCAGTACAAAGCCTCATATGGTGCCATTTCAATGCTGCTATGGTAGCTGTTATTATATGCAAACTCTACAAGTGGTAAATGATCATCCCAGCTACCACCCAGATCCAAAACACACATCCTCAACATATCTTCCAATGTTTGGATCGTCCTCTCAGATTGACCATTTTTCTGAGGATGAAAAGCATTACTGAAGTCCAACCTAGTGCCCATCACTTCCTATAACTTTTTCCAAAAATGTGAGGTAAACACTGAACCTCTGTCTGACACAATGGACACAGGTACTCCATAAAGGCACACAATATGCTTCACGTACAGCTTCGCCAATCTAGCTACAGAGTAGGTGGCTTTCATAGGCAAGAAATGTGCAGACTTAGTCAACCTGTCCACAATCACCCAGATGGAATCGTATCTATCCTTAGAACAAGGTAAACCAACCACAAAATCCATAGCTATCCTTTCCCACTTCCACTCAGGAATAGGAAGAGGCTAAAGCTTCCCAGAAGGCTTCTGATGCTCAGCTTTTACTTGCTAACATGTCAAGCACTTAGCAACATAATCAGTGACATCCTTCTTCAGTCAATCCCACCAGTATAAATCTCTGATACTATGGTACATCTTAGTGACACCCGGATGTACGCTATAAGCTATAGAATGTGCTTCCTCTAGGATCTCTTCTCTCAAATTATCCATATCAGGAACACACAATCTACCACTGATCCACAAAACACCATCATCATCGAGTGTGAAACCAGTGACTGCTCAGACATTCTCTGCAAGCTCTTCTAGAATAAGATCTCGGCTCTGAGCTGCCTTAATCCTATCTCTCAATACAGATCACACCTTAAATTGAGCTAGCAATCCTCTTGATCTCTTAATCTTCATCATCAAACCTTGATCCACCAACAGATGCAACTCCTGGATCAACGGTCTCCTCTCCACACTGATATGAGTAAGATTGCCTGAGGACTTCCTACTCAAGGTATCTGCTACCATATTAGCCTTGCCTGGATGATATAAAATCTCACAGTCATAATCTTTCAACAATTGCAACCATCTCATCTGCCTCAAATTCATATCTCTTTGTAGGAAAATGTACTTAAAGCTCTTGTGATCAGTAAAAATCTCATAAGTCACCCCGTACAGATAATGTCTCCAAATCTTAAAAGCAAAGATCACTTCAGCCATCTTAAGGTCATATGTAGGATAGTTCTACTCATGCTTCTTTAACTACCTCGAAGCATAGGCTATCACCCTACCATTTTGCATCAACATAAAACCTAGGCCAACTCTAGAGGCATCACAATACACTGTGAACTTGTCCACACCATTAGGCAAAGCTAAGACTAGGGTTGTGGTCAACTTCTTCTTCAACACTTGGAAACTGTTCTCATAAGCTTTTGACCACTCAAATCTTACATTCTTCTAAGTCAAGCGAGTCATAGGAGCTACAATTCTGGAAAAATCCTGTACAAACCTCCTATAGTACCTAGCTAAACCCCAAAAACTATGAATCTCTATAACTGAAATCGGTTTAGGCCACTCGACACTGCCTTAATCTTCTGTGGATCCACCTGGATACCTTCTTTAGACACCACGTGTCCAAGAAAAAAAATACTCTCCATCCAGAAATCACACTTGGAGAATTTAGCATAAAACTGATGTTCTCTCAGTGTCTATAGTACAGTCCTCAGGTGATATACATGCTCCTCCATACTTCTCGAATATACCAATATATCATCGATGAAGACTACCATAAAATGATCCATATATGGTCTGAATACCCTATTCATCAGGTCCATAAAAGCTACTGGTGTGTTAGTTAAGCCAAAAGACATCACCAAAAACTCATAATGACCATATCGAGTGCAGAATGTCGTTTTAGGAACATCGGCTTCACTGATCCACAACTAATGATAACTCGACCTCATATCAATCTTAGAAAAGAATTGTGCACCCTGTAGTTGATCAAACAAGTCATCTATCCTTAGGAGAGGATACTTGTTCTTCACTGTTACCTTATTCAGCTCTCTGTAGTCAATGCACAGTCTCAGGGTACCATCCTTCTTCTTCATAAACAGGACTGGTGCACCCCAAGGAGAAACACTATGTCTAATAAAACCCTTATCCAATAACTCTTGCAACTGCTCCTTCAACTCTTTCAACTCTGCAGGAGCCATTCTGTAGGGTGGCATAGATATAGGAGTAGTACCTGGAACCACTTCTATACAAAACTCAATCTCTCAGTGAGGTGGTAAACTTGGCAACTCCTCAGGAAAAACATCAGGAAACTCACAGGCAATAAGAACATCTGTGAGTGAAAACTTCTCCACTGAAGTATCCCTGACCAATGCCAAATATCCCTGACAACCTTTCCTCAACAACTTTCTAGTCCTAATAGCAGAAATAAGATTCTGAGGTGCTGAACTCCTATTAC
>CANTUR010001283.1:0-167023 GCA_947683625.1 Mallotus nudiflorus
ACAACAACATAACCATATATATACTAGAAATATACCAAAAATAAAGCAGGTATATTTCGAGTATATATACGTCAAATAAATCCAATATAATAACAAAATAAGCTAAAAATATATTCAAAACCCATTTTAAGCATAATTTATTAATAAAACATGCATATAATTTGAAAATATACTAATTATAAACTAAAGATAAACTTAAATACCAAATGAATTATTTATGCATAATTAATCAAAATAAACATACATTTCTAAATCATGCACGCTAAAGCATATATATATATAGAATAGTAACTCACACTTAGTGCGCTCCTCGAGATAGGTCCGACGGGCCTAGTCCACTAGGCCTTGATCTCAGCGCAACTAAACAAACAATAAATAATAGACATCAGAATAAACCTAACACAAAATCCTAGAAACTCGATCTAGAATATTAGACACAGAAACAGAATTAGGGTTCGATCAGACATCACGTTTTACGAGAATTCTATCAAAAATTCGACAGAACCTCCTCTGTAAAATGGACATCTCTTTACTCAAAGAGTAGAGCCGACCCTACAAAGAAACACACTTCGAACAACAAACACGGAAACATATCCACAACCCCTCGGTCGGACTCCAAACTACAGTCTACCGATCGGGGTCCATAATTCATAGAACAATTATAAATTACCAAAAATACCCTTATATCACAAAAATACGTTTAATAAGTATAAATTACGTAATTAACCTTAAAACACAGTAAAAACCGATAAAAACTCATTTTATTAGTAAAATCGTATATTATATATATAATTGAAAATAATTTACGAAAAATAGTTTTAATTAGTTAAAAATACTAAATAATTTGTAGAAATCATTTTTATACCTTAAATAACTATTAAAACCAATTTAATTACATTTTTAGTCAATTTAGGGTAAAATTACCAAATTACCCCTATATATATAAATATACTAAAATTACTTCAAAAATTCACCAAATATAGTATAATTATCCAAAAATTAATTTTCTCAACATACTAATCAATAATATCAATAATTAAACTCAATTAACTAATTAATTTCAATTAAAAACACAATTAACCCTATTTTCTAAAAATTACATAAACTAATTAAATTCAAAATAAATACATAGAAATTCATAAAAATTCCAAATAAATTTCTATAATTCATTTCAACACCCATATTTATCATAAAACATAATTTCATAATTTAATTAATTAATTTTCGAAAATTAGAAAATAATATTAACATATTCAAAAATACCCAAAAATTAAAATAATCTCCAAAAATTCTACAAAAATTCACACATATCGATTTAGCTACTAGGATCAACATTTGTGAAGGAATTTTTCATGAATCAATCAAATTAAAGTTCAAAAAAATCAAGAACCCTAATAGGTCGAAATTGAAAAATTGAAACCTAAGCAAATCAAGACCATTTTAAGTGAAACAAAGCTTGGAATAACACTCACTGGAGCTCAAGGAGAAGAAAGAGACCGGTGGTGTCGAAAACGGTGGCCAAAAATGTCGTGAATGACGTTAGCTTCCACTCTCGGCTTTCCGGCCAACAACGACTTCCAGATGTTGGAAACAGCTGCAACAAGCGGTGGGGAAGGCCGAGGAAGGAGATGGCACACCGGGAGGCACATCGACGGCAAGGAAATGGGACGGCAGGCGGTGGAACGGTGATGGGGAACGATCGGGAGGGAGGAGGAAGAAGAATGGCAATCTTGTAAATAAACTAAACTTTAATTTTTGTTTTAATATTAAATGTATATATGTATATACATATACTTTACACTATATATTAAAATAATATAAAATCACAAACATTAAATATACACCACACACATAATTTAATATTTTAAAATTTAATACTAAATAAAAATAATTAAATAACAATAAAACTAATTAATAAATAATAAAATATTAGGGTAATTAATTAAACCCTAATTAAATAAATACACACATATATATTTTATTTAGTACTTTTGAAAAAAATATATGAGTTCATGCAAGTCCGTAAATCTATTTAAAGTAATTAATAATAAATAATTTACGTGAAAATTTCCCCGAAAATAGTATTCTCGGGAAAATTTTACGTAAAGCACTTAAAATAATATACAATAATTAAAATAGGTTTTAAATACATATCAACTCGTAAAAATATCATAATATATATACAAAAATTATTAACACTGCATATCCCGATGAAATATTAAAACATTTAAAAACACGGGATATTACAGTCTTCCTCCCTTACAAGAATTCGTCCCCGAATTCCAGAAAGAAAATGATCAAGAAGGAAAGAGATACGGGTAAGAAGCGCGCATCTCAGCTTCAGTCTCCCACGTATGCCCCTCGACTCTGTTGCTACGCCACAGAACCTTGACCATCGGAATCTGCTTCGAACGCAACTGTCAAAGTTGATAATCTATGACTTTCACAGGTTCTTCCACAAACGTAAAATCTTCACTCACTTTTACACTGTCGGGCTGCAACACGTGTGAAGGGTCTGAGATATACTTCCTCAACATCGAGATATGAAATACCGAATGCACCTGTGACATACTCGGAGGCAAATCCAATCAATATGCAACAGTGCCAACTCTCTCCAGAATCTCAAATGATCCAATATATCTCGGTGCTAACTTACCCTTCCTACCAAATCTCATCACACCCTTCACCGAAGATACCTTCAGAAAAATAAAATCTCCAACTTGAAACTCCACATCTTTGTGCCTAGGATCCGCATAGCTCTTTTGCCTGCTAACTGCGGTCTCTAATCTGCACTTAATCATGATGACTTTCTCTGCAGCATCCTGAACCTTCCATATAACGCCTCATATGGTGCCATACCAATACTGCTATGGTAGCTGTTATTATATGCAAACTCTACGAGTGGCAAATGATCATCCCAGCTACCTCCCAAATCCAGAACACACATTCTCAACATATCTTCCAGTGTCTAGATCGTCCTCTCAGACTGACCATCTGTCTGAGGATGAAAAGCAGTACTGAAATCCAACCTAGTGCCCATCGCTTCCTATAACTTCTACTAAAAATGAGAAGTAAACACTGAACCTCTATCTGACACAATGGACACAGGTACTCCATGAAGGCATACAATATGCTTCACATATAGCTTCGCCAATCTAGCTACAGAATAAGTGGCTTTCATAGGTAGGAAATGTGCAGACTTTGTCAACCTGTCTACAATCACCCAGATGGAATCATATCCATCCTTAGAACGAGGTAATCCTACCACAAAATCCATAGCTATCCTTTCCCACTTCCACTCGGGAATAGGAAGAGGCTGAAGCTTCCCATAAGGCTTTTGATGTTCAGCTTTCACTTGCTGACACGTCAGACACTTAGCAACATAATCAATGACATCCTTCTTCAATCCATCCTACTAGTATAAGTGTCTGATACTGTGGTACATCTTAGTAACCCCTGGATGTACGCTATAGGCTGTAGAATGTGCTTCCTCTAGGATCTGTTCTCTCAAATCATCCACATCAGGAACACACAATCTACCATTGATCCACAACACACCATCATCATTGAGTGTGAAATCAGTGAACTTCCCTGCTCGAACATTCTCTGCAAGCTCTTCTAGAATAGGATCTCGGATCTGAGCTGCTTTAATCCTATCCCTTAGTACAGATCACACCATAAATTGAGCTAGCAGTCCACCTGACCTACTTATCTTCATCATCAGACCTAGATCCACCAACAAATGCAACTCCTGGATCAACGGTCTCCTCTCAACATTGATGTGAGCAAGACTGCCTGAGGACTTCATACTCAAGTCATCTGCTACTACATTAGCTTTACCCGGATGATATAAAATCTCACAGTCATAATCCTTCAATAATTCCAACCATCTCCTCTGCCTCAGATTTAGATCTCTCTGCTGGAAAATGTACTTAAGGCTCTTGTGATCAGTAAATATCTCACAAGTCACCCCGTACAAATAATGTCTCCAAATCTTTAAAGCAAAGATCACTATAGCCATTTCAAAGTCATGTATAGGATAGTTCTGCTCATGCTTCTTCAACCGCCTCGAAGCATAGGCTATCACCCTTCCATTCTGCATCAACACACAACCAAGGCCAATTTTAGAGGCATCACAATAAACTGTGAACTTGTCCACACTATTAGGCAAAGCTAACACTGGCGCTGTGGTCAACTTCTCCTTCAATAATTGGAAACTGTTCTCATAAGCTTCTGACCACTCGAATCTGACATTCTTCTGAGTCAAACGAGTCATAGGGGCTGCTATTCTAGAAAAATCTTGCATAAACCGCCTATAATACCCAACTAAACACAGAAAACTTTGAATCTCAATAATAAAAGTCAGTCTAGGCCAATCAGACACTGGTTCAATCTTCTGTGGATCAACCTGGATACCTTCTTTATACACCACGTATCCAAGAAAAAAAACACTCTCCATCCAGAAATCACACTTTGAGAATTTAGCATAAAGCTGATGATCTCTCAGTGTCTATAGTACAATCCTCAAATGATATACATGCTCCTCTATACTCCTTGAATATACCAGTATATCATTGATGAAGACTACCATAAATTGATCCACATATGGTCTGAATACCCTATTCATCAGGTCCATAAAAGCTGCTGGTGCATTAGTAAAACCAAAAGACATCATCAGAAACTCATAATGACCATATCGCGTGCAGAATGCCATTTTAGGAATATCAACTTCACTAATCCGCAGCTGATGATAACCCGACCTCAGATCAATCTTAGAAAAGAGCTGTGCACCCTGTAGCTGATCAAATAGGTCATCTATCCTCGGTAGAGGATACTTGTTCTTCACTATCACCTTGTTCAGCTCTCAGTAGTCAATGCACAGTCTCAGGGTACCATCCTTCTTCTTCACAAACAGGACTGGTGCACCCCAAGGAGAAACACTAGGTTTGATAAAACCCTTATGCAATAACTCTTGCAACTGCTCCTTCAACTCTTTCAACTTTGTAGGAGCCATTCTGTAGGGTGGCATAGATATAGGAGTAGTACTTGGAACCATATCTATACAGAACTCAATCTCTCTATGAGGTGGTAAACCTAGCAACTCCTCAGGAAAAACATCAGGAAACTCACAGGCAATAGGAACATCAGTGAGTGACAACTTCTCCACTAAAGTATCCCTAACCAATGCCAAATATCCCTAACAACCTTTCCTCAGCAACTTCCTAACCGTAATAGCAGAAATAAGATTCTGAGGTGCTGAACTCCTATCACCCGCAAACTTGAAATCTTCTTCATCAGGAATTCTGAAAGTCACCTCTTTATTCCTACAATCTACCATGGCATAGTGCTGAGATAACCAATCCATTCCTAGAATAACATCAAACTCCATCACATCCAACAAAATCAAATCAACGGGTAATTCTCTATCTCCCACGAGAACTGGACAACCAGAAAGAACAATATCGGTGTCCAAGGAATCGCTCAGAGGAGTGGCAACAGACAAAGGAAAAGCCATCCTCGAAGCTTGCCAACAAGATTTGGAAGCAAAAACGGGAGAAACAAACGAATGCGTGGCACCCGGATCAAACAAAACCCAAGCATCCAGGTAACAAACAGAAACAATACCTGCTACGACTGCATTGGATGCCTGAGCATCCTGCTGAGTGAGGTGGAAAACTCTGGCCTATCCTCGACCTCCCTGCTGACTGGTAGAAGCCTAGCCAACACCTCTGGCACCTCCTCTAGTACCTTTACCATGACTTTGCTGTGGAACAATATGAGTGGAACTCTGATGCTGAGTTGGTGGTAACTGAAATGGCACGAGTGCAGCATTACCAATCGACTGCTGTGGAAATCGCAGAATCTACGACTGCTGATACCCGGAGTAAGGACACGATCTGGCAAAATGTCCTGTCTGCCCGCATCTGAAGCATGTCAGTGGTGTCAGGTAACACGGTCCCTGATGGACTCTATCACAAGTCTGGCAAACACTGGTAGTTGATCCAGAACTACGACCACTGCTGCTGCTCGAAGCACCTGACTCGAATCTGAACGGTCTACGCTGACCTCCACGGCCATGTCTACTGCTTCGATGCACTCGCTGCTGCTGCCTCTGACTCTGCTGAGTCAGACCTCACTGTTGACTACTCGAACCAACATGAAAACTCGAATATGGAGTAGTCTGCAATCCACTCGACTGAACTCCCAACTGGTAATAATCAGGCATCCCTCCCTGCCTAACTAGCCTCAGCTCAATCTCCTTGGCTAACTCTATCACAGACTCTAGAGTAAGGCCTGCTGTAGGCATACCAGCAAATGCTGAACCCAATCCGGTGACATATGTAGTGACTGCGAAATAATAGTCTCGCATCAAATCCTCTACATATCTACCCAGACGAAGAAACTCTTAGGTGTACTCCTCTACAGATCGATCTCCATGAGAAATACTGGTCAACCAGAGACGATAGCTCATACGGAGAGGCTCTGGACAGAATCTCCTCATAAATCGCTCTTTGAACTGAGCCCAGGTCATCGTCATCATATAGGACTGGATCATCTGAATAAACCAATCTAGGGCTAGTCCCTCGACAGATAACTCGACGATCATGATCCGCTGATACTCGGTATGAGCAGTTCGAGTTCTAGTCTCGATCGCATGCAGAAAGTCTAATGGATCAGAAGTCCTATCGAAAGCAATCCTGCCAACTCGGGCATAGAACAAAGCTGCCTCAGGGTCAGACATACCCTGCTGATAGGCAGGCTAAACAGGCTGAACAACTGGAGGCACAGGAATATAAAACTCAGGCTCTACAGGCTCCTCGTCCTGTAACTCTCTCTGCCTATGGCAACCTGCCGCTCCTCGAGGTCTACCTCTGCCACGACCTCTACATCTAACTGGTTGCTCAGGAGGTAAAACCTCTTCCTGAAAATATTCACCATCCTCGGCCTCAACGACCGGTGGAGCGACATGCGCACGCCTACTCATTCTAAAAAGACAAATGGAAAGATTCAAACAAAACAGACAACGAAGGAATAATGCAGAAAACTAAAGCAAGGAGTACTTATCAAGACGTACTCGAACCTAATTCACTGCAATAGTTACTAAAAGAAAACACAACTTGAAAACTAGGGCCACGACTCACACAACTAAGCCCTGACACAGAACTGCGCTCTGATACCAACTTTGTCACGACCCAAAACAGGGGCCATGACCGGTGCTAGGGAACGGGAATTATTTCGAATTCGAAACCCGTAGCAAGCCTAAAAATAAAATAAACATGCAATAATAATAATAACCACACTTAATGCAGTGGAAATAAAATCATAAATATCAAAATAATGATCCACCACGGGATATAAATCAACTTCTCATCTCATATATAAATAAATTCTTTAATACAAGTTTCAGTTCAAATTCTTAAAATACATATCTCATATAGATATAATACACCACATCTCTGAAACAACCATAACTACTGCAGTGTCTAGATCATAAAATAAAACTCAATACTCAGATAAGCAGTTTACACAAAGAAGCCGGGGCGGAAGAAATCCGGTGTACAGGCCTGCTACTGAGGTCTGAGGAAGATGACTCTCCTGAAAAATGTTCAACAGAGGGGAGTCAGACCTTACTGAGTGAATTACTATAATATATATACATGCATACTAAATGTCAATGCACACAATCAAAAGTATATATAATATGTATATATACAAGCAAATACACGCAGATGCAATAAATTCATTTTATATATTTTTATTGAAAATCACAGTTCATGAAGGATCAAATAGAACCCTAGAATATCGCAACCTCAAAACAATGTTAGACAACACTCTAGCCATACAGGCTCACTTATTCCAATATATTCACTTATTCCATTTGGACAGTAGACTGGCCCCGAGACACTAAGTCAACCGAGCACCAGCAGTTTGACTGTCAGTGTGATTGGCCCCGAGACACTTAGTCAACCGAGCTCCAGCAATCACTGTCATGACCCAAAACAGGGGCCATGACCGGCGCTAGGGAAGGGGAATTCTTTCGAATCCGGAACCCGTAGCAAGCCTAAAAATAAAATAAAATATGCAATAATAATAACAACAGTATATAATGCAGCGGAAATAAAAATCATAAATATCATAATAACATCTGCACTAACTGGATTTAAATCAAATCCTCATCATTTCATATATATAAATCTTTTTATACAAATCCAGTTCAAATATAATACAACATCTCTTTAAATAGTTAATGACTACTGTAGTGTCTAGATAAAATAAACCTAAGACTCAGAGAAGCAGTTTACATAAAGAAGCCGGAATGGAAGAAATCCGGCGTACAGGCCTGCTACTTAGGTCTGAAGAAAATGACTCTCCTGAAAAATAGTCAACGGATGGGGAGTCAGACCTCACTGAGTGAATTACTATAATATATATACATGCATACTAAATGACAATGCATACAATCAACAGTATATATCTAATATGTATATATACAGGCAAATACACACAGATGCAATAAAATCATTTTATATATTTCATTGAAAATCATCGTATATGAAGGATCAAATAGAACCCTATGATATCGCAACCTCGAAAATAGTGTTAGACAACACTCTAGCCATACAGGCTCACTTATTCTAAAATATTCACTTATTCCATTTAGATAGTAGATTGGCCCCGAGACACTAAGTCAACCGAGCTCCAGTAGTCTGACTGTCAGTGTGATTAGCCCCGAGACACTTGGTCAACCGAGCTCCAGCAATCACACTCCGAAATCACATCACACATCAGATAAATCAGTTCCAATCAATATCCATAAATGGTTAGTAATATAGCTTAAATGCTATAAGTGCATCGGTACGTACTCGGTCCTAGTGCTACCCACTAGGTAGCACGTTCTATTGATATCCTTCATTAATAAATATAAAACATTCATTCACAAATAAATGATGCATGAATTTAAATAAAATAACAATATAAACCATATATATACTGAAAATATACCAAAAGTAAACTAGGTATATCTCGAGTATATATACGTCAAACAAATCCAATCAAATTACAAATTAAGCTAGAAATATATTTAAAAACATTTTAAATATAATTTATTAATAAAACATGCATATAATTTAATATATACCAAAAATAAACTAAAAATATACTTAAATACAAATCACATTATTTATGCATATTTAATCAAAATAAAACATGCATTTCTAAATCATGCACCTTAAACACACATATATATAAAATAGTAACTCACACTTAGTGCGCTCCACGAGATGGATCCGACAGGCCTGGTCCACTAGGCCTCAGTCTCGGCGCAACTAAACAAACAATAACGACATAAATTAGAATAAACCTAACAGAAAATCCTAGAACTCGATCTAGAATATTAAACACAGAATCGAGATTAGGGATCGACTGGACATCATGTTTTACGAGAATTCTACCAAAAATTCGGCAGAACCTCCCCTGTAAAATGGACATCTCTCTACTCAAAGAGTAGAGCCGACCCTGCAAAGAAACACACTTCAAAAAATAAGCTCAAAACGAATCCACAACCCCTCGGTCGGACTCCAAACTACAGTCTACCGACTGGGGTCCATAAACACAGAACAATTTCAGAAATACCAAAAATACCCTTATAACATAGAAATACATTTTATACATAGAAATTACATAATTAACCTTTAAACACAGTAAAAACCGATAAAAACTCATTTTATTAGTAAAATCGTATATTATATATATAATTGAAAATAATTCACGAAAAATAGTTTTAATTAGTTAAAAATACTAAATAATTTGTAGAAATCATTTTTATACCTTAAATAACTATTAAAACCAATTAAATTACATTTTTAGCCAATTTTATGTAAAATTACCAAAATGCCCTTATATATATAAATATACTATAATTACTTCAAAAATTCACCAAAAATAGTATAATTATCCAAAATTAATTTTCTCAACATATTTATCAATAATATCAATAATTAAACTCAATTTACCAATTAATTTTAATTAAAAACATAATTAACCTAATTTTCCCAAAATTACATAAAGTCAAATAATTCAAAATAAATACTTAGAAATTCATAAAAATTCCAAATAAATTTCTATAATTCATTTCAACACCTATATTCATCATAAAACACAATTTCATAATTTAATTAATTAATTTCCGAAAATTAGAAAATAATATTAAAATATTCAAAAATACCCAAAAATTGAAATAATCTCCAAAAATTCCACAAAAATTCATAAGTGTAGATTAATCTAAGGGGAACAACATTTGTGAAGGAATTTTTCATGAATCAAACAATTCAAAGTTCAAAAAAATCAAAACCCTAATATGGCCGAAATTGAAAATTCGAAACCTAAGCAAATCAAGACCATTTCAGCTCAAACCAAAGCTAGAATCACACTCACCGGAGCTCAAGGAGAAGAAAGAGACTGGTGGTGTCAAAAATGGTGGCCGGAATCGTCGTGATCGACGGTGGTTCAACTTTCGGCTTCTCCGGCCAAAAATGGCTTCTAGACGCCGAAAACAGCGGCGAAAGAGGCTGAGGAAGGTGGTGGCACACCGGACGGCACACCAATGGCAAGGGATCGGGACGGCAGCGACTAGATTTTCATGGCGAAGTGATCGGGGAAGAAGAGAGGAATCGGGGGCAAAAACGTAAGTTTCCAAAATTTTTGGTTTTTAACTTATAATATGTATATATATATACTTTATACTATATATTAAAATAATATTAAATTATACACATTAAATATACACCACACATATATAATTTAATATTTTAATAATTTATACTAAATAAAAATAATTAAATAATAATAAAACTAATAAATAATAAATATAATATTAGGGTAATATTAAACCCTAATTAAATAAATAATTGCATGTATACACGGTGTTTAATATTTTAAAATATGTATGAGTTCATGCAAGTCTATAAATATATTTAAAATAATTAATAATAAATTATTTACATGAAAATTTCCCCAAAAATGAATGTCTCGGGAGAATTTTACGTAAAGCACTTAAAATAATGATAAACAATTAAAAATCAATTTAACTTAAATAAAAGCTTATTAAATATCAATATTATATTTAAAAATTATTAACACTGCATATCCCGATGCAGTATTAAAATATTTAAAAAAAACACGGGATATTACAGTCTTCCCCTCTTACAAGAATTCGTCCCCGAATTCCAGAAAAAAAAATTACAGGATCAAGAAGGAAAGAGATACGGGTAAGAAGCTTGCATCTCAACTTCAGTCTCCCACGTATGCTCCTCAACTCTATTGTTATGCCACAGAACCTTGACCATCGGAATCTGCTTTGATCGCAACTGTCGAACTTGATAATCAACGATCGCCATAGGTTCTTCCACAAACGTCAAATCTTCACTCACTTCTACACTGTCGGGCTGCAAGATGTGTGAAGGGTCTGAGATATACTTCCTCAACATCGAGATATGAAATACTGGATGCACCTGTGACATACTCGGAGGCAAATCCAATCGATATGCAACAGTGCCAACTCTCTCCAGAATCTCAAACGGTCCGATATATCTCGGTGCCAACTTACCCTTCCTACCAAATCTCATCACACCCTTCATCGGAGATACCTTTAGAAAAATAAAATCTGTAACTTGAAACTCCACATCTCTGTGCCTAGGATCCGCATAAGTCTTCTGTCTGCTAACTGTGGCCTCTAATCTTCGCTTAATCACGGCGACTTTCTCTATAGCATCCTGAACCATCTCAGGTCCAATCAAAGCTCTCTCACCAATCTCATCCCAACTCAACGGGGATCTACACTTCCTTCCATATAATGCCTCGTACAGTGCCATGCCAATACTGCTATGGTAGCTGTTATTATATGCAAACTCTACGAGTGGCAAATGATTATCCCAGCTACCTCCCAAATCCAGGACACACATCCTCAACATATCTTCTAGTGTTTGGATCGTCCTCTCAGACTGACCATCTATCTGAGGATGAAAAGCAGTACTGAAGTCCAACCTAGTGCCCATCGCTTCCTGTAACTTCTGTCAAAAATGAGAAGTAAATACTGAACCTCTGTCTGACACAATGGACGCAGGTACTCCATGAAGGCACACAATATGCTTCACGTACAACTTTGCCAATCTAGCTACAGAGTAAGTGGCTTTCACCGGTAGGAAATGTGCAGACTTCGTCAATCTGTCTACAATCACCTAGAGGGAATCGTATCCATCCTTCGAACGAGGTAAACTGACCATAAAATCCATAGCTATCCTTTCCCACTTCCACTCGGGAATAGGAAGAGGCTGAAGCTTCCTAGAAGGCTTCTGATGTTCAGCTTTCACTTGCTGACACATCAGACACTTAGCAACATAATCAGCGACATCCTTCTTTAATCCATCCCACCAGTATAAATCTCTGATACTGTGGTACATCTTAGTGACACCTGGATGTACGTTATTGGCTGTGGAGTGTGCTTCCTCTAGGATCTCTTCTCTCAAATCATCCACATCAGGAACACACAATCTACCACTGATCCACAACACACCATCATCATCGAGTGTGAAATGAGTGAACTTCCCTGCTCTGACATTCTCTGCAAGCTCTTCTAGAATAGGATCTCGACTCTGAGCTGCTTTAATCCTATCCCTCAGTACAGATCGTACTTTAAACTAAGCTAGCAGTCCACTTGATCTACTAATCTTCATCATCAGACCTTGATCCACCAACAAATGCAACTCCTGGATCAACGGTCTCCTCATAACACCGATATGAGTAAGATTTCCTGAGGACTTTCTACTCAAGGCATCTGCTACCACATTAGCTTTACCCGAATGATATAGAATCTCACAATCATAGTCCTTTAACAATTCCAACCATCTTCTCTGCCTCAGATTTAGATCTCTCTGCTGAAAAATATACTTAAGGCTCTTGTGATCAGTAAATATCTCACAAGTCACCCCATACAGATAATGTCTCCAAATCTTCAAAGCAAAGATCACTGCAGCCATCTCAAGGTCATGTGTAGGATAGTTCTGCTCATGCTTCTTCAACTGCCTTGAAGCATAGGCTATCACCCTTCCATTCTACATTAGCACACAACCGAGGCCAATTCTAGAGGCATCATAATAAACTGTGAACTTGTCCACACTATTAGGCAAAGCTAACACTGGCGCTGTGGTCAATTTCTCCTTCAATAACTGAAAACTGTTCTTACAAGCTTCTGACCACTCGAATCTAACATTCTTCTGAGTCAAGCGAGTCATAGGGGATGCAATTCTGGAAAAATCCTGCACAAACCGCCTATAATACCCGGCTAAACCCAGAAAACTTCGAATCTCAATGACAGAAGTCGGTCTAGGCCACTCAGACACTGCTTCAATCTTCTGTGGATTAACCTGAATACCTTCTTTAGACACCACGTGTCCAAGCAAAGAAACACTCTCCATCTAGAAATCACAATTCGAGAATTTAGCATAAAGCTGATGATCTCTCAGTGTCTGTAGTACAATCCTCAAATGATATACATGCTCCTCCATACTCCTCAAATATACCAGTATATCATCAATGAAGACTACCACAAACTGATCCACATACGGTCTGAATACCCTGTTCATCAGGTCCATAAAAGCTGATGGTGCATTTGTCAAACCAAAAGACATCACCAGAAACTCATAATGACCATATCGCGTGCAAAATGCCATCTTAGGAAGATCGGCTTCACTAATCTGCAGCTGATGATAACCCGACCTCAAGTCAACCTTAGAAAAGAACTGTGCACCCTGTAGCTGATCAAACAAGTCATCTATCCTCTTGAGAGGATACTTGTTCTTCACTGTCACCTTGTTAAGCTCTCTGTAGTCAATGCACAGTCTCAGGGTACCATCCTTCTTCTTCATAAATAGGACTGGTGCACCCTAAGGAGAAACAATAGGTCTGATGAAACCCTTATCCAACTACTCTTGCAACTGCTCCTTCAACTCTTTCAACTCTGCAGGAGCCATTCTGTAGGGTGGCATAGATATAGGAGTAGTACTTGAAACCACATCTATACAGAATTCAATCTCTCTATGAGGTGGTAAAACTGGCAACTCCTTGGGAAAAACATCAGGAAACTCACAAGCAACAGGAACATCGATGAGTGACAACTTCTCCACTGAAGTATCCCTGACTAATGCCAAATATCCCTGATAACCTTTCCTCAATAACTTCCTAGTCGTAATAGCAGAAATAAGATTCTGAGGTGCTGAACTCCTATCACCCACAAACTTAAAATCTTCTTCATCAGGAATTCTGAAAGTCACCTATTTATTGCTGCAATCTACCATGGCATAGTGTTGAGATAACCAATCCATTCCCAAAATAACATTAAACTCCATCACATCCAATAAGATCAAATCATCGGGTAATTCTCTACCTCCCACAAGAACTGGACAACCAGAAAGAACAATATCGGTGTCCAAAGAATCGCTCAGAGGAGTGGCAACAGACAAAGGAATAGCCATCCTCGAAGCTTGCCAACAAGACTTGGAAGCAAAAATGGGAGAAACAAACGAATGCGTGGCACCCGGATCAAACAAAACCCATGCATCTAGGTAACAAACAGAAACAATACCTGCCACGACTGCATTAGATGCCTGAGCATCCTGCTGAGTGAGATGAAAAACTCTGGCCTATCCTCGACCTCTCTGCTGACTGGTAGAAGCTTGGCCAACACCTCTAGCACCTCCTCTAGTACCTCTACCACGACTCTGCTGTGGGACAAACTGAGTGGAACTCTGTTGCTGGGTTGGGGGTAACTAAAATGGCACGGGTGCAGCACTAGCAATCGACTGCTGTGGAAATCATGGAATCTGCGGCTGCTGATTCCCGGAATAAGGACACGATCTGGCAAAATGTCCTGTCTGCCAGCATCTAAAGCATGTCAGTGGTGTCAGATAACACGGTCCCTGATGGACTCTACTGCAGGTCTGGCATACACTAGCCACTGATCTAGAACTACGACCACTGCTGCTGCTCGAAGCACCTGGCCCGAATCTGAATGATCTACGCTGACCTCCACGGCCATGTCTACTACTCCGATGCACTTGCTGCTGCTATCTCCGACTCTGCTGAGTCAAACCTCACTGCTAACTACTCGATCCAACATGGAAACTCGAATACGGAGTAGCCTGCAATTCGCTCGACTGAACTCCCAGTTGGTAATAATCAGGCATCGCTCCCTGCCTAACTAGCCTCAGCTCAATCTCCTTGGCCAACTCAATCACAGACTCCAGAGTAAGGCCTACTGTAGGCATACCAGCAAAAGCAGAACCCAAACCAGTAACGTAGGCAGTGACCGTGAGATACTGGTCTCGCATCAAGTCCTCTGCATATCTACCCAGCTGAAGAAACTCTCGGGTATACTCCTCTACATATCAATCACCATGAGAAATGTTGGTCAATCAGAGACGATAGCTCAAACGAAGAGGCTCTGGACAGAATCTCCTCATAAACCGCTCTCAGAACTGAGCCCAGGTCATCGTCATCATGTAAGGCTGGATCATCTGAATGAACCAATCTAGGGCTGGTCCCTCGATAGAAAACTCGACGATCATGATCCGCTGGTACTCGGTATGAGCAGTCTGAGTCTGAGTCTCGATCGCATGCAGAAAATCTAACGGATTGGAAGTACTATCAAACATAATCCTGCCAACTCGGGCATAGAACAAAGCTGCCTTAGGGTCAAACATACCCTGCTGATAGACAAGTTGAACGACTGGAGGTACAGGAACATCAAATTCAGGCTCTACAGGCTCCTCGTCTTGTAACTCTCTCTGCCTACGGTGACCTGCCGCTCCTTGAGGTCTACCTCTACCACGACCTCTACGTTTAACTGGCTACTCAGGAGGTAAAACCTCATCCTGAAAAGACTCATCATCCTAGGCCTCAATGGTCGGTGGAGCGACACGCGCTCGCCTCCTCATTCTGAAAAGACAAACGGAAAGATTCAGACAAACAGACAACAGAGGAATAACGCAGAAAACTAAAATAAGGAATACTTATCAAGACATACTCGAACCTAATCCACTGCAGTAGTTACCAAAAGAAAACACAACTCTAAAAACTAGGGCCACAACTCACATAACTAAGCCCTGACACAGAACTCCGATCTGATACCAACTTTGTCACGACCCAAAATAGGGGCCATGATCGGCGCTAGGGAACGGGAATTCTTTCAAATCCGGAACCCGTAGCAAGCCTAAAAATAAAATAAAATATGCAATAATAATAACAACAGTATATAATGCAGCGGAAATAAAAATCATAAATATCATAATAACATCTGCACTAACTGGATTTAAATCAAATCCTCATCATTTCATATATATAAATCTTTTGATACAAATCCAGTTCAAATATAATACAACATCTCTTTAAATATTTAATGACTACTGCAGTGTCTAGATAAAATAAACCTAAGACTCAAAGAAGCAGTTTACACAAAGAAGCCGGGGCGGAAGAAATTCGGCGTACAGGCCTGCTACTGAGGTCTGAAGAAGATGACTCTCCTGAAAAATAGTCAATGGAGGGGAGTCAGACATCACTGAGTGAATTACTATAATATATATACATGCATACTAAATGACAATGCATACAATCAATAGTATATATCTAATATGTATATATACAGGCAAATACACACAGATGCAATAAAATCATTTTATATATTTCATTGAAAATTATCGTATATGAAGGATCAAATAGAACCCTATGATATCGCAACCTCAAAAATAGTGTTAGACAACACTCTAGCCATACAGGCTCACTTATTCCATTTAGACAGTAGACTGGCCCCGAGACACTAAGTCAACCGAGCTCCAGCAGTCTGACTATCAGTGTGATTAGCCCTGAGACACTTGGTCAATCGAGCTCCAGTAATCACACTCCCAAGTCACATCACACATCAGATAAATCAGTTCTAATCAATATCCATAAATGGTTAGTAATATAGCCTAAATGCTATAAGTGCATCGGTACGTACTCGGTCATAGTGCTGCCCACTAGGTAGCATGTTCTATTGATATCCTTCATTAATAAATATAAAACATTCATTCACAAATAAATGATGGATGAATTTAAATAAAATAACAATATAAACCATATATATACTGAAAATATACCAAAAGTAAACCAGGTATATCTCGAGTATATATACGTCAAACAAATCCAATCAAATTACAAATTAAGCTAGAAATATATTTAAAAACATTTTAAATATAATTTATTAATAAAACATGCATATAATTTAATATATACCAAAAACAAACCAAAAATAAACTAAAAATATACTTAAATACAAATCACATTATTTATGCATATTTAATCAAAATAAAACATGCATTTCTAAATCATGCACCCTAAACATATATATATATATATATATATATATATATATATATATATATATATATATATATATATATATATATATATATATATATATATATATATATAATAGTAACTCACACTTAGTGCGCTCCACGAGATGGATCTGACGGGCCTGGTCCACTAGACCTCGGTCTCGACGCAACTAAACAAACAATAACAACATAAATTAGAATAAACCTAACAAAAAATCCTAGAACTCGATCTAGAATATTAAACACAGAATCGAGATTAGGGATCGGCCGGACATCACGTTTTACGAGTCAGAACCTTCCCTGTAAAATGGACATCTCTCTACTTAAAGAGTAGAGCCGACCCTGCAAAGAAACAAACTTCGAAAAACAAGCTCAAAATAAATCCACAACCCCTCGGTCGGACTCCAAACTACAGTCTACTGACCGGGGTCCACAAACATAGAATAGTTTTTCAGAAATACCAAAAATACCCTTATAACATAGAAATACATTTTATACATAGAAATTACATAATTAACCTTTAAACATAGTAAAAACCGATAAAAACTCATTTTATTAGTAAAATTGTATATTATATATATAATTGAAAATAATTTATGAAAAATAGTTTTAATTAGTTAAAAATACTAAATAATTTGTAGAAATCATTTTTATACCTTAAATAACTATTAAAACCAATTAAATTACATTTTTAGCCAATTTTGTGTAAAATTACCAAAATGCCCTTATATATATAAATATACTATAATTACTTCAAAAATTCACCAAAAATAGTATAATTATCCAAAATTAATTTTCTAAACATATTTATCAATAATATCAACAATTAAACTCAATTTACCAATTAATTTTAATTAAAAACATAATTAACCTAATTTTCCCAAAATTACATAAACTCAAATAATTCAAAATAAATACTTAGAAATTCATAAAAATTCCAAATAAATTTCAATAATTCATTTCAACACCTATATTCGTCATAAAACATAATTTCATAATTTAATTAATTAATTTCCTAAAATTAGAAAATAATATTAAAATATTCAAAAATACCCAAAAATCGAAGTAATCTCCAAAAATTCCACAAAAATTCATACATGTAGATTAAGCTAAGGGGAACAACATTTGTGAAGGAATTTTTCATGAATCAAACAATTAAAAGTTCAAAAAAATAAAAAACCCTAATATGGCTGAAATTGAAAATTCGAAACCTAAGCAAATCAAGACCATTTCAGCTCAAACCAAAGCTAGAATCACACTCATCGGAGCTCAAGGAGAAGAAAGGGACTAGCGGTGTCAAAAATGGTGGTCGGAATCGTCGTGATCGACGGTGGTTCAACTTTCGGCTTCTCCGGCCAAAAATGGCTTCTAGACGTCGGAAACGGCTGCTACAGGTGGCGAAAGAGGCTGAGGAAGGTGGTGGCACACCGGACGGCTCACCAACGGCAAGGGATCGGGACGACAGCGATCGGATTTGCGCGGGGAAGTGATCGGGGAAGAAGAGAGGAATCGGGGGCAAAAATGTAATTTTCCAAAATTTTTGGTTTTTAACTTATAATATGTATATATATATATATATACTTTATACTATATATTAAAATAATATAAATTATACACATTAAATATACACCACACACATATAATTTAATATTTTAATAATTTATACTAAATAAAAATAATTAAATAACAATAAAACTAATAAATAATTAATAAAATATTAGGGTAATATTAAACCCTAATTAAATAAATAATTACATGTATACACAGTGTTTAATATTTTAAAATATGTATGAGTTCATGCAAGTGTGTAAATATATTTAAAATAATTAATAATAAATTATTTACGTGAAATTTTCCCCGAAAATGAAAGTCTCGGGAAAATTTTACATAAAACACTTAAAATAATGATAAACAATTAAAAATCAATTTAACTTAAATAAAAGCTTATTAAATATCAATATTATATTTAAAAATTATTAACACTGCATATTCCGATGCAGTATTAAAATATTTAAAAAAAACACGGGATATTACAATCATACTCCCAAATCACATCACACATCAGATAAATCAATTCCAATCAATATCCTCAAACTGGTTAGTAATATAGCCTAAATGCTATAAGCGTACCGGTACGTACTCGGTCCTAGTGCTGCCCACTAGGTAGCACGTTCTATCGATATCCTTTAATTTAATAAATAAACATACATTTATAAAAAGTAAATTATGCATGAATTGAATAAAACAACAACATAAACCATATATATACTAGAAATATACCAAAAATAAACCAGGTATATTTCAAGTATATATACGTCAAATAAATCCAATATAATAACAAAATAAGCTAGAAATATATTCAAAACCATTTTAAGCATAATTTATTAATAAAACATGCATATAATTTGAAAATATACCAATTATAAACTAAAGATAAACTTAAATACCAAATGAATTATTTATGCATAATTAATCAAAATAACATACATTTCTAAATCATGCACCCTAAAGCATATATATATAGAATAGTAACTCATACTTAGTGCGCTCCTCGAGATAGGTCCGACGGGCCTAGTCCACTAGGCCTCGGTCTCGGCGTAACTAAACAAACAATAAATAACAGACATCAGAATAAACCTAACATAAAATCCTAGAAACTCGATCTAGAATATTAGACACACAAACAGAATTAAGGTTCGACTAGACATCACGTTTTACGAGAAATCTACCAAAAATTCGGTAGAACCTCCTCTGTAAAATGGACATCTCTCTACTCAAAGAGTAGAGCCGACCCTGCAAAGAAACACACTTCGAACAACAAACATAGAAACATATCCACAACCCCTCGGTCGGACTCCAAACTACAGTCTACCGATCGGGGTCCACAATTCACAGAACAATTATAAAATACCAAAAATACCCTTATATCACAGAAATACATTTAATAAGTAGAAATTACGTAATTAACCTTAAAACACAGTAAAAATCGATAAAAACTCATTTTATTAGTAAAATCGTATATTATATATATAATTGAAAATAATTTACGAAAAATAGTTTTAATTAGTTAAAAATACTAAATAATTTGTATACCTTAAAAAACTATTAAAACCAATTTAATTACATTTTTAGTCAATTTAGGGTAAAATTACCAAAATACCCCTATATATATAAATATACTAAAATTACTCCAAAAATTCACCAAATATAGTATAATTATCCAAAAATTAATTTTCTCAACATATTAATCAATAATATCAATAATTAAACTCAATTAACTAATTAATTTCAATTAAAAACACAATTAACCCTATTTTCCAAAAATTACATAAACTAATTAAATTCAAAATAAATACATAGAAGTTCATAAAAATTCCAAATAAATTTCTATAATTCATTTCAACACCTATATTTATCATAAAACACAATTTCATAATTTAATTAATTAATTTTCGAAAATTATAAAATAATATTAAAATATTCAAAAATACCCAAAAATTAAAATAATCTCCAAAAATTCTACAAAAATTCACACATGTCGATTAAGCTACTAGGATCAACATTTGTGAAGGAATTTTTCATGAATCAATCAAATTAAAGTTCAAAAAAATCAAGAACCTTAATAGGCCGAAATTGAAAAATCGAAACCTAAGCAAATCAAGACCATTTTAAGTGAAACAAAGCTTGGAATCACACTCATCGGAGCTCAAGGAGAAGAAAGAGACCGGCGGTGTCGAAAACGGTGGCCAAAAACGTCGTGAACGATGTTAGCTTCCACTCTCGGCTTTCCGGCCAAAAATGACTTCCAGACGCTGGAAACAGCTGCAACAGGCGGCGGGGAAGGCTGAGGAAGGAGGTGGCACGCCGGGAGGCACATTGACGGCAAGGAAATGGGACGGCAGGCAGCGGAATGGCGATGGGGAACGGTCGGGAGGGAGGAGGAAGAAGAATGACAATCTTGTAAATAAACTAAACTTTAATTTTTCTTTTAATATTAAATGCATATATGTATATATATATACTTTACACTATATATTAAAATAATATAAAATCACACACATTAAATATACACCACACACATATAATTTAATATTTTAAAATTTAATACTAAATAAAAATAATTAAATAACAATAAAACTAATTAATAAATAATAAAATATTAAGGTAATTAATTAAACCCTAATTAAATAAATACACACATATATATTTTATTTAGTACTTTTAAAAAATATATATGAGTTCATGCAAGTCCGTAAATCTATTTAAAGTAATTAATAATAAATAATTTACGTGAAAATTTCCCCGAAAATAGTATTCTCGGGAAAATTTTACGTAAAGCACTTAAAATAATATACAATAATTAAAATAGGTTTTAAATACATATCAACTCGTAAAAATATCATAATATATATACAAAAATTATTAACACTGCATATCCCAATGAAATATTAAAACATTTAAAAACATGGGATATTACAGTATTTTCAATATTTTTGGAATTTAAATGTATTCTGTGTATATCTCGTGAATTGTGAACCTCGATAAGTAGAATCGTAGTTTGGGAGTCCGACCGAGGGGTTGTGTGGCTATATACTCGAAGTGTGTTTCTTTGTAGGAACGACTCTACTTTCTGAGTAGAGAGATGTTTGTTTTACAGGGGAGGTTCGGCCGAATTTTTGGTAGAATTCTCATAAAATGTGACATTCGGTCAAATCCCTATTCCTAGTCTATGTCCGATATTTTAGATCAAGTCTTTAGGAATTTCGTTAGATTTATTCTAATTTCGTGTTGTCGTTTATTTGTTTAGTTGCATCGAGACCGAGGCCTAATGGACCAGGCCTATTGAACCCGTCTCGTGGAGAGCATAATTATGAGTTGTTATTTTATATATACATGTATTAGGATGCATGTTTTTAGAGATGTATGTTTTAATTGTATGAATTATGCATAAATAATTTAATAAATGCGTAGGTATATTTTTGGTATACTTTAAATTAAATGCATGTTTTATTATTGATTTATACCTAAAATGTTTTAAAGTATATATATAGTTTATTTCTAGTTTATTTTGTAATTAAACTAAATTTATTTAACATATATATACTTGAAATATACTTGGTTTATTTTTGGTATATTTCTAGTATATATATGGTTTATATTGTCATTTTAATTAATGTCGTGCATAATTTATTTTATGAATGTATGGATTTATTTTGAATGAAGGATATCAATAGAACGTGCTAACTAGTGGGCTGCACTAGGACCGAGTACGTACCGATACGAAGATAGAATTTAGGTTAAATTACTAACCTATTTGTGGATATTGATCGGATTGATTTGTTTGATGTGTGATGTGATTTGAGAGTGTGATTGTTGAAGCTTGGTTGACCAAGTGTCTCGGGGCCAATCACACTGACAGTCAGATTGCTGGAGCTCGATTAACTTTGGTGTCTTGGGGCCAGTCTACTGTCCAAATGGAACAAGTGAACTTATTTGGGATAAGTGAGCCTATATGGCTAGAGTGTTGTCTAACACTATTTGAGGTTGCAATCATTTAGGGTTCTATTTGATCCTTCATAAAAGGTTATTACGTTCAGTATTATATTAAAATGATTTTGCTGCATCCGTGTGTGTTTGCATGTATATATATTTATTATATATATACTATTGAATGTGTGCATTTGTCATTTAGTTATGCATGTATATATATTATAACAATTCACTCAGTGAGGTCTGACTCCCCTCCGTTGATTCATTTTTTAGGAGAGTCTTCATCCTCAAACCTTAGTAGCAGACCTTTTGTCATGACCCAAAATGGGGCCATGACCGGCGCTAGGGAACGGGAATTCTTTTGAATTTGAAACCCGTAGCAAGCCTTAAAAATAAAATAAAACATGCAATAGTAATAAAAACAATACAATTAAGTAAATATTATGCAGCGGAATAAAATCATGAACATCAAAATAATATTTCCACCAAATGCAATATTATCAAATCCTCATCTCATATATAAATAAACTTTTAATACAAATTTCAGTTAAAATATTTAAAGTACATATCTCACATGAATATAATACATAAACCCACAACTATTTACGCCTACTGCAGTGTCTAGATTATAGAAATAAAACTCAAGTGAGCATATTACATAATGAAGCCGGGGTGGAAGAAATCCGGCGTACAGGTCTGCTACTAAGGCCTGATGAAGATGACTCTCCTAAACAATAGTCAACGGAGGGGAGTCAGACCTCACTGAGTGAATTACTATAATATATATACATGCATGCTAAATGCCAATGCACACAGTCAAAAGTATATATAATAAGTATGTATACAAGCAAATACACACAGATGCAATAAAATCATTTTATATATTTATTGAAAATCACTGTTTAAGAAGGATAAAATAGAACCCTAGAAAATTGCAACCTCAAAGCAGTGTTAAACAACACTCTAGCCATACAAGCTCACTTATTCCAAATATAATCACTTGTTCCATTTGGACAGTAGACTGGCCCCAAGACACTAAGTCAACCGAGCTCCAGCAGTCTGACTATCAGTGTGATTGGCCCCAAGACACTTGGTCAACCAAGCTCCAACAATCACACTCCCAAATCATAGCTTACATATCAAATAGTCAAATCCAATTAGTATCCACAAATGGTTAGTAATATAGCCTAAATGCTATAAGCGTACTGGTACGTACTCAGTCCTAGTGCCGCCCACTAAGTAGCACGTTCTATTGATATCCTTCATTATTAAATATAAAACATACATTCATAAATAAATGATGCATGTAATTGAAATGTACATCAACATAAACCATATATATACTAGAAATATATCAAAAGTAAACCAAGTATATTTCGAGTATATATATGTTAAATAAATCCAATTAAATTACAAAATAAACTAGAAATATATTCAAAAACATTTTAAACATAATTCATTAATAAAACATGCATATAGTTTAAAATATACCAAAAGTAAACTAAAATAAACTTAAGTACTAATTAAACCATTATGCATATTTAATCAAAATAAAACATATATTTCTAAAATCATGCACCCTAGAGCATACATATATAAAATAGCAACTCACTATTATTGCGCTCCTCGAGATGGGTCCACTAGGCCTCGGTCTCGGCGCAACTAAACAAATAAAAATGACAAGAATCAGAACAAATCTAATAGAAGTTCTAAAGACTCGATCTAGAATACTAGACACAGGATTAAATCAGAATTCGACCGGACATCACGTTTTATGAGAATTCTACCGAAAATCCGGCAGAACCTCCCTTGTAAAACGGACATCTCTCTACTTAAAGAGTAGAGTCGGCCCTGCAAAGAAACACACTTCGAAAATAACACAAAATTCTCAATCAAAATCCCTCGGTCAAACTCCAAACCACAAATCACCGATCGAGGTCCACAATTCGCAGATTATTTACAAAATACCGAAAATACCCTTATATAATAAAAATACATTTTATCAGTAGAATTTATGTAATTAACCCTAAAACACAGTAAAAACCGATAAAACTCATTTTATTAGAAATATCGTATATTATATATATAATTGAAAATAATTTACGAAAATAGTTTTAATTAGTAAAAAATACTAAATAATTTGTAGAAATCATTTTTATACCTTAAATAACTATTAAAACCGATTTAATTACATTTTTAGCCAATTTAGGGTAAAATTACCAAAATACCCCTATATATATAAATATACTAAAATTAATCCAAAAATTTACTAAAAATAATATAATTACTCAAAATTAATTTTCTCAACATATATTTCTATAATATCAATAAATATATTTAATTAACCAATTAATTTCAATTAAACACATAATTAACCCTATTTTCTCAAAATTACATAAACTAAATAAATTCAAAATAAATACATAAAAATTCACAAAAATTCCAAATAAATTTATGTAATTCATTTCAACACCTATATTTACTATAAAACAAAATTTCATAATTTAATTAATTAATTTTCGCAAATTAGAAAATAATAATAAAATAATCAAAAATACCCAAAAATCAAAATAACTTCCAAAAATTCCATAAAAATTCCCACAGTTTGTGAAGGAATTTTTCATGAATCAATCAAATTGAAGGTAAAAAAAATCAAGAACCCTAATAGGCCGAAATTGAAAAATCAAAACCTAAGCAAATCTAGACCATTTTAAATGAAACAAAGCTTGGAATCACACTCATCGGAGCTCAAGGAGAAGATAGAGACCGGCGGTGTTGAAGACGGTGGTCAGAATCAGCTTGATCGATGATGGGACAAAGGTTCGGTTTTCCAACAATAACAGAGGGAAACAGCGCCGGAGAAGAGAAGAAAAGGTGGTAGAGCTGCTAGCTGAGAAGGGCGGAGCTTAGGGTGGCACACCGATGGCCTGAAAATGGGAGTAGCAACGGTGAGGGTGACGGAAATCGATCGGGAAGAAGAAGAGGGAGGAGTGGCAGAACCGTAATTTTGGCAAACTTTATTTTTTACAATATATTATGTATATATGAATATATATATATATACTCACACTATATATTATATTAATATAAACTTTCACACACATAAGTTAATATATTAAATAATTTATACACTTAAAAAAAATAATTAAATAATATTAAAACTAAATAACAAATAATAAAAATTAGGGTAATTTATTAAACCCTAGTTAAATTTAAATATATACACATATATACCCTTTATTTTAGCACCTTTTAAATATATATATGAGTTCATGAAAATGCGTAAATTTGTTTAAAATATTTAATATTAAATTATTTACATGTTAATTTCCCCGAAAATGCAAGTCCTGGGAAAATTTTACGTAAAGTACTTAAAATAATATAAACAATAAAAAATTAGTTTTAATTAAATAACTAACTCATAAAATATCAAAAATATATGCAAAAATTATTAACACTGCATATCCCGATGTAGTATAAAAATATTTAAAAACATGGGATATTACAGTCTTCCCCCCTTACAAGAATTCATCCCCGAATTCCAGAAAAGAAAATTACAAGATCAAGAAGGGAAGAGATATGGGTAAGAAGCTCGCATCTCAACTTCAGTCTCCCATGTATGCTCCTCAACTCTATTGCTATGCCACAGAACCTTGACCATCAGAATTTGCTTCGACCACAACTGTCGAACTTGATAGTCAATAATTGCCACAGTTCTTCCACAAATGTCAAATCTTCACTCACTTCTACACTGTCGGGCTGCAACACGTGTGAAGGGTCTGAGATATACTTCCTCAGCATCGAGATATGAAACACCGGATGCACCTGTGACATACTTGGGGGCAAAGCTAACCGATATGCAACAGTGCCAATTATCTTCAAAATCTCAAACGGTCCGATATATCTCGATGCTAACTTACCCTTCCTGCCAAATCTCATAACACCCTTCATCGGAGATACCTTCAGAAAAATAAAATCCCTGACCTGAAATTCCACATCTATGCACCTAGGATCCGCATAGCTCTTCTGCCTGCTAACTGCGGTCTCTAATTTACGCTTAATCACGGTGACTTTCTCTGCAGCATCCTGAACCATCTTAGGTCCAGTCAAATCTCTTTTACCAATCTCATCCCAACTCAGAGGGGATCTACACTTCCTTCCATACAATGCCTCATACAGTGCCATGCCAATACTGCTATGGTAGCTATTATTATATGCGAACTCTACGAGTGGCAAATGATCATCCTAGCTACCTCCTAAATCCAGGACACACATCCTTAATATATCTTCCAGTGTTTGGATCATCCTCTCAAACTGACCATCTGTCTGAGGATGAAAAGTAGTACTGAAATCCAACCTAGTGCCCATCGCTTCCTGCAACTTCTGCCAAAAATGAGAAGTAAACACCGAACCCTTGTCTAACACAATGGACACAGGTACTCTATGAAGGCACACAATATGCTTCACATATAACTTCACTAATCTATCTACAGAATATGTGGCTTTCATAGGTAAGAAGTGTGCAGACTTAGTCAACCTGTCTACAATCACCCAGATGGAATCATATCCATCCTTGGAACGAGGTAAACTAACCACAAAATCCATAGCTATCCTTTCCTATCAGGAATAGGAAGAGGCTAAAGCTTCCAAAAAGGCTTTTGATGTTCAATTTTCACTTGCTGACACATTAGGCACTTAGCAACATAATCAGTGTAATATCCCGTGTTTTTTTAAAAATATTTTTACACTGTACCGGGATATACAGTGTCAATAATTTTTATGCATTATGCGATATTTTTATGAGTTAATATGTATTTTAAACCTATTTTAATTACTGTGTCTTATATACAGTGTTTTACGTAAAATTTTCCCGGGACTTTCATTTTCGGGGAAATTTCCACGTAAACAATGTATTATTAATTATTTTAAATGTATTTACGGGTTTGCATGAACTCATACATATTTTTAAATTATTAAATAAAGCCTGTGTGTGTATATTTATTTAATTAGGGTTTATTATTACCCTAATATTTTATTATTTATTTATTATTATTTGATTATTTTATTTATTATTAAATTATTAAAATTTATTATTTTATTATTAATTATTTATTAATATTTAATTATTTTAATTTATTTTATTTTTTTATTTTTTTCTTTTTCTCTTTCTTTTCCTTTTTCTTTTTCTTTTTCTTTCCTTTTTCTTTCTTTTTCTTTTTCTTCTTCTTCTTCTTTCTCTCCCGCGGGCGCCGACCACCACCATTTTCTCACCGCCGTTTCTCCCTCCTCCGGCCACCGTTTTCAACACCGCCGGTCTCTATCTTCTCCTTGAGCTCCGGTGAGTGTTATTCTAGCTTTGGTTTGAGCTAAAATGGTCTAGAATTGCTTAGGTTTCGATTTGAAAATTTCGGCCTCTTTGGGTTTTTGATTTTTTTGAGCTTCGATTTGGATGATTCATGGAAACTTCCTTCACAAATGTTGTTCCTGGTAGCTTAATCTTCATGTATGAATTTTTACAGAATTTTTGGAGATTGTTTGGATTTTTGGGTATTTTTGAATATTTTAATATTATTTTCTAATTTTCGGAAATTAATTATTTAAATTATGAAATTGGAGTTTATGGTTGAATTAGGTGTTGAAATGAATTATAGGAATTTATTTGGAATTTTTATGAATTTCTAAGTATTTATTTTTAATTATTGAAGTTTATGTGATTTTGTAAAATTAAGTTAATTGTGTTTTAAATTGAATTTAATTGGTTAATTGAGTTTAATTATTGATATTATTGATAAATATGTTGAGAAAATTAATTTTGGATAATTGTATGATTTTTGGTGAATTTTTGAAGTAATTTAGGTATATATATATATATAGGGGTATTTTGGTAATTTTACCCTAAATTGTCTAAAAATGTAATTTAATTGGTTTTAATATTTATTTAAGGTATAAAAATGATTTCTACAAAATATTTAGTATTTTTAACTAATTAAAACTATTTTCCGGGAATTATTTTCAATTATATATATAATATACGGTTTTTCTAATAAAATGAGTTTTAATCGGTTTTTACAGTGTTTCAAGGTTAATTATGTAATTTCTACCTATAAAATGTATTTTTATGATTTAAGGATATTTTTGGTATATTTGAATATATATTCTGTGTTTGTGGACCCCGGTCGACAGATTGTAGTCTGGAGTCCGACCGAGGGGTTGTGATTGATTGTGGTGTTTATTTTTGAAGTGTATTTTCTTTGCAGGGTTGGCTCTACTCTTTTGAGTAGAGAGATGTCCGTTTTACAGGGGAGGTTCTGTCGGATTTCCGGTAGAATTCTCGTAAAACGTGATATCCAGTCGAACCCTAATTTCCGATTCTGTGTTGAATACTCTAGATTTAATTCTAGGATTTCTGTTAGGGTTATTCTGATGTCGATTAATTATTTCTTGTTTAGTTGCACCGAGACCGAGGGTTAGTGGACCAGGCCCGTCGGACCCGTCTCGTGGAGCGCATTAGGTGAGTTACTATATTATATATATATACTTAGGACGCATGATTTAGAAAATGCATGTTTTATTTTGACTAAATATGCATAAATAACATGATTTATATTCAAGTATATTTTTGGTATATAATAAATTATATACATGTTTTATTAATAAAATATATTTAAAATGTTTTTAAATATATTTTTAGTTTAATTCATGATTTGATTGGATTTATTTGACATATATATACTCAAAATATACCTGGTTTATGTTTGGTATATTTTCGGTATATATATATGGTTTATATTGCTATTTCATTTATATCCATGCATCATTTATTTTTGTGAATGAATGTTTTATATTTAAGAATGAAGGATATCAATAGAACGTGCTACCTAGTGGGCAGCACTAGGACCGAGTACGTACCGGTACGCCTATAGTATTTAGGCTTTATTATTGACTATTTGTGGATATCGATTTGATTATGATTATTGATATATGTGAGATGTGGTTTGGGTGTGATTGCTGGAGCTCGGTTGACCAAGTGTATCGGGGCCAATCACACTGGCAGTTAGACTGCTGGAGCTCGGTTGACTTAGTGTCTCGGGGCCAGTCTACTGTCTAAATGGATTAAGTGGATATATTTGGTATAAGTGAGCCTGTATGGCTAGAGTGTTGTTTAACACTATTTTTCTGAGGTTGCGATATTCTAGGGTTCTATGTGATCCTTCATAAAAGAGGTTTTTCAGACAAAATATATAAAATGATTTTTCTGCATCTGTATGAACTTGCCTGTATATATACATATTACTCATATACTGTTGACTGTATGCATTATCACTTAGAGTGTATGTATATGTATTATAGTAATTCACTCAGTGAGGTCTGACTCCCCTCCGTTGACTATTTTTCAGGAGAGTCAACTTCCTCAGACCTCAGTAGCAGGTCGATACGCCGGATTTCTTCCGCCCCGGCTTCTTTATGTAAATTGTCTACTTGAGTCTTATTTATTTTATCTAGACACTGCAGTAGTTGTGAATTAAAGTATTTGTTTTAAAGAGATGTATTATAGTAAAACTGGATTTGTATTAAAGATTATACATTTATGAGATTATATATGTGGTTTGATGAGTTTTGAATTGAATCCAGTTGATATGGATGATATTGTAATATTTATGATTTTTATTTTCCGCTGCATATTATATTTTTATGGTTATTATTGCATATTTATTTTATTTTTAGGCTTGCTACGGGTTCCGGATTCGAAAGAATTCCCGTTCCCTAGCGCCGGTCATGGCCCCTGTTTTGGGTCGTGACAAAGTTGGTATCAGAGCGAAGTTCGTTTCAGAGCGGAGTTCTGTGTCAGGGCTTAGTTATGTGAGTTGTGGCCCTAGTTTTAAAGTTGTGTTTTCTGTTGGACTACTGCAGTGTATTAGGTTCGAGTATGTCTTGATGAGTATTCCTTGCTGTAGTTTTCAGCGTTATTCCTCCGTTGTCTGTTTTGTCTGAATCTTTTCGTTTGCCTTTTCAGAATGAGGAGGCGAGCGCGTGTCACTCCACCGGTCGTTGAGGCCGAGCATGATGAGTCTTTTCAGGATGAGGTTTTACCTCCTGAGCTGCCAGTTAGGCGTAGAGGTCGTGGCAGGGGTAGACCTCGAGGAGCGGCAGGTCGCCGTAGGCAGAGAGAGTTACAGGACGAGGAGCCTGTTGAGCCTGAGTTTGATGTTCCTGTTCCTCCAGTTGTTCAGCCTGTTCAGCCTGCCTATCAGCAGGGTATGTCTGACCCTGAGGCAGCTTTGTTCTATGCCAGAGTTGGCAGGATTGCTTTTGATGGTACTTCTGATCCTTTAGATTTTCTGCATGCGATTGAGACTAGGACTCGGACTGCTCATACCGAGTACCAGAGGATCATGATCGTTGAGTTGTCTGTTGAGGGACCAGCCTTGGATTGGTTCATTCAGATGATCCAGCCCTTCATGATGACGATGACATGGGCTCAGTTTCAAGAGCGATTCATGAGGAGATTTTGTCCAGAGCCTCTTCGTTTGAGTTATCGTCTCCGGTTGACTAGTATTTCTCGTGGAGATCAATCAGTAGAGGAGTATACCCGAGAGTTCCTTCGTCTGGGTAGTTATGCTGAGGATCTGATGCGAGATCAGTATTTTGCTGTTACTACGTATGTTACTGGTTTGGGTTCAGCTTTTGCTGGTATGCCTACAACAGGTCTTACTCTTGAGTCGGTGATTGAGCTAGCTAAGGAGATTGAGCTGAGGTTAGTTAGGCAGGGAGCGATGCCTGATTATTACCAGTTGGGAGTTCAGTCGAGTGGATTGCAGGCTACTCCGTATTCGAGTTTTCATGTTGGATCGAGTAGTCAGCGGCGAGGTTCGACTCAGCAGAGTCAGAGACAGCAGCAGCGAGTGCATCGGAGCAGTAGACATGGTCGTGGAGGTCAGCGTAGATCATTCAGATTTGGGTCAGGTGCTTCGAGCAGCAGCAGTGGTCGTAGTTCTGGATCAGCGGCCAGAGTTTTTCATCTGACTCAGCAGGATGCTCAGGCATCTAATGCAGTCGTGGCAGGTATTCTTTCTGTTTGTTACCTGGATGATTTGGTTTTGTTTGATCCGGGTGCCACGCATTCGTTTGTTTCTCCTATTTTTGCTTCTAAATCTTGTTGGCAAGGTTCGAGGATGGCTTTTCCTTTGTCTGTTGCCACTCCTCTGAGTGATTCTTTGGACGCCGATATTGTTCTTTCTGGTTGTCCAGTTCTCGTGGGAGATAGAGAATTACCCGTTGATTTGATTTTGTTGGATGTGATGGAGTTCGATGTTATTTTGGGAATGGATTGGTTATCTCAGCATTATGCCGTGGTTGATTGCAGGAATAAGAAGGTGATTTTCAGAATTCCTGGTGAAGTAGAATTTAAGTTTGTTGGTGATAGGAGTTCAGCACCTCAGAATCTTATTTCTGTTATTTCAGCTAGGAAGTTGTTGAGGAAAGGTTGTCAAGGGTTTTTGGCATTGGTTAGGGATACGTCAGTGGAGAAGTTGTCACTCACAGATGTTCCTGTTGCTTGTGAGTTTCCTGATGTTTTTCCCGAGGAGTTGCCAGGTTTACCACCTCATAGAGAGATTGAGTTCTGTATAGATATGGTTCCAGGTATCACTCCTATATCTATGCCACCCTATCGTATGGCTCCTGCAGAGTTGAGAGAGTTGAAGGAGCAGTTGCAAGAGTTGTTGGATAAGGGTTTTATTAGACCTAGTGTTTCCCCTTGGGGTGCACCAGTCTTGTTTGTGAAGAAGAAGGATGGTACCCTGAGACTGTGCATTGACTACAGAGAGTTGAATAAGGTGACAGTGAAGAACAAGTATCCTCTCCCGAGGATAGATGATTTATTTGATCAGTTACAGGGTGCACAGTTATTTTCTAAGGTTGACTTGAGGTCGGGTTATCATCAGCTGCGGATTAGTGAAGCTGATATTCCTAAGACAGCGTTCCGCACTCGATATGGTCATTATGAGTTTCTGGTGATGTCTTTTGGTTTGACTAATGCACCAGCAGCTTTTATGGACCTGATGAACAGAGTATTCCGACCGTATATGGATCAGTTTGTAGTAGTCTTCATTGATGATATACTGGTATATTCGAGGAGTATGGAAGAGCACGTATATCACTTGAGGATTGTACTACAGACACTAAGAGATCATCAGCTTTATGCTAAATTCTCGAAGTGTGATTTCTGGATGGAGAGTGTTTCTTTTCTTGGACACGTAGTGTCTAAAGAAGGTATTCAAGTTGATCCACAAAAGATTGAAGCAGTATCTGAGTGGCCTAGACCTACTTCAGTTACTGAGATTCGGAGTTTTCTGGGTTTAGCCGGGTATTATAGGCGGTTTGTGCAGGATTTTTCCAGGATAGTAGCCCCTATGACTCGCTTGACTCAGAAGAATGTTAGATTCGAGTGGTCAGAAGCTTGTGAGAATAGTTTTCAGTTGTTGAAGGAGAAGTTGACCACAGCGCTAGTATTAGCTTTGCCTAATAGTGTGGATAAGTTCACAGTTTACTGTGATGCCTCTAGAATTGGTCTTGGTTGTGTGTTGATGCAGAATGGAAGGGTGATAGCCTATGCTTCGAGGCAGTTGAAGAAGCATGAGCAGAACTATCCCACACATGATCTTGAGATGGCTGCAGTGATCTTTGCTTTGAAGATTTGGAGACATTATTTGTACGGGGTGACTTGTGAGATATTTACTGATCACAAGAGCCTTAAGTACATTTTCCAGCAGAGAGATTTGAATCTGAGGCAGAGAAGATGGTTGGAACTGTTGAAGGATTATGATTGCGAGATTCTTTACCATCCGGGTAAAGCTAATGTGGTAGCAGATGCCTTGAGTAGGAAGTCTTCAGGTAGTCTTGCTCACATCGGTGTGGAGAGGAGACCATTGATCCAGGAATTGCATCTGATGGTGGATCAAGGTCTGATGATGAAGATCAGTAGATCAGGTGGACTGTTAGCTCAGTTTAAAGTACGATATGTACTAAGGGATAGGATTAAAGCAGCTCAGAGCCGAGATCCTATTCTAGAAGAGCTTGTAGAGAATGTCAGAGCAGGGAAGTTCACTGATTTCACACTCGATGATGATGGTGTGTTGTGGATCAGTGGTAGATTGTGTGTTCCTGATGTGGATGATTTGAGAGAAGAGATCCTAGAGGAAGCACATTCTACAGCCTACAGCGTTCATCCTGGTGTTACTAAGATGTACCACAGTATCAGAGATCTATACTGGTGGGATGGATTGAAGAAGGATGTTGCTGATTATGTTGCTAAGTGCTTGACGTGTCAGCAAGTGAAAGCCGAACATCAGAAGCCTTCTGGGAAGCTTCAGCCTCTTCCTATTCCCGAGTGGAAGTGGGAAAGGATAGCTATGGATTTTGTGGTTGGTTTACCTCATTCGAAGGATGGATACGATTCCATCTGGGTGATTGTAGACAGATTGACGAAGTCTGCACATTTCTTGCCTGTGAAAGCCACATATTCAGTTGCTAGATTGGCGAAGTTGTATGTGAACCATATTGTGTGCCTTCATGGAGTACCTGTGTCCATTGTGTCAGACAGAGGTTCGGTGTTTACTTCTCGTTTTTGGCAGAAGTTGCAGGAAGCGATGGGCACTAGGTTGGATTTCAGTACTGCTTTTCATCCTCAGACAGATGGTCAGTCTGAGAGGATGATCCAGACACTGGAAGATATGTTGAGGATGTGTGTCTTGGATTTGAGAGGTAGTTGGGATGATCATTTATCGCTTGTTGAGTTTGTATATAATAACAGCTACCATAGCAGTATTGGCATGGCACCATATGAGGCGTTGTATGGAAGGAAGTGTAGATCCCCGTTGAGTTAGGATGAGATCGGTGAGAGAGTTTTGACTGGACCAGAGATGGTTCAAGATGCTGCAGAGAAAGTCGCCGTGATCAAGCGCAGGTTAGAGACCGCAGTTAGCAGACAGAAGAGTTATGCGGATCCTAGGCGCAGAGATGTGGAGTTTCAGGTTGGAGATTTCGTTTTTCTGAAAGTATCTCCGATGAAGGGTGTGATGAGATTTGGCAGGAAGGGTAAGTTAGCACCGAGATATATTGGACCGTTTGAGATTCTGGAGAGAGTTGGCACTGTTGCATATCGGTTGGATTTGCCTCCGAGTATGTCACAGGTGCATCCAGTATTTCATATCTCGATGTTGAGGAAGTATATCTCAGATCCTTCACACGTGTTGCAACCCGACAGTGTGGAAGTGAGTGAAGATTTGACGTTTGTGGAAGAACCTGTGGCGATCGTAGATTTTCAAGTTCGACAGTTGGGATCGAAGCAGATTCCGATGGTCAAGGTTTTGTGGCGTAGCGACAGAGTTGAAGAGCATACGTGGGAGACTGAAGCTGAGATGCGAGCTTCTTACCCGTATCTCTTTCCTTCCTGATTCTGTAATCTTATTTTCTGGAATTCGGGGACGAATTCTTGTAAGGGGGGAAGACTGTAATATCCCGTGTTTTTTTAAAAATATTTTTACACTGTACCGGGATATACAGTGTCAATAATTTTTATGCATTATGCGATATTTTTATGAGTTAATATGTATTTTAAACCTATTTTAATTACTGTGTCTTATATACAGTGTTTTACGTAAAATTTTCCCGGGACTTTCATTTTCGGGGAAATTTCCACGTAAACAATGTATTATTAATTATTTTAAATGTATTTACGGGTTTGCATGAACTCATACATATTTTTAAATTATTAAATAAAGCCTGTGTGTGTTATATTTATTTAATTAGGGTTTATTATTACCCTAATATTTTATTATTTATTTATTATTATTTGATTATTTTATTTATTATTAAATTATTAAAATTTATTATTTTATTATTAATTATTTATTAATATTTAATTATTTTAATTTATTTTATTTTTTTATTTTTTCTTTTTCTCTTTCTTTTCCTTTTTCTTTTTCTTTTTCTTTCCTTTTTCTTTCTTTTTCTTTTTCTTCTTCTTCTTCTTTCTCTCCCGTGGGCGCCGACCACCACCATTTTCTCACCGCCGTTTCTCCCTCCTTCGGCCACCGTTTTCAACACCGCCGGTCTCTATCTTCTCCTTGAGCTCCGATGAGTGTTATTCTAGCTTTGGTTTGAGCTAAAATGGTCTAGAATTGCTTAGGTTTCGATTTGAAAATTTCGGCCTCTTTGGGTTTTTGATTTTTTTGAGCTTCGATTTGGATGATTCATGGAAACTTCCTTCACAAATGTTGTTCCTGGTAGCTTAATCTTCATGTATGAATTTTTACAGAATTTTTGGAGATTGTTTGGATTTTTGGGTATTTTTGAATATTTTAATATTATTTTCTAATTTTCGGAAATTAATTATTTAAATTATGAAATTGGAGTTTATGGTTGAATTAGGTGTTGAAATGAATTATAGGAATTTATTTGGAATTTTTATGAATTTCTAAGTATTTATTTTTAATTATTGAAGTTTATGTGATTTTGTAAAATTAAGTTAATTGTGTTTTAAATTGAATTTAATTGGTTAATTGAGTTTAATTATTGATATTATTGATAAATATGTTGAGAAAATTAATTTTGGATAATTGTATGATTTTTGGTGAATTTTTGAAGTAATTTAGGTATATATATATATATAGGGGTATTTTGGTAATTTTACCCTAAATTGTCTAAAAATGTAATTTAATTGGTTTTAATATTTATTTAAGGTATAAAAATGATTTCTACAAAATATTTAGTATTTTTAACTAATTAAAACTATTTTCCGGGAATTATTTTCAATTATATATATAATATACGGTTTTTCTAATAAAATGAGTTTTAATCGGTTTTTACAGTGTTTCAAGGTTAATTATGTAATTTCTACCTATAAAATGTATTTTTATGATTTAAGGATATTTTTGGTATATTTGAATATATATTCTGTGTTTGTGGACCCCGGTCGACAGATTGTAGTCTGGAGTCCGACCGAGGGGTTGTGATTGATTGTGGTGTTTATTTTTGAAGTGTATTTTCTTTGCAGGGTCGGCTCTACTCTTTTGAGTAGAGAGATGTCCGTTTTACAGGGGAGGTTCTGCCGATTTCCGGTAGAATTCTCGTAAAACGTGATATCCAGTCGAACCCTAATTTCCGATTCTGTGTGAATACTCTAGATTTAATTCTAGGATTTCTGTTAGGGTTATTCTGATGTCGATTAATTATTTCTTGTTTAGTTGCACCGAGACCGAGGGTTAGTGGACCAGGCCCGTCGGACCCGTCTCGTGGAGCGCATTAGGTGAGTTACTATATTATATATATATACTTAGGACGCATGATTTAGAAAATGCATGTTTTATTTTGACTAAATATGCATAAATAACATGATTTATATTCAAGTATATTTTTGGTATATTTTTGGTATATAATAAATTATATACATGTTTTATTAATAAAATATATTTAAAATGTTTTTAAATATATTTTTAGTTTAATTCATGATTTGATTGGATTTATTTGACATATATATACTCAAAATATACCTGGTTTATGTTTGGTATATTTTCGGTATATATATATGGTTTATATTGCTATTTCATTTATATCCATGCATCATTTATTTTTGTGAATGAATGTTTTATATTTAAGAATGAAGGATATCAATAGAACGTGCTACCTAGTGGGCAGCACTAGGACCGAGTACGTACCGGTACGCCTATAGTATTTAGGCTTTATTACTGACTATTTGTGGATATCGATTTGATTATGATTATTGATATATGTGAGATGTGGTTTTGGGTGTGATTGCTGGAGCTCGGTTGACCAAGTGTATCGGGGCCAATCACACTGGCAGTTAGACTGCTGGAGCTCGGTTGACTTAGTGTCTCGGGGCCAGTCTACTGTCTAAATGGATTAAGTGGATATATTTGGTATAAGTGAGCCTGTATGGCTAGAGTGTTGTTTAACACTATTTTTCTGAGGTTTGCGATATTCTAGGGTTCTATGTGATCCTTCATAAAAGAGGTTTTTCAGACAAAATATATAAAATGATTTTTCTGCATCTGTATGAACTTGCCTGTATATATACATATTACTCATATACTGTTGACTGTATGCATTATCACTTAGAGTGTATGTATATGTATTATAGTAATTCACTCAGTGAGGTCTGACTCCCCTCCGTTGACTATTTTTCAGGAGAGTCAACTTCCTCAGACCTCAGTAGCAGGTCGATACGCCGGATTTCTTCCGCCCCGGCTTCTTTATGTAAATTGTCTACTTGAGTCTTATTTATTTTATCTAGACACTGCAGTAGTTGTGAATTAAAGTATTTGTTTTAAAGAGATGTATTATAGTAAAACTGGATTTGTATTAAAGATTATACATTTATGAGATTATATATGTGGTTTGATGAGTTTTGAATTGAATCCAGTTGATATAGATGATATTGTAATATTTATGATTTTTATTTTCCGCTGCATATTATATTTTTATGGTTATTATTGCATATTTATTTTATTTTTAGGCTTGCTACGGGTTCCGGATTCGAAAGAATTCCCGTTCCCTAGCGCCGGTCATGGCCCCTGTTTTGGGTCGTGACAATCAGTGACATCCTTCTTCAGTCCATCCCACCAATATAAATCTCTGATACTGTGGTACAACTTAGTGACACCTAGATGTACGCTATAGGCTGTAGAATGTGCTTCCTCTAGGATCTCTTCTCTCAAATCATCCACATTAGGAACACACAATCTACCATTGATCCACAACACACCGTCATCATCAAGTGTGAAATCAGTGAACTTCCCTGCACGAACATTCTCTGCAAGCTCTTCTAGAATAGGATCTCAACTCTGAGTTGCTTTAATCCTATCCCTCAGTATATATCGCACCTTAAATTGAGCTAGCAGTCCACCCAACCTACTAATCTTCATCATCAGACCTTGATCCACCAACAGATGTAACTCCTGGATCAACGGTCTCCTCTCAACACTGATATGAGCAAGACTACCTGAGGACTTCCTACTTAAGTCATCTGCTACCACATTAGCCTTGCCCGGATGATATAATATCTCACAGTCATAATCCTTCAACAACTCTAACTATCTACTCTGCCTTAGATTCAGATCTCTCTGTTGGAAAATGTACTTAAGGCTCCTATGATCAATAAAAATCTCACAAGTCACCCCATACAGATAATGTCTCCAAATCTTCAGAGCAAAGATCACTGCAACCATCTCAAGGTCATGTGTAGGATAGTTCTGCTCATGCTTCTTCAACTGTCTCAAAGCATAGGCTATCACCCTTTCATTTTGCATTAGCACACAACCAAGGCCAACTCTAGAGGCATCACAATAAACTGTGAACTTATCCACACTATTAAGCAAAGCTAACACTGGGGCTGTGGTCAATTTCTCCTTCAACAACTGGAAGCTATTCTCACAAGCTTCTGACCACTCAAATCTAACATTCTTCTGAGTCAAGCGAGTTATAGGGGCTATAATTTTAGAAAAATCCTATACAAATCGCCTATAATACCTATCTAAACCCAGAAAACTCTGAATCTCAGTAATAGAAGTCGGTCTAGGCCACTCAGACACTGCTTCAATCTTCTGTGGATCAACTTGGATACCTTCTTTAAACACCACGTGTCCAAGAAAAGAAACACTCTCCATCCATAAATCACACTTTGAGAATTTAGCTTAAAGCTGATAATCTCTAAGTGTCTGTAGTACAGTCCTCAAGTGATATGTATGCTCCTCCATACTCCTTGAATAAACCAGTATATCATCAATGAAGACTACCACAAACTGATCCATATACTGTCTGAATACCCTGTTCATCAAGTCCATAAAAACAGCTGGTGCATTAGTCAAACCAAAAGACATCACCAGAAACTCATAATGGCCATATTGAGTGCGGAATGCCGTTTTAGGAACATTGGCTTCACTAATCCGCAGCTGATGATAACCCGACCTCAGATCAATCTTGGAAAAGAACTGTGCACCCTGTAGCTGATCAAACAAGTCATTTATCCTCGGGAGTGGATACTTATTCTTCACTATCACCTTGTTCAGCTCTCTGTAGTCAATGCCCAGTCTCAGGGTACCATCCTTTTTCTTCACAAATAGGACTGGTGCACCCCAAGGAGAAACACTAGGTCTGATAAAACCCTTATCCAATAACTCTTGCAACTACTCCTTCAACTCTTTTAACTCTGCAGGAGCCATTATGTAGGGTGGCATAGATATAGGAGTAGTACCTGGAACCACATCTATACAGAACTTAATCTCCCTGTGAGGTGGTAAACTTGGTAGCTCCTCAGGAAAAACATTAGGAAACTCATAGGCAACAGGAACATCTGTGAGTGACAACTTCTCCACTAAAGTATCCCTGACTAATGCCATATATCCCTGACATCCTTTCCTCAGCAACTTCCTAGCCGTAATAGAAGAAATAAGATTCTGAGGTGCTGAACTCCTATCACCCACAAACTTAAAATCTTCTTCATCAAGAATTATGAACGTCACCTCTTTATTCCAATAATCCACTATGTCATAGTGCTGAGATAACCAATCCATAGCCAGAATAACATCAAACTCCATCACATCCAACAGGATCAAATTAGCAGATAATTCTCTACCTCCCACGAGAACTGGGCAACCATAAAGAACAATATCGATGTCCAAAGAATCACTCAGAGGAGTGGCAACAGACAAAGGAAAAGCCATCCTCGAAGCTTGCCAATAAGACTTAGAAGCAAAAATGGGAGAAACAAAAGAATGCGTGGCACCCGGATCAAACAGAACCCATGCATCCAGGTAACAGACATAAATAATACCTGCCACGACTGCATTGGATGGTTGAGCATCCTACTGAGTGAGGTGGAAGACTCTGGCATGTCCTCGACCTCCCTACTGACTGGTAAAAGCCTGGCCAACACCTCTGGTACCTCGTCTAGCACCTTTACCATGACCCGACTGTGGAACAAGCTTAATGAAACTCTGATACTGGGCTGGAGGAAAACTGAAATGGAACAGGTGCAACACTAGCAATCGACTGCTGAGGAAATCGTGGAATCTGCAGCTGCTGATAACCAGAGTAAGGGCATGATCTAGCATAATGTCCTGTCTGCCCACATCTGAAGCATGTTAGCGGTGTCAAGTAACACGGTCCCTAATGGACTCTACCGCAGGTCTGGCATACACTGGTAGTTGATCCAGAACTGCGACCACTGCTACTGTTCGAAGCACCTGACCCAAATCTGAATGGTCTACGCTGACCTCCACGGTAATGTCTACTGCTCCGATGCACTTGCTGCTGCTGCCTCTGACTCTGCTGAGTTGGACCTCTCTGCTGACTACTCAAACCCACATGAAAACTCGAATACGGAGTAGTCTGCAATCCACTTGACTGAACTCCCAACTGGTAATAATCAAGCATTGCTCCCTGCCTAACTAGCCTCAACTCAATCTCCTTGGCCAACTCAATCACAGACTCCAGAGTAAGGCCTGTTGTAGGCATACCAGCAAATGCAGAACCTAATCCGGTGATGTAGGTAGTGATTGCAAATACTGATCTCGCATCAGATCCTCTGCATATCTACCCAACCAGAGAAACTCTCGGGTGTACTCCTCTACTGATCGATCACCATGAGAAATGCTAGTCAGTCGGAGATGATAACTCATATGGAGAGGCTTTGGACAGAATCTCCTCATGAAATCGCTCTCGAAACTGAGCCCAAGTCATCATTATCATATAGGGCTGAATCATTTAAATAAACTAGTCTAGAGCTAGTCCCTTGATAGATAGCTCGACAATCATGATCCATTGGTACTCGGGTGTGAGAGTCCGAGTCCGAGTCTCAATCACATGCAGAAAATCTAGCGGGTCGGAAGTCCCATCAAATGCAATCCTACTAACTTTGGCATAGAACAGAGCTGCCTCAGGGTCAGACATACCCTGTTGATAGGTAGGCTGAACAACTGGAGGTACAGGAACATCAAACTCAGGCTCTACAGGCTCCTTGTCTTGTAACTCTCTCTGCCTATGGCGACCTGCCACTCCCCGAGGTCTACCTCTAAAATGACCTCTACGTCTAACTGGCTACTTAGGAGGTAAAACCACATCTTGAAAAGACTCGTCATCCTTGGCCTCAACGACCGGTGGAGCGACACGCGCTCGCCTCCTCATTTTGAAAAGACAACAGAATGATTCAGACAAAACAGACAATAGAAGAATAATGTAGAAAACTAAAGCAAGGAATACTTATCAAGACATACTCGAACCTAATTCACTGCAGTAGTTCAACAGAAAACACAACTTTGAAAACTAGGGCCACGACTCACACAACTAAGCCCTGACACAAAACTCCGCTCTGATACCAACTTTGTCACGACCCAAAATGGGGCCATGACCGGCACTAGGGAACAGGAATTCTTTCAAATCTGGAACCCGTAGCAAGCCTTAAAAATAAAATAAAACATTGCTATAGTAATAAAAACAATACAATTAAGTAAATATTATGCAGCGGAATAAAATCATGAACATCAAAATAATATTTCCACCAAATGAAATATTATCAAATCCTCATCTTATATATAAATAAACTTTTAATACAAATTTCAGTTAAAATATTTAAAGTACATATCTCACACAAATATAATACATAAACCCACAATTGTTTATGCCTACTGCAGTGTCTAGATTATAGAAATAAAACTTAAGTGAGCATATTACATAATGAAGCCAGGGTGAAAGAAATCCAACATACAGGTCTGCTATTGAGGCCTGATGAAGATGACTCTCCTGAAAAATAGTCAACGGAGGGGAGTCAGACCTCACTGAGTGAATTACTATAATATATATACATGCATGCTAAATGCCAATGCACACAGTCAAAAGTATATATAATATGTATGTATACAAGCAAATACACACAGATGCAATAAAATCATTTTATATATTTATTGAAAATCACTGTTTAAGAAGGATCAAATAGAACCCTAGAAAATCGCAACCTTAAAATAGTGTTGAACAACACTCTAGCCATACAGGCTCACTTATTCCAACTATAATCACTTGTTCCATTTGGATAGTAGATTGGCCCTGAGACACTAAGTCAACCGAGCTCCAGCAGTCTGACTATTAGTGTGACTGGGCCCGAGACACTTGGTCAACCGAGCTCCAGCAATCACACTCCTAAATCATAGCTCATATATCAAATAGTCAAATCCAATCAATATCCACAAATGGTTAGTAATATAGCCTAAATGATATAAGCGTACCGGTACATACTCGATCCTAGTGCCACCCACTAGGTAGCATGTTCTATTAATATCCTTCATTATTAAATATAAAACATACATTCATAAACAAATGATGCATGTAATTGAAATGAACATCAACATAAACCATATATATACTAAAAATATACCAAAAGTAAACCAGGTATATTTCAAGTATATATACGTTAAATAAATCCAATTAAATTACAAAATAAACTAGAAATATATTCAAAAACATTTTAAACATAATTCATTAATAAAACATGCATATAGTTTAAAATATACCAAAAATAAACCAAAAGTAAACTAAAATAAACTTAAGTACTAATTAAACCATTATGCATATTTAATCAAAATAAAACATATATTTCTAAAATCATGCACCCTAGAGCATATATATATAAAATAGCAACTCACTATTATTGCGCTCCTCGAGATGGGTCCGATGGGCCTGGTCCACTAGGCCTAGGTCTCGGCGTAACTAAACAAACAAAAATGACAGGAATCATAACAAATCTTATAGAAGTTCTAAAGACTCGATCTAGAATACTAGACATAGGATTAAATCAGAATTCGACCAGACATCACGTTTGATGAAAATTCTACCGAAATCCGGTAAAACCTCCCTTATAAAATGGACATCTCTCTACTCAAAGAGTAGAGCCAGCCCTGCAAAGAAACACACTTTGAAAATAACATAAAATTCTCAATCAAAATCCCTCGGTCGGACTCCAAACTACAAATCACCGACTGAGGTCCACAATTCACAGAATATTTACAAAATACTGAAAATACCCTTATATAATAAAAATACATTTTATCAATAGAAATTAGGTAATTAACCCTAAAACATAGTAAAAATCGATAAAAACTCATTTTATTAGAAAAATTGTATATTATATATATAATTGAAAATAATTTACGAAAAATAGTTTTAATTAGTTAAAAATACTAAATAATTTGTAGAAATCATTTTTATACCCTAAATAACTATTAAAACCGATTTAACTACATTTTTAGCCAATTTAGGGTAAAATTACCAAAATACCCCTATATATATAAATATACTAAAATTAATCCAAAAATTCACCAAAAATAATATAATTACTCAAAATTAATTTCTCAACATATATTTCTATAATATCAATAAACATACTTAATTAACAAATTAATTTCAATTAAACACATAATTAGCCCTATTTTCTCAAAATTACATAAACTAAATAAATTCAAAATAAATACATAAAAATTCACAAAAATTCCAAATAAATTTGTATAATTCATTTCAACACCTATATTTACCATAAAACAAAATTGTATAATTTAATTAATTAATTTTCAAAAATTATAAAATAATAAAAAATACCCAAAAATCAAAATAACTTCCAAAAATTCCACAAAAATTCCCACATGAAGATTAAGCTACTAGGATCATAGTTTGTGAAGAAATTTTTCATGAATCAATCTAATTGAAGCTAAAAAAATCAAGAACCCTAATAGGCTGAAATTGCAAAATCGAAACCTAAGCAAATCTATACCATTTTAAGTGAAACAAAGCTTGGAATCACACTCACCGGAGCTCAAGGAGAAGATAGAGACCGGCGGTGTCAAAAACGGTGGTCAGAATCAGCTTGATTGACGATGGGACAAAGTTTTGGTTTTTCGACAATAACAGAGGGAAACGACGCCGGAGAAAAGAAGAAAAGGTGGTGGAGTTGCTGGCTGAGAAGGGCGGAGCTTAGGGTGGCACACCGACGGCCTGAAAATGGGAGTAGCAGCAGTGAGGGTGATGGAAATCGATCGGGAAGAAGAAGAGGGAGGAGTGGCAGAACTATAATTTTGGCAAACTTTATTTTTGACAATATATTATGTATATATATATATATATATATATATATATATATATATATATATATATATATATATATATACATATATATATATATATATATATATATATATATATATGTATATATATATATACTCACACTATATATTATATTAATATAAAATTTCACACACATAATTTAATATATTAAATAATTTATACACTTAAAAAAATAATTAAATAATATTAAAACTAAATAATAAATAATAAAAATTAGGGTAATTTATTAAACCCTAGTTAAATTTAAATATATACACATATATACCCTTTATTTTAGCACCTTTTAAATATATATATGAGTTCATGAAAATGCGTGAATTTGTTTAAAATATTTAATATTAAATTATTTACGTGCTAATTTCTCCGAAAATGCAAGTCCCGGGAAAATTTTATGTAAAGTACTTAAAATAATAGAAACAATAAAAAAATTAGTTTTAATTAAATAACAAACTCATAAAATATCAAAAATATATACAAAAATTATTAACACTGCATATCCCAATGCAGTATAAAAATATTTAAAAACACGGGATATTACACCTTTATGCTGGATTTCTTCCGCCCCAACTTTATTGTGTAAACTGCTTATCTGAGTTTTATTTAGTATTCTAGACAATGCAATAGTTGTGTTTGTGGGCTGTATGTATTATATATGTATGAGATTTACATTTTAAAAGTTTAAACCGAGAAAATTGTATTAAAAGATTTTATATATATGAGATGGACTTGTGTTATTAAAGAGTTGTTGGATTATTATTTTATTTATAAGATTTAATTCCGCTGCATAAGGTTTTATTTATTTTAATATATGTTGCATGCTTTTATTTTATTTTAAAGGCTTGCTACGGGTTTCGGATTTGAAAGAATTCCCGTTCTCTAGCGCCGATCATGGCCCTCTGTGTCACGACCCAAAACAGGGGCTATGACCGGCGCTAGGGAATGGGAATTCTTTCGAATCTGGAACCCGTAGCAAGCCTTAAAATTAACAAAACATGCAATAATAATAATAACATAATTAAAATATTTTGTAGCAGAAATAAAATCATAAATAAATAAAAATAAAATAATAATCTGCCAATGAAATTAATTGAACATCCTCATCTTATATATAAATAATCATTTAATACATATTCCAGTTCAAATCTTTAAAATATATAACTCACACAAATATAATACATAAACCCCTCAACAATTTACAACTACTGTAGTGTCTAGATTATAAAATAAAGCTCAGATAAGCAGTTTACATAGTGAAGCCGGGGCGAAAGAAATCTGGTGTATGGGTCTGAAGACGATGACTCTCCTGAAAAATAGTCAACGGAGGGGAGTCAGACCTCACTGAGTGAATTGTTATAATATATATACATGCAAACAAAATGACAATGCACACATTCAATAGTATATATAATAAATATATATAAAAGCAAATACACACAGATGCAACAAAATCATTTTATGTATATACTAAGAAAATACATCCGTATATGAAGGATCAAATAGAACCCTAGAAAATTGCAACCTCAAACAGTGTTAGACAACACTCTAGCCATACATGCTCACTTATTCCAAATAAATTCACTTGTTCCATTTGGACAGTAGATTGGCCCCGAGACACTAAGTCAACTGAGCTCCAGCAGTCTGACTGTCAGTGTGATTGGCCCCGAGACACTTGGTCAATCGAGCTCCAACAATCACACTCTCAAATCATATCACACATCAAATCAAATAAATCCAATCAATATCCATAAATAGTTTAGTAATGAAGCCTAAATCCTATCAGTGTACTGGTACGTACTCGGTCCTAGTGCTGCCCACTAGGTAGCACGTTCTATTGATATCCTTCATATATATATATATATATATATATATATATATATAACATACATTCATAAATAAATGATGCATGAATTTGAGTAAAATAGCAACATAAACCATATATATATTAGAAATATACCAAAAATAAACCAGGTATATTCTGAGTATATATACATCAAATAAATTCAATTAAATTACAAAATAAATTAGAAATATACTTAAAAATATTTTAAGTATAAATTATTAATAAAACATGCATATAGTTTAAAATATATCAAAATATACCAAAAATATACCTAAGTAATACTTAAATTATTTATGCATACTTTACTAAAATAAACCATACATTTCTAAAACATGCACCCTAAAACATATATATATATATATAAAATAATAACTCATAGTTATTGCATTCCTCGAGATGGGTTTGATGGGCCTGGTCGACTAAGCCTCGGTCTCGGCGCACTAAATAAACAAATGATAATAGGAAATCAGAATAAATCTATCAAAATACTAAAGACTTGATCTAGAATCTTAGACATGGAATTATAATACGAATTCGACCGGACATCATGTTTTATGAGAATTCTACCGAAAATCTGATAGAACCTCCCCTGTAAAACGGACATCTCTCTACTCAAAGAGTAGAGCCGGTCCTGCAAAGAAATACACTTCGAAATAACATAATTCACAACCTCTTGGTTGGACTCCAAACTATAATTCACCGACTAAGGTTCACAATTCACAGAATAATTACAGAAATATCGAAAATGCCCTTTAATACTCAAAATATAGCAAATTTAAATATTCAAATGCCAAACATATTTATTTAACCGATAAATACACAAAAACCCTAATTTTAATAAAATATTATTAAAAATCGGTAATTCTCAATAAATTCATAAATATTGACCAAAAATACATTTTATAAATCCAAATTACATAATTAACCCTAAAATTTACTAAAAATCGATAAAAACCCATTTATTTAGAAAAATCGTATATTATATATAATTTGAAAATAATTTATGAAAAATAGTTTTAATTAGTTAAAAAATACTAAATAATTTGTAGAAATCATTTTTATACCTTAAATAACTAGTAAAACCAATTTAATTATATTTTTGGCCAATTTAGTGTCAAATTACCAAAATACCCCTAGTTTCGTAAATTCACTAAAATTAATCCAAAAATTCATCAAAAATAATATAATTACTCAAAATTAATTTTCTCAACATATAATTCAATAATATCAATAAATATACTTAATTAACCAATTAATTTCAATAAAACACATAATTAACCTAATTTTCCAAAAATTACATAAACTAAATAAATTCAAAATAAATATATAAAATTCTTAAAAATTACAAATAAATTTATAAAATGCATTTCAACACCTATAAACACCATAAAATGCAATTTCATAATTTAATTAATTAATTTTCAAAACTTAGAAAATATTAATAAAATAATAAAAAATTCACAAAAATCAAAATAATTCCCAAAAATTCCAAAAAAATTCACAGAGGTAGATTAAGCTACTAGGATCAAAGTTTGTTAAGGGAGTTTGCATGAATCATTCAAATTGAAGCTCAAAAATTTCAAAAACTCAAAGTGGCCGAAAATGTAAAATCAAAAACCTAGGGAAATCTAGACCGTTTCAAGTGAAACAAGGCTTGGAAATGAACTCACTGGAGCTCAAGGAGAAGATAGAGACCAGTGGTGTTGAGTTTGGTGGCCGAAAACGGCTTGATTGACGGTGAGGAATTTTTTGGCTTCTTAAGGATATTCCGGCTAAAACATGTCGAAAATGGAGGCTACAGGCGGGGAATGGCTGGAGGTGGTGGTGGCAAGCTGGGAGGCACACCGATAGTGAAGGAACAGCATGAAAAGCGGTGCAAAATGGAGGAAAATCGATCGAAGAGGAAGAAGGAGAGGGAGTGGCACGGGTTGTAATTTTTCTAACTTTATATATATATATATATATATATATATATATAAAACTTATATATATATAACTTTAATAACTTATTTTATAATATTATAATATTATACTCCAAATAATTGCTCACCACATGTTTAAAATAAACAATATATATACATATACACATATATATGTACATAACACATGTTAATTAATTAATTAAAATTAAATCTATATAATATATGCATAATTAAAAATAATTAATAAATCCTAATGCTAAATATATATATAAATATGATAAATAAAATCATGCATGGAATCATGCAATTATATAAAATGGACTAACGTAAATCATAAATATTTATTTAGGTTTTAATTTTTCCAAAAATAAATTTCTCGGAAAATTTTTACGTAAATATCTTAAAATAATTAAAAATAATTAAAATGACTTAATAAATAACAAACTAATGAAAATAATCATAAATATATATAAAAATTATTAACACTGCATATCCTGATGCAGTTTAAAATTATTTAAAAACTCGGGATATTATAGTCTTCCCCCTTCACAAGAATTCATCCCCGAATTCCAGAAAAGAATAAGTACAATCAAGAAGGGAAGAGATACAGGTAAGAAGCTCGTATCTCAGCTTCAGTCTCCCACGTATGCTCCTCAACTCTGTTACTACGCCACAGAACCTTGACCATCAGAATCTGTTTCGATCACAACTTGTCGAACTTGATAATCAATGATCGCCACAGGTTCTTCCACAAATGTCAGATCTTCATTCACTTCAACGATGTCAGCTGCAACATGTGTGAAGGGTCTGAGATGTACTTCCTCAGCATTGAGATATGAAATATTGGATGCACTTGAGACATACTCGGGGGCAAAGCCAACCAATATGCAACAGTGCCAACTCTCTCTAGAACCTCAAATGGTCCGATATATCTCGGTGCCAACTTACCCTTCTTACCAAATCTCATAACACCCTTCATCAGAGACACCTTCAGGAAAACAAAGTCTCCAACCTGAAATTCTACATCTCTATGCCTAGGATACACATAGCTCTTCTGCCTGCTAACTGCGGTCTCTAATCTATGCTTAATCACAACGAGTTTCTCTGCAGCATCCTAAACCATCTCAGGTCCAGTCAAAGCTCTCTCCCTAATCTCATCCCAAGACATAGGGGATCTACATTTCCTTCCATACAATGCCTCATATGGTGCCATGCCAATACTACTATGGTAGCTGTTATTATATACAAACTCTATGAGTGGCAAATGATCAACCCAGCTACCTCCCAAATCTAGAACACACATCCTCAACATATCTTCCAGTGTCTGGATCGTCCTCTCAGACTGACCATCTGTCTGAGGATGAAAAGCAGTACTAAAGTCCAACCTAGTGCCCATTGCCTCCTACAACTTCTGCCAAAAACGAGAGGTAAAAACTGAACCTCTATCTGACACAATGGACACAGGTACTCCATGAAGGCACACAATATGCTTCACATATAGCTTCACCAATCTAGCTACATAATAGGTGGCTTTCACAGGTAAGAAGTGTGCAGACTTAGTCAACCTGTCTATAATCACCCAAATGGAATCGTATCCATCCTTGGAACGAGGCAAACCAATCACAAAATCCATAGCTATCCTTTCCCACTTCCACTCAGGAATAGGAAGAGGCTGAAGCTTCCCAGAAGGCTTCTGATGTTTAGCTTTCACTTGTTGACATGTTAAGCACTTAGCAACATAAATCAGCGACATCCTTCTTCAGTTCGTCCTACCAGTATAAATCTCTAATATTGTGGTATATCTTAGTGACACCCGGATGTACGCTATAGGCTATAAAATGTGCTTCCTCTAGAATCTCTTCTCTCAAATCATCCACATCAGGAACACACAATCTACCACTGATCCACAACACACCATCATCATCGAGTGTGAAATCAGTGAACTTCCCCGCTCGAATATTCTCTGCAAGCTCTTCTAGAATAGGATCGCAGCTCTGAGCTACTTTAATCCTATCCCTTAGTACATATCCCACCTTAAACTGAGCTAGCAGTCCACCTAACCTACTGATCTTTATCATCAACCTTGATCCACCAACAGATGCAACTCCTAGATCAACGGTCTCCTCTCAACACTGATGTGAGCAAGATTTCCTGAGGACTTTCTACTCAAGGCATCTGCTACTACATTAGCCTTGCCCGGGATGATATAAAATCTCATAGTCTTAATATTTCAACAATTCCAACCATCTCCTCTACCTCAGATTCAGATCCCTCTATTGGAAAATGTACTTAAGGCTCTTGTGATCAGTAAAAATCTCACAAGTCACCCCGTATAGATAGTGTCTCCATATCTTAAGAGCAAAGATCACTGTAGCCATCTCAAGGTCATGTATAGGATAGTTTTGCTCATGCTTCTTCAACTACCTCGAAGCATAGGCTATCACCCTACCATTCTACATCAACATACAACCAAGGCCAACTCTAGAGGCATCATAATAAATTGTGAACTTATCCATACTATTATGTAAAGCTAGCACTGGAGCTGTGGTAAGCTTTTCCTTCAACAACTGGAAACTATTCTCACAAGCTTTTGACCACTCAAATCTAACATTCTTCTGAGTCAAATGAGTCATAAGGGTTGCAATTCTAGAAAAATCCTACATAAACCACCTATAATACCTAGCTAAACCTAGAAAACTCTGAATCTCTATAATAGAAGTCGATCTAGGCCACTCAGACACTGCCTCAATCTTCTATGGATCAACCTAGATACCTTCTTTAGACACCACATGACCAAGAAAAGAAACACTCTCCATCCAGAAATCACACTTTGAGAATTTAGCATAAAGCCGATGTTCTCTTAGTGTCTGCAGTACAGTCCTTAAGTGATATACATGCTCCTCCATACTCCTTGAATATACTAGTATATCATCGATCAAGAATACCATAAACTAATCCATATATGGTCTGAATACCATGTTCATCAAGTCCATAAAAGTTATTGGTGCATTAGTCAAGCCAAAAGACATCACCAGAAACTCATTATGGCCATATCGAGTACGGAATGCCATTTTAGGAACATCAGCTTCACTAATCCACAACTGATGATAACCCAACCTCAGATCAATCTTAAAAAAGAATTGTGCACCCTATAGCTGATCAAACAAGCCATCTATCCTCAGGAGAGGATACTTGTTCTTCACTGTCACCTTATTCAGCTCTCTGTAGTCAATGCACAGTCTCAGGGTACCATCCTTCTTCTTCACAAATAAGATTGGTGCACCCTAAGGAGAAACACTGGGACTGATGAAACACTTATCCAATAACTCTTGTAACTGCTCCTTTAACTCTTTCAACTTTGCAAGAGCCATTCTGTAGGGTGGCATAGATATAGGAGTAGTACCTGGAACCACATTTATACAGAACTCAATCTCTCTGTGAGGTGGTAAACCTGGCAACTCCTCAAGAAAAACATCAGGAAACTCATAGGCAATAAGAACATCTATGAGTGACAACTTCTCTACTGAAGTATCCCTGACCAATGCCAAATATCCTTGACATCCTTTCCTCAGCAACTTCCTAGCCGTAATAGCAGAAATAAGATTATGAGGTGCTGAACTCCTATCACCCACAAACTTAAATTCTTCTTCACTAGGAATTATGAAAGTCACCTCTTTATTCCGACAATCCACCACGATATAGTGCTGAGATAACCAATCCATACCCAGAATAACATCAAACTCCATCACATCCAACAGAATCAAGTCAACGGATAATTCTCTATCTCCCACGAGAATTGGACAACTAGAAAGAATAATATCGATGTCCAAAGAATCACTTAAAGGAGTGGCGACAGACAAAGGAAAAACCATCCTCGAAGCTTGCCAATAAGACTTGGAAGCAAAAATGGGAGAAATGAACGAATGCGTGGCACCCGGATCAAACAAAACCCATGCATCCAGGTAACAAACAAAAACAATACCTACCACAACTGCATTAGATGCCTGAGCATCCTGATGAGTGAGATGGAAGACTCTGGCATGTCCTTGACCTCCCTGCTAACTGGTAGAAGCCTGGCCAACACCTCTGGCACCTCTACCATGACCCTGTTGTGGAACAAGCTAAGTGGAACTCTGATGCTGGGCTAGAGGCAACTGAAAAGGAATAGGTGCAGCACTAGTAATCGACTGCTATGGAAATCACAGAATCTGCAGTTGCTAATACTCGAAATAAGGACACGATCTAGCATAATCACTTGTCTGCCGCATCTGAAGCATGTCAGCGGAGTCATGTAACACGATCCTTGATGAACTCTGCCATAGGTCTGACAAACATTGGGAGCTAATCTAGAACTATGATCACTGCTACTGTTTGAAGCACTTGACCGGAGTCTGAACGGTCTACGATGACCTCTATGGCCATGTCTACTGCTCTGATGTACTTGCTGCTGCTGTCTCTGACTCTGCTGAGCCCGACCTCTCTGCTGACTACTCAATCCAATATGAAAACTCGAATACGGAGTAGTCTAAAATCCATCTGATTGAACACCTAGCTGGTAATAATCAGGCATAGCTCCTTGCCTGACTAGCCTCAGCTCGATCTCCTTAGCCAACTCAATCACAGACTCCAGAGTAAGGCCCGCTGTAGGCATACCAGTGAATGCAAAACCCAATCCAGTGATGTAGGTGGTGACTGTAAAATACTGGTCCCGCATCAGATCCTTGCAAACTTACCCAGCCGGAGGAACTCTTGGGTGTACTCCTCTACTGATCAATCACCATGAGATATACTCGTCAATCTGAGATGATAGCTTATGTAGAGTGGCTCTGGATAGAATCTCCTCATAAACCGCTCTCTGAACTAAGCCCAGGTCATCGTCATCATGTAAGGCTATATCATTTGAATGAACCAGTCTAGGGCTGGTCCCTCAATAGAAAGCTCAACGATCATAATCCGCAAGTACTCGGTGTGAGCAGTCTGAGTCTTAGTCTCGATCGCATGTAGAAAATCTAACAAATCGAAAGTCCCATCCAAAGCAATCCTGCCAACTCTAGCATAGAATAGAGCTGCCTCAGGGTCAAACATACCCTGCTGATAGGCAGGCTGAACGACTTGAGGTACAGGAATATCTTCATACTCAGGCTCTATAAGCTCCTCATCTTGTATCTCTCTCTGCCAACGGACGACCTGCCGCTCCTCGAGGTCTACCTCTACCATGACCTCTGCATCTAACTGGTGGCTCAGGAGGTAAAACCTCATCCAAAAAGGACTCATCATCCTCGGCCTCAATGACCGATGAAGCGACACGTGCTCGCCTCCTCATTTTGAAAAGACAAACAAAATGATTTAGATAAAATAGACAATGGAGGAATAACACAAAAAACTAAAGCAAGGATTACTTATCAAGACATACTCGAACTTAATTCATTGCAGTAGTTACCAAAAGAAAACATAACACTGAAAACTAGGGCCACAACTCACACAACTAAAGCCTTGACACAGAACTCTGCTCTGATACCAACTTTGTCACAACCCAAAATAAGGGCCATGACCGGCGCTAGGGAACGGGAATTCTTTCGAATCTAGAACTCGTAGCAAGCCTTAAAATAAACAAAAAATGCAATAATAATAATAACATAATTAAAATATTTTGCAACGGAAATAAAATCATAAATAAATAAAAATAAAATAATAATCTGCCAATGAAATTAATTGAACATCCTCATCTTATATACAAATAATCCTTTAATACATATTCCAATTTAAATCTTTAAAATACATAGCTCACAAAAATATAATACATAAACCCCTAAACAATTTACAACTACTGCAGTGTCTAGATTATAAAATAAAGCTCAGATAAGCAGTTTATATAGTGAAGCCAGGGCGGAAGAAATCCAACATATGGGTCTGCTACTAAGGTCTGAAGATGATGACTCTCCTGAAAAATAGTCAAAGGAGGGGAGTTAGACCTCACTGAGTGAATTGTTATAATACATATACATGCAAACTAAATGACAATGCACACATTCAATAGTATATATAATAAATATATATACAATCAAATACACACAGATGCAATAAAATCATTTTATGTATATACTAAGAAAATACATCCGTATATGAAGGATCAAATATAACCCTAGAAAATCGTAACCTCAAATAGTGTTAGACAACACTCTAGCCTTACAGGCTCACTTATTTCAAATAAATTCACTTGTTCCATTTGGACAGTAGACTGGCCCCGAGACATTAAGTCAACCGAGCTCCAGCAGTCTGACTATCAATGTGATTGGCCCCGAGACACTTGGTCAATCGAGCTCCAGCAATCACACTCTCAAATCATATCATATATCAAATCAAATCAATCCGATCAATATCCACAAATAGGTTAGTAATGAAGCCTAAATGCTATCAGTGTATCGGTATGTACTCGGTCCTAGTGCTGTTGTAATATCTAGTGTTTTTAAAATATTTTTACACTATACCAGGATATACAGTGTTAATAATTTTTGAATATATATTACGATATTTTCATGAGTTGATATGTATTTAAAACCTATTTTAATTATTGTGTATTATTTACAGTGCTTTACGTAAAATTTTCCCGGGACTTGCATTTTCGAGGAAATTTTCACGTAAATAATTTATTATTAATTATTTTAAATATATTTTCGGACTTGCATGAACTCATACATATTTTTAAAATATTAAACACCGTGTATACATATAATTATTTATTTAATTAGGGTTTAGTATTACCCTAATATTTTATTAATTATTTATTAGTTTTATTGTTATTTAATTATTTTTATTTAGTATAAATTATTAAAATATTAAATTTTATGTGTGTGGTGTATATTTAATGTGTGTAATTTAATATTATTTTAATATATGGTGTAAAGTATATATATATACATATATACATTAAAAATCAAAAGGATTTGCCAAATTACCGTTTAGCCCCTCCCTCTCCTTCTTCTCTCCCGATCGTCTACCTTCACTGCGCCTCCCGTTCCAGCACGTCGGACCGCCCCTCACTGCCACTAGGTACCGCCAACCTCCTTCCCCTTCCTTCCTCTTCCCCTCCGATGTGACCAGGCCACCGGAAGCCCGTTGGAATGCCCGGAATCAGCCATGGCAGCAAGTTGAGCTTCTTGCCATCGACGACGATTCCGGCCACCATTTCATGCACCGTCGGTCTTCATCGACTCCTTGAGCTCCGGTGATTCCAATTCTAAGCTCCTTTCGGCCTGAAATCATGTGGATTTTGAGGTTTGAGCTAAAACTCAATTCGGCCATATTAAGATTTTTGATTTTTTTGAGCTTTGAATTGATTGATTCATGGAAACTCCCTTTACAAATGTTGTTCCTAGTAGCTTAGTCTACATGTATGAATTTTTTTGGAATTTTTAGAGATTTTTTGGATTTTTGGGTATTTTTGAATATTTTAATATTATTTTCTAATTTTCGGAAATTAATTATTTAAATTATAAAATTATGTTTTATGGTTAAATTAGGTGTTGAAATGAATTATAGGAATTTATTTGGAATTTTTATGAATTTCTAAGTATTTATTTTGAATTATTGAAGTTTATGTAATTTTGGGAAAATTAGGTTAAATGTGTTTTTATTTGAATTTAATTGGTTAATTAAGTTTAATTATTAATATTATTGATAAATATGTTGAGAAAATTAATTTTGGATAATTGTATAATTTTTGGTGAATTTTTGAAGTAATTTAAGTATATTTATATATACAGGGGTATTTTGGTAATTTTACCCTAAATTGGCTAAAAATGTAATTTAATTGGTTTTAATAGTTATTTAAGGTATAAAAATGATTTCTATAAATTATTTGGTATTTTTAACTAATTAAAACTATTTTTTTCATGAATTATTTTCAATTATATATATAATATACGATTTTACTAATAAAATGAGTTTTTATCGATTTTTATAGTGTTTAAAGGTTAATTATGTAATTTCTACGTATAAAATGAATTTCTATGTTATAAGGATATTTTTGGTATATCTGGAATTATTCTGTGTTTGTGGACCCCGGTCGGTGGACTGTAGTTTGGAGTTCGACCGAGGGGTTGTGGTTGAGTGTTGAGCTTGTTTTTCGAAGTGTATTTCTTTGCAGGGTCGGCTCTACTCTTTTGAGTAGAGAGATGTCAATTTTACAGGGGAGGTTCTGTCAGATTTTTGGTAGAATTCTCGTAAAATGTGATGTCCAGTCGAACCCTAATTTTATTTCCGTATTTAATACTCTAGATCGAATTCTAGGATTTCTATTAGGTTTATTCTAATGTCTGTCGTTATTTGCTTGTTTAGTTGCACCGAGACCGAGGGCTAGTGGACCAGGCCCGTCGGACCCGTCTCGTGGAGCGCACTAGGGTGAGTTACTATACTATATATATATGCTTTAGGATGCATGATTTAGAAATATACGTTTTATTTTGATTAAAATGTATAAATAATGTGATTTGTATTTTAGTATATTTTTGGTATATAATAAATTGTATACATGTTTTATTAATAAATTATATTTAAAATATTTTTAAATATATTTCTAGTTTAATTTATGATTTGATTGGATTTATTTGACGTATATATACTCGAAATATACCTGGTTTACTTTTGGTATATTTTTAGTATATATATGGTTTATGTTGATATTTTATTGAACTTCATGCATCATTTATTTTTGTGAATGAATGTTTTATATTATTAATGATGAAGGATATCGATAGAACGTGCTACCTAGTGGGCAGCACTAGGACCGAGTACGTACCGGTACGCCTATAGTATTTAGGCTATAATACTAACTTATTTGTGGATATTGATTTGATGTGATTATTGATATGTGTGAAATATGGTTTGGAGGTGTGATTGTTGGAGCTCGGTTGACCAAGTGTCTCGGGGCCAATCACACTGGCAGTCAGATTGCTGGAGCTCGGTTGACTTAGTGTCTCGGGGCCAGTCTACTGTCTAAATGGATTAAGTGGATATCTTTGGATTAAGTGAGCCTGTGTGGCTAGAGTGTTGTCTAACACTATTTTTGAGGTTGCGATGTTCTAGGGTTCTATGTGATCCTTCATAAAAGATGATTTTCAATAAAAACATATAAAATGAATTTTTCTGCATCTGTGTGAATTTGCATGTATATATTTACATATTACATATATACTATTGACTGTATGCATTATCACTTAGTGTGTATGTATATATATTATAGTAATTCACTCAGTGAGGTCTGACTCCCCTCCGTTGACTATTTTTCAGGAGAGTCAACTTCTTCAGACCTCAGTAGCAGGTCGATACGCCGGATTTCTTCCGCCCCGGCTTCTTTGTGTAAACTATTTACTTGAGTCTTATTTTTATAATCTAGACACTGCAGTAGTTGTGAATTAAAGTATTGGATTTCATGTATTTTATTTAAAGAGATGTATTATATTGAAACTGGATTTGTACCGAAAGATTTTATATATGTGATGAGATTTGATTTAAATCTAGTGATGAAAATGTTATTATGATATTTATGATTTTTATTTCCGCTGCACATATATATATTATTGTTATTGTTATTATTGCATGTTTTATTTTATTTCTAGGCTTGCTACGGGTTCCGGATTCGAAAGAATTCCCGTTCCCTAGCGCCGGTCATGGCCCCTGTTTTGGGTCGTGACAGCTGCCCACTAGGTAGCACATTCTATTGATATCCTTCATTTATATATATAAAACATACATTCATAAATAAATGATGCATGAATTTGAGTAAAATAGCAACATAAACCATATATATATTAGAAATATACCAAAAATAAAACAGGTATATTCCGAGTATATATACATCAAATAAATTCAATTAAATTACAAAATGAATTAGAAATATACTTAAAAACATTTTAAGTATAAATTATTAATAAAACATGCATATAGTTTAAAATATATCAAAATAAACCAAAAATAAACCTAAGTAATACCTAATCATTTATGCATACTTTACTAAAATAAACCATACATTTCTAAAACATGCACCCTAAAACATATATATATAAAATAACAACTCATAGTTATTGCGCTCCTTGAGATGGGTCCGATAGGCCTGGTCCACTAAGCCTCGGTCTCGGCGCAACTAAACAAACAAATGATAATAGAAAATCAGAATAAATCTATCAGAATACTAAAGACTCGATCTAGAATCTTAGACACAGAATTAGAATAGGAATTTGACAAGACATCACGTTTTACAAGAATTCTACCAAAAATTCGGCAGAACCTCCCCTGTAAAACAGACATCTCTCTACTCAAAGAGTAGAGTCGGTCCTATAAAGAAATACACTTCGAAATAACACAATTCACAACCTCTCAGTCGGACTCCAAACTACAATTCACCAACCGAGGTTCACAATTCACAGAATAATTACAGAAATACCGAAAATTCCCTTTAATACTCAAAATATAGCAAATTTAAATATTCAAATGCTAAAAATATTTATTTAACCAATAAATACACAAAAAAAAACCCTAATTTTAATAAAATATTATTAAAAATTGATAATTCTCAATAAATTCATAAATATTGACCAAAAATACATTTTATAAATCCAATTACATAATTAACCCTAAAATTTACAAAAAAATTGATAAAACCCCATTTATTTAGAAAAATCGTATATTATATATAATTTAAAAATAATTTACAAAAAATAGTTTAATTAGTTAAAAAATACTAAATAATTTGTAGAATTCATTTTTATACCTTAAATAAATAGTAAAACCAATTTAATTATATTTTTGGCCAATTTAGTGTCAAATTACCAAAATACCCTTAGTTTCGTAAATTCACTAAAATTAATCCAAAAATTCACCAAAAATAATATAATTACTCAAATTAATTTTCTCAACATATAATTCAATAATATCAATAAATATACTCAATTAACCAATTAATTTCAATAAAACACATAATTAACCTAATTTTCCAAAAATTACATAAACTAAATAAATTCAAAATAAATATATAAAATTCTAAAAAAATTACAAATAAATTTATAAAATGCATTTCAACACCTATAAACACCATAAAACACAATTTCATAATTTAATTAATTAATTTTTGAAAATTAGAAAATATTAATAAAAATTTCACAAAAATCAAAATAATTCCTAAAAATTCCAAAAAAATTCACAGAGGTATATTAAGCTACTAGGATCAAAGTTTGTGAAGGGAGTTTGCATGAATCATTCAAATTGAAGCTCAAAAAATTCAATAACTCAAAGTGGCCGAAAATGTAAAATCAAAACCTAAGGAAATCTAGACCGTTTCAAGTGAAACAAGGCTTGGAAATGAACTCACTAGAGCTCAAGGAGAAGATAGAGACTGGTGACGTTGAGTTTGGTGGCCGAAAATGGCTTGATCAACGGTGAGGAAGTTTTCAGCTTCCCAAGGATATTCCGGTTAAAACACGCTGGAAATGGAGGCTACAGGCAGCGGGAATGGCTGGAGGTTGTGGTGGGAAGCCGGGAGGCACACCGACGATGAAGGAACGGCATGACAGGAGGCAGAAATGGAGGAAAATCGATCGAAGAGGAAGAAGGAGAGGGAGTGGCACGGATTGTAATTTTTCTAACGTTATAATAATAATAATAATAATAATAATAATAATAATAATAATAATAATAATAATAATAATAACAATAACTTTAATAACTTATTTTATAATATAATAATATTATACTCCAAATAATTGCTCACCACATGTTTAAAATAAACAATATATATACATATACACATATATATGTACATAACACATGTTAATTAATTAATTGAAATTAAATCTATATAATATATGCATAATTAAAAATAATTAATAAACCCTAATGCTAAATATATATATATATATATATGATAAATAAAATCATGCATGGAATCATGCAATTATATAAAACGGACTAACGTAAATCATAAATATTTATTTAGGTTTTAATTTTCCCAAAAATTAATTTTGTCGGGAAATTTTTACATAAATATCTTAAAATAATTAAAAATAATTAAAATGAATTAATAAATAACAAACTCATGAAAATAATCATAAATATATATAAAAATTATTAACACTGCATATCCCGATGCAGTTTAAAATTATTTAAAAACTCGGGATATTACACCCTATTTTGGGTCATGACAATTATATACTAACACTAAATTAACCAAATTTTTATTCAAAAAAATTAATTAACCTAATTAAAAAAAATTTAATATTTTAATAATAAAATAATAAAAAAATACCCATAAATTAAACTAATTCAAAAAAATTAACAAAAATTATTTTTAGGAAGATTAAATTTCCAAGAACAATATTTCCAAAGCAATGGTTCATAAATCAAACAATATCCAACTAAAAAAAAATCAAAACCCTAAATACACCTAAATAAAAATTAGAGATAACTTACAATCAAAGAAGCTTGAGCTCAAATAGAGCTCAGAAATGAACTCACGAAGCTCAAGGATTCAAGAGAGTCCAAGAACATGAGTTGAAACAACCGGAGACTCATCAATGGTACCGTAGCAGCTCATGGTCTCTCTCAAATTTCTAGTGACTCCACAACTTTTAAGTATAGTGGAAGGAAGAGAGGAGGTGGTGGTGTAATAACCCTAATTTTTAAATTATTTTATTTTATTACGAGATATATAGTGTTAATAAATTTTAAAAGTCAAATTTAATTATTTTGCTATTTTCTGATTAATTACTATTATATTATGTTTAATTGAATTTTCTACGTAAATATATTATTTTGGACATTTAATTTGCTTGGTTTATATTTACTACTTTTGGATAACATTATTTCATTTTAATAATATTAATTTGGTGCATGGTTATTTTAATATTATTATTTCTATTATTGTTTTATTAAATTTCATTATTTATTTTGTTATTAAATTATTAAATATTTGTATTGTTACTTTATGTATTATATTTATATATTATAATTAGGGTTTGTATTCATTATTGTAATATCCCGTGTTTTTTAAATATTTTAATACTGCATTGGGATATGCAGTGTTAATAATTTTTAAATATAATATTGATATTTAATAAGCTTTTATTTAATTTAAATTGATTTTTAATTGTTTATCATTATTTTAAGTGCTTTACGTAAAATTTTCCCAAGACTTTCATTTTCGGGGAAAATTTCACGTAAATAATTTATTATTAATTATTTTAAATATATTTACGGACTTGCATGAACTCATACATATTTTAAAATATTAAACACCGTGTATACATGTAATTATTTATTTAATTAGGGTTTAATATTACCCTAATATTTTATTAATTATTTATTAGTTTTATTGTTATTTAATTATTTTTATTTAGTATAAATTATTAAAATATTAAATTATATGTGTGTGGTGTATATTTAATGTGTATAATTTAATATTATTTTAAAATATAGTATAAAGTATATATATATATACATATTATAAGTTAAAAACCAAAAATTTTGGAAAATTACATTTTTGCCCCCGATTCCTCTCTTCTTCCCCGATCACTTCCCACGCAAATCCGGTTGCTGCCATCCTGATCCCTTGCCGTTGGTGTGCCTTCCGGTGTGCCACCACCTTCCTCAGCCTCTTTCGCCACCTGTAGCAGCCGTTTTCGGCATCTGGAAGCCATTTTTGGCCGGAGAAGCCAAAAGTTGAACCACCATCGATCATGATGATTTCGGCCACCATTTTTGACACCGCTGGTCTCTTTCTTCTCCTTGAGCTCCGGTGAGTGTAATTCTAGCTTTGGTTTGAGCTGAAATGGTCTTGATTTGCTTAGGTTTTGAATTTTCAATTTCGGCCATATTAGGGTTTTTGATTTTTTTGAACTTCGAATTTATTGATTCATGAAAAGTATCTTAACAAATGTTGTTACCCTTCGCTTAATATACATGTATGAATTTTTTTGTAATTTTTGGAGATTAATTTGATTTTTGGGTATTTTTGAATATTTTAATATTATTTTCTAATTTTCGGAAATTAATTAATTAAATTATGAAATTGTGTTTTATGATGAATATAGGTGTTTAAATGAATTATAGAAATTTATTAGGAATTTTTATGAATTTCTATGTATTTATTTTGAATTATTTAAGTTTATGTAATTTTGGAAAATTAGGGTTAATTGTGTTTTTAATTGAAATTAATTGGTTAATTGAGTTTAATTATTAATATTATTGATAAATATGTTGATAAAATTAATTTTGGATAATTATACTATTTTTGGTGAATTTTTGAATGAATTTTAGTATATTTATATATATAAGGGCATTTTAGTAATTTTACACAAAAATTGGCTTAAAATGTAATTTAATTGGTTTTAATAGTTATTTAAGGTATAAAAATGATTTCTACAAATTATTTAGTATTTTTAATTGATTAAAACTATTTTTCGTAAATTATTTTCAATTATATATATAATATACGATTTTTCTAATAAAATGAGTTTTTATCGGTTTTTAATGTGTTTAAAGGTTAATTATGTAATTTCTATGTATAAAATGTATTTCTATGTTATAAGGGTATTTTTGGTATTTCTAAATTCTTCTGTAATTATGGACCCTGGTCAGTAGACTATAGTTTGGAGTCCGACCGAGGGGTTGTGGATGAGTGGTTGAGCCTGTTTTTCGAAGTGTGTTTCATTGTAGGGTCGGTTCTACTCTTTGAGTAGAGAGATGTCCATTTTACAGGGGAGGTTCTACCGAATTTTTGGTAGAATTCTCGTAAAACGTGATGTCCAGTCGAACCCTAATCCTGTTTCTGTGTTTGATATTCTAGATCGAGTTTCTAGGATTTTTGGTTAGGTTGTTTCTGATGTCTGTTATTTATTATTTGTTTAGTTGCGCCGAGAGCGAGGCCTAGTGGACCAGGCCCGTCGGATCCATCTCGTGGAGCGCACTAAGTGTGAGTTACTATTTTATATATATGTGCTTTAGGATGCATGATTTTAGAAATATATGTTTTATTTTGATTAAATATGCATAAATTATGTGATTTGTATTTAAGTATATTTTTGGTTTATTTTTAATTATATGCATGTTTTATTAATAAATTATATTTAAAATGTTTTTAAATATATTTCTAGTTTAATTTGTAATTTGATTAGATTTATTTGACGTATATATACTCGAAATATATCGGGTTTACTTTTGGTATATTTCTGGTATATATATGGTTTATGTTGCTATTTTATTTAAGTTCATGCATCATTTATTTGTGAATGAATGTTTTATATTTATTAATGAAGGATATCAATAGAACGTGCTACCTAGTGGGCAGCACTAGGACTGAGTACGTACCGGTACGCTTATAGCATTTAGGCTATATTACTAACCATTTGTGGATATTGATTGGTTATGAATATTTGATGTGTGTGATATGATTTGGGTGTGATTGTTGGAGCTCAGTTGACCAAGTGTCTCGGGGCCAATCACACTGACAGTCAGACTGTTGGAGCTCGGTTGACTTAGTGTCTCGGGGCCAGTCTACTATCTAAATGGATTAAGTGGATATATTTGGAATAAGTGAGCCTGTATGGCTAGAGTATTGTCTAACACTGTTTTTGAGGTTGCGATATCATAGGGTTCTATTTGATCCTTCATAAATTGTGATTTTCAATAAAAATATATAAAATGGTTTTATTGCATCTGTGTGTATTTGCCTGTATACATACATATTAGATATATACTTTGATTGTGTGCATTGGCATTTAGTATGCATGTATATATATTATAGTGATTCACTCAGTGAGGTATGACTCCCCTCTGTTGACTATTTTTCAGGAGAGTCATCATCTTCAAACCTCAGTAGCAGGCCTGTACGCCGGATTTCTTTCACCCCGGCTTCTTTGTGTAAACTGCTTCTCTGAGTCTTGGGTTTATTTTATCTAGACACTGCAGTAGTCTTTAAATATTTAAAGAGATGTTGTATTATATTTGAATTGGATTTGTATTAAAAGAGTTTATATATATGAAATGATGAGGATTTGATTTAAATCCAGTTGGTGCAAATGTTATTATGATATTTATGATTTTTATTTCCGCTTCATTATATACTGTTGTTATTATTATTGCATATTTTATTTTATTTTTTTAGGCTTGCTATGGGTTCCGGATTCGAAAGAATTCCCGTTCCCTAGCGCCGGTCATGGCCCCTGTTTTGGGTCATGATAAAGTTGGCATCAGAGCGGAGTTTTGTGTCAGGGCTTAGTTATGTGAGTTGTGGCCCTAGTTTTTAGAGTTGTGTTTTCTTTTGGTAACTACTACAGTGGATTAGATTCGAGTATGTCTTGATAAGTATTCCTTGTTTTAGTTTTCTACGTTATTCCTCCTTGTCTGTTTGTCTGAATCTTTCCATTTGTCTTTTCAGTATGAGGAGGTGAGCGCGTGTCGCTCCATCGGTCGTTGAGGCCGAGGATGATGAATCTTTTCAGGATGAGGTTTTACCTCCTGAGGAGCCAGTTAGATTTAGAGGTTGTGGCAGAGGTAGACCTCGAGGAGTGGCAGGTCACCGTAGGCAGAGAGAGTTACAGGACGAGGAGCCGATTGAGCCTGAGTTTGATGTTCCTGTTCCTCCAGTTGTTCAGCCTGCCTATCAGCAGGGTATGTCTGACCCTGAGGCAGCTTTATTTTATGCCCGAGTTGGCAGGATTGCGTTTGATGGTACTATTGATCCGTTAGATTTTCTGCTTGCGATCGAGACTCGGACTCGGAATGCTCATACAGAGTACCAGCGGATCATGATCATCGAGTTGTCTGTCGAGGGACCAGCCCTAGATTGGTTCATTCAGATGATCCAGCCTTATATGATGACGATGACCTGGGCTCAGTTCCGAGAGCGGTTTATGAGGAGATTCTATCCAGAGCCTCTTCATTTGAGTTATCATCTCCGATTGACCAACATTTCTCATGGTCATTGATTTGTAGAGGAGTACACCTGAGAGTTTCTTCGACTAGGTAGATATGCAGAGGACTTGATGCGAGACTAGTATTTCATGGTCACTACCTACGTTACTGGTTTGGGTTCTGCTTTTGCTGGTATGCCTACAGTAGGCCTTACTCTGGAGTCTGTGATTGAGTTGGCCAAGGAGATTGAGCTGAGGCTAGTTAGGCAGGGAGCGATGCCTGATTATTACCAGCTAGGAGTTCAATTAAGTGGATTGCAGGCTACTCCATATTCGAGTTTCCATGTTGGATCGAGTAGTCAGCAGCGAGGTCCGACTCAGCAGAGTCAGAGACAGCAGCAGCAAGTGCATCGGAGCAGTAGACATGGCCATGGAGGCCAGCGTAGATCATTCAGATTTGGGTCAGGTGCTTCGAGCAGCAGTAGTGGTCATAGTTTTGGATTAGCGGCCAGTGTATGCCAGACCTGCGGTAGAGTCCATCAGGGACCGTGTTATCTGACACCACTGACATGCTTCAGATGCGAGCAGACATGACATTTTGCCAGATCGTGTCCTTATTCTGGGTATCAGCAGTCGCAGATTCCATGATTCCCACAGCAGTCGATTGCTAGTGTTGCACCCATGCCATTTCAGTTACCACCAGCTCAGCATAAGAGTTCCACTCAGCTTATTCCATAGCAGAGTCGTGGTAGAGGTACTAAAGGAGGTGCCAGAGGTGTTGGCCAGGCTTCTACCAGTCAGCAGGGAGGTCGAGGTCAGGCCAGAGTTTTCCATCTCACTTAGTAGGATGCTCAGGCATCTAATGCAGTCGTGGTAGGTATTGTTTCTATTTGTTACCTGGATGCTTGTATAGATCTCTGATACTGTGGTACATCTTAGTAACACCAGGATGAACGCTGTAAGCTGTAGAATGTGCTTCCTCTAAAATCTCCTCTCTCAAATCATCCACATCAGGAACACACAATCTACCACTGATCCACAACACACCATCATCATCGAGTGTGAAATCAGTGAACTTCCCTGCTCTGACATTCTCTGCAAGCTCTTCCAGAATAGGATCTCGGCTCTGAGCTGCTTTAATCCTATCCCTTAGTACAGATCGTACTTTAAATTGAGCTAACAGTCCACCTGATCTACTGATCTTCATCATCAGACCTTGATCCACCATCAGATGCAATTCCTGGATCAATGGTCTCCTCTCCACACCGATGTGAGCAAGACTACCTGAGGACTTCCTACTCAAGGCATCTGCTACCACATTAGCTTTACCCGGATGGTAAAGAATCTCACAATCATAATCCTTCAACAATTCCAACCATCTTCTCTGCCTCAGATTCAAATCTCGCTGCTGGAAAATGTACTTAAGGCTCTTGTGATCAGTAAATATCTCACAAGTCACCCCGTACAGATAATGTCTCCAAATCTTCAAAGCAAAGATCACTGCAGCCATCTCAAGATCATGTGTAGGATAGTTCTGCTCATGCTTCTTTAACTGCCTCGAAGCATAGGCTATCACCCCTCCATTCTGCATCAACACACAACCAAGACCAATTCTAGAGGCATCACAGTAAACTGTGAACTTATCCACACTATTAGGCAAAGCTAATACTGGCGCTGTGGTCAACTTCTCCTTCAACAACTGAAAACTATTCTCACAAGCTTCTGACCACTCAAATCTAACATTCTTCTGAGTCAAGCGAGTCATAGGGGCTGCTATCCTGGAAAAATCCTGCACAAACCGCCTATAATACCCGGCTAAACCCAGAAAACTCCGAATCTCAGTAACTGAAGTAGGTCTAGGCCACTCAGATACTGCTTCAACCTTCTGTGGATCAACCTGAATACCTTCTTTAGACACTACGTGTCCAAGAAAAGAAACACTCTCCATCCAGAAATCACACTTCGAGAATTTAGCATAAAGCTGATGATCTCTCAGTGTCTGCAGTACAATCCTCAAGTGATATACGTGCTCTTCCATACTCCTCGAATATACCAGTATATCATCAATGAAGACTACCACAAACTGATCCACATACGGTCGGAATACTCTGTTCATCAGGTCCATAAAAGCTGCTGGTGCATTAGTCAAACCAAAAGACATCACCAGAAACTCATAATGACCATAACGAGTGCGGAACGCTGTCTTAGGAATATCAGCTTCACTGATCCGCAGCTGATGATAACCCGACCTCAAGTCAACCTTAGAAAAGAATTGTGCACCTTGGAGCTGATCAAACAAATCATCTATCCTCGGGAGAGGATACTTGTTCTTCACTGTCACCTTATTCAGCTCTCTGTAGTCAATGCACAGTCTCAGGGTACCATCCTTCTTCTTCACAAACAAAATTGGTGCACCCCAAGGAGAAACACTAGGTCTGATAAAACCCTTCTCCAACAACTCTTGCAACTGCTCCTTCAACTCTCTCAACTCTGCAGGAGCCATACGATAGGGTGGCATAGATATAGGAGTAGTACCTGGTACCACATCAATACAGAACTCAATCTCTCTATGAGGTGGTAAACCTGGCAACTCCTCGGGAAAAACATCAGGAAACTCACAAGCAACAGGAACATCTGTGAGTGACAACTTCTCCACTGACGTATCCCTAACCAATGCCAAAAACCCCTGACAACCTTTCCTCAACAACTTCCTAGCTGAAATAACAGAAATAAGATTCTGAGGTGCTGAACTCCTGTCACCAACAAACTTAAATTCTACTTCACCAGGAATTCTGAAAATCACCTCCTTATTCCTGCAATCAACCACGGCAAAGTGCTGAGACAACCAATCCATTCCCAAAATAACATCGAACTCCATCACATCCAACAAAATCAAATTGGCGGATAATTCTCTATCTCCCACGAGAACTGGACAACCAGAAAGAACAATATCGGCGTCCAAAGAATCACTCAGAGGAGTGGCAACAGACAAAGGAAAAGCCATCCTCGAAGCTTGCCAACAAGATTTAGAAGCAAAAATGGGAGAAACAAACGAATGCGTGGCACCCGGATCAAACAAAACCAAAGCATCCAGGTAACAAACAAAAAGAATACCTGCCACGACTGTATTAGATGCCTGAGCATCCTGCTGAGTCAGATGAAAAACTCTGGCCTGGCCTCGACCTCCCTGCTGACTGGTAGAAGCCTGGCCAACACCTCTAGCACCTCCTCTAGTACCTCTACCACGACTCTGTTGTGGAACAAACTGAGTAGAACTCTGATGCTGAGCTGGTGGTAACTGAAATGGCACGGGTGCTGCACTAGCAATCAACTGCTGTGGGAATCGCGGAATCTGCTGCTGCTGATATCCGGGATAAGGACACGATCTGGCAAAATGTCCTGTCTGCCCGCATCTGAAGCATGTCAACGGTGTCAGATAACACGGTCCCTGATGGACTCTACCACAAGTCTGACAAACACTGGCCGCTGATCCAGAACTACGACCACTGCTGCTGCTCGAAGCACCTGACCCAAATCTGAATGATCTACGCTGACCTCCACGACCATGTCTACTGCTCCGATGCACTCGCTGCTGCTGTCTCTGACTCTGCTGAGTCGAACCTCGCTGCTGACTACTCGAACCAACATGAAAACTCGAATACGGAGTAGCCTGCAATCCACTCGACTGAACTCCCAACTGGTAATAATCAGGCATCGCTCCCTGCCTAACTAATCTCAGCTCGATCTCCTTAGCTAGCTCGATCACAGATTCCAGAGTAAGACCTGCTGTAGGCATACCAACAAAAGCTGAACCCAAACCAGTAACATAGGTAGTAACAGCGAAATACTGATCTCGCATCAGATCCTCAGCATATCTACCCAGACGAAGGAACTCTCGGGTATACTCCTCTACTGATCGATCTCCACGAGAAATACTAGTCAGACGAAGATGATAGCTCAAATGAAGAGGCTCTGGACAAAATCTCCTCATGAATCGCTCTCGAAACTGAGCCCATGTCATCGTCATCATATAGGGCTGGATCATCTGAATAAACCAATCCAAGGCTGGTCCCTCGACAGACAACTCAACGATCATGATCCTCTGGTACTCGGTATGAGCAGTCCGAGTCCTAGTCTCAATCGCATGCAGAAAATCTAAAGGATCAGAAGTCCCATCAAACGCAATCCTGCCAACTCTGGCATAGAACAAAGCTGCCTTAGGGTCAGACATACCCTGCTGATAGGCAGGCTGAACAACTGGAGGAACAGGAACATCAAACTGAGGCTCAACAGGATCCTCGTCCTGTAACTCTCTCTGCCTACGGTGGCCTGCCGCTCCTCGAGGTCTACCCCTGCCACGACCTCTACGTCTAACTGGCTGCTCAGGAGGTAAAACCTCGTCCTGAAAAGACTCATCATCCTCGGCCTCAACGACCGGTGGAGCGACACGCGCTCGCCTCCTCATTCTGAAAAGACAAACGGAAAGATTCAGACAAAACAGACAACGGAGGAATAACGCTGAAAACTACAGCAAGGAATACTCATCAAGACATACTCGGACCTAATACACTGCAGTAGTCCAACAGAAAACACAACTTTAAAACTAGGGCCACAACTCACAAAACTAAGCCCTGACACAGAACTCCACTCAGATACGAACTTCGCTCTGATACCAACTTTGTCACGACCCAAAACAGGGGCCATGACCGGCGCTAGGGAACGGGAATTCTTTCGAATCCGGAACCCGTAGCAAGCCTAAAAATAAAATAAATATGCAATAATAACCATAAAAATATAATATGCAGCGGAAAATAAAATCATAAATATTACAATATCATCCATAACAACTGGATATAATTCAAAACTCATCACATCACATATATAATCTCATAAATGTATAATCTTTATACAAATCCAGTTTTAACATAATACATCTCTTTAAAACAAATACATAAAGTCCAATACTTTAATTTATAACTACTGCAGTGTCTAGATAAAATAAATAAGACTCAAGTAGACAATTTACATAAAGAAGCCGGGGCGGAAGAAATCCGGCGTATCGACCTGCTACTGAGGTCTGAGGAAGTTGACTCTCCTGAAAAATAGTCAACGGAGGGGAGTCAGACCTCACTGAGTGAATTACTATAGTATATATACATACACTCTAAGTGATAATGCATACAGTCAACAGTATATGAGTAATATGTATATATACAGGCAAGTTCATACAGATGCAGAAAAATCATTTTATATATTTTGTCTGAAAATCAACTTTTATGAAGGATCACATAGAACCCTAGAATATCGCAACCTCAGAAAATAGTGTTAAACAACACTCTAGCCATACAGGCTCACTGATTCCAAATATATCCACTTAATCCATTTGGACAGTAGACTGGCCCCGAGACACTAAGTCAACCGAGCTCCAGCAGTCTGACTGCCAGTGTGATTGGCCCCGAGACACTTGGTCAACCGAGCTCCAGCAATCACACCCCAACCACATCTCACATATATCAATAATCATATCAAATCGATATCCACAAATATTCAGTAATAAAGCCTAAATACTATAGGCGTACCGGTACGTACTCGGTCCTAGTGCTGCCCACTAGGTAGCACGTTCTATTGATATCCTTCAGTAATAAATAATAAAACATTCATTCACAAATACATGATGCATGAATTTAAATAAATCAACAATATAAACCATATATATACCGAAAATATACCAAACATAAACCAGGTATATTTTGAGTATATATACGTCAAATAAATTCAATCAAATCATGAATTAAACTAAAAATATATTTAAAAACATTTTAAATATATTTTATTAATAAAACATGTATATAATTTATTATATACCAAAAATATACCAAAATATACTTGAATATAAATCATGTTATTTATGCATATTTAGTCAAAATAAAACATGCATTTTCTAAATCATGCATCCTAAGCATATATATATAATATAGTAACTCACCTACTGCGCTCCACGAGACGGGTCCGACGGGCCTGGTCCACTAACCCTCGGTCTCGGTGCAACTAAACAAGAAATAATTAATCGACATCAGAATAACCTTAACAGAAATCCTAGAATTCAATCTAGAGTATTCAACACAGAATCGGAAATTAGGGTTCGACTGGATATCACGTTTTACGAGAATTCTACCGGAAATCCGGCAGAACCTCCCCTGTAAAACGGACATCTCTCTACTCAAAAGAGTAGAGCCGACCCTGCAAAGAAAATACACTTCAAAAATAAACACCACAATCAGTCACAACCCCTCGGTCGGACTCCAGACTACAATCTGTCGACCGGGGTCCACAAACACAGAATATATATGTCAAATATACCAAAAATATCCTTAAATCATAAAAATACATTTCATACGTAGAAATTACAAAATAAATCTTGAAACACTGTAAAAATCGATTAAAACTCATTTTATTTGAAAAACCGTATATTATATATATAATTGAAAATAATTCTCGGAAAATAGTTTTAATTAGTTAAAAATACTAAATATTTTGTAGAAATCATTTTTATACCTTAAATAAATATTAAAACCAATTAAATTACATTTTTAGACAATTTACGGTAAAATTACCAAAATACCCCTATATATATATATATATACCTAAATTACTTCAAAAATTCACCAAAAATCATACAATTATCCAAAATTAATTTTCTCAACATATTTATCAATAATATCAATAATTAAACTCAATTAACCAATTAAATTCAATTTAAAACACAATTAACTTAATTTTACAAAATCACCTAAACTTCAATAATTAAAAATAAATACTTAGAAATTCATAAAAATTCCAAATAAATTCCTATAATTCATTTCAACACCTAATTCAACCATAAACTCCAATTTCATAATTTAAATAATTAATTTCCGAAAATTCGAAAATAATATTAAAATATTCAAAAATACCCAAAAATCCAAACAACCTCCAAAAATTCTGTAAAACTTCATACATGAAGATTAAGCTACCAGGAACAACATTTGTGAAGGAAGTTTCCATGAATCATCCAAATTGAAGCTCAAAAAAATCGAAAACCAAAAGTGGCCGAAATATTCAACTCAAAACCTAAGCAATTCTAGACCGTTTTAGCTCAAACAAAAGCTAGAATAACACTCACCGGAGCTCAAGGAGAAGATAGAGACCAGCGGTGTCGAAAACGGTGGCCGGAGGAGGGAGAAACGACGGTGAGAAGAAATGGTGGTCCGGCGGCACCCACGGGAAGAAGAAGAAGAAGAAGAAGAAAAAGAAAAAGAAAGAAAAGGAAAGAGAAAGGAAAAGAAAAAGAAAGAAAAAGGAAAAGAAAAAGAAAAAAAAAGAAAAAAGAAAAAAAATAATAAATTTTAATAATTTAATAATAAATAAAATAATCAAATAATAATAAATAAATAATAAAATATTAGGGTAATAATAAACCCTAATTAAATAAATATACACACACAGGCTTTATTTAATAATTTAAAAATATGTATGAGTTCATGCAAATCCGTAAATACATTTAAAATAATTAATAATACATTGTTTACGTGGAAATTTCCCCGAAAATGAAAGTCCCGGGAAAATTTTACGTAAAATACTGAAAATAATAGACAGTAATTAAAATAGGTTTAAAATACATATCAACTCATAAAAATATCGTATAATGCATAAAAATTATTGACACTGTATATCCCGATACAGTGTAAAAATATTTTTAAAAACACGGGATATTACAATATATATATGCTTTAGGATGCATGATTTAGAAATATACGTTTTATTTTGATTAAAATGCATAAATAATGTGATTTTTATTTAAGTATATTTTTGGTATATTTTTGGTTTATTTTTGGTATATATTAAATTATATGCATGTTTTGTTAATAAATTATATTTAAAAATATTTTTAAATATATTTCTAGTTTAATTTGTGATTTGATTGGATTTATTTGACGTATATATACTCGAAATATACCTAGTTTACTTTTGGTATATTTCTAGTATATATATGGTTTATGTTGATATTTTATTGAACTTCATGCATCATTTATTTTTGTGAATGAATGTTTTATATTATTAATGATGAAGGATATCAATAGAATATGCTACCTAGTGGGCAGCACTAGGATCTAGTACGTACCGGTACGCCTATAGTATTTAGGCTATATTACTAACCATTTGTGGATATTGATTGAATGTGATTATTGATATGTGTGAGATATGGTTTGGAGGTGTGATTGCTAAAGCTCGGTTGACCAAGTGTCTCGGGGCCAATCAAACTGGTAGTCAGACTGCTGGAGCTCGGTTGACTTAGTGTCTCGGGGCCAGTCTACTGTCTAAATGGATTAAGTGGATATATTTGGAATAAGTGAGCCTGTATGGCTAGAGTGTTGTCTAACACTGTTTTCGAGGTTGCGATATTCTAGGGTTCTATGTGATCCTTCATAAAAGATGATTTTCAATAAAATATATATAAAATGATTTTATTGCATCTGTGTGTATTTGCCTGTATATATATTAGATATATATATACTGTTGATTGTATGCATTGTCATTTAGTGTGTATGTATATATATTATAGTAATTCACTCAGTGAGGTCTGACTCCCCTCCGTTGATAATTTTTCAGGAGAGTCAACATCTTCAGACCTCAGTAGCAGGCCTGTACGCCGGATTTCTTCCGCCCCGGCTTCTTTGTGTAAACTGCTTACTTGAGTCTTATTTATATAATCTAGACACTGCAGTAGTTGTAAATTAAATCGTGGGATTTTATGTATTTTATTTATGTGAGATATTGTATTATATTTGAAACTGGATTTGTATTAAAAGATCTATATATATGAGATGAGATTTGATTTAAATCCAGTTGATGAAAAATAATATTATGATATTATGATTTTTATTTGCGCTGCATTTGATATTGTTATTATTATTATTGCATGTTTTATTTTATTTTTAGGCTTGCTACAGGTTCCGGATTCGAAAGAATTCCCATTCCCTAGCGCCGATCATGGCCCCTGTTTTGGGTCGTGACAACATCTCTGTGCCTAGGATCCGCATAACTCTTCTGCCTACTAACTGTGGTCTCTAATCTGCGCTTAATCACAGTGACTTTCTCTGCAGCATCCTGAACCATCTCAGGTCCAGTCAAAGCTCTCTCACCAATCTCATCCCAACTCAGAGGGGATCTACACTTCCTTCCATACAACGCCTCATACGGTGCCATACCAATACTGCTATGGTAGCTGTTATTATATGCAAACTCAACAAGTGGCAAATGATCATCCCAGCTACCTCCCAAATCCAAGACACACATCCTCAACATATCTTCTAGTGTCTGGATCATCCTCTCAGACTGACCATCTGTCTAAGGATGAAAAGCAGTACTGAAATCCAACCTAGTGCCCATCACTTCCTGCAACTTCTGCCAAAAATAAGAAGTAAACACTGAACCTCTATCTGACACAATCGACACAGGTACTCCATGAAGGCACACAATATGCTTCACATACAACTTTGCTAATCTGGCAACTGAATAGGTGGCTTTCACAAACAAGAAATGTGCAGACTTCGTCAACCTGTCTACAATCACCCAGATGGAATCGTATCCATCCTTCGAACGAGGTAATCCAATCACAAAATCCATAGCTATCCTTTCCCACTTCCACTCGGGAATAGGAAGAGGCTGAAGCTTCCCAGAAGGCTTCTGATGTTTGGCTTTCACTTGCTGACACATCAGACACTTAGCAACATAATCAGTGACATCCTTCTTCAATCCATCCCACCAGTATAAATCTCTGATACTGTGGTACATCTTAGTGACACCCGGATGAACGCTGTAAGCTATAGAATGTGCTTCCTCTAGGATCTTTTCTCTCAAGCCATCCACATCAGGAACACATAATCTACCACTGATCCACAACACACTCATCATCAAGTGTGAAATCAGTGAACTTCCCTGCTCGAACATTCTCTACAAGTTCTTCCAAAATAGGATCTCGGCTCTGAGCTGCTTTAATCCTATCCTTTAGTACAGATCATACTTTAAACTGAGCTAGCAGTCCACTTGATCTACTGATCTTCATCATCAGACCTTGATCCACCAACAGATGCAATTCCTGGATCAATGGTCTCCTCTCAACACCGATGTGAGCAAGACTGCCTGAGGACTTCCTACTCAAGGCATCTGCTACCATATTAGCTTTACTCTAATGATATAAGATCTCGCAATCATAATCCTTCAACAATTCTAACCATCTTCTTTGCCTCAGATTCAATTCTCTCTGCTGGAAAATGTACTTAAGGCTCTTTTGATCAGTAAATATCTCACAAGTCACCCCATACAGATAATGTCTCCAAATCTTCAAAGCAAAGATCACTGCAGCCATCTCTAGGTCATGTGTAGGATAGTTATGCTCATGCTTCTTCAACTGCCTCGAAGCATAGGCTATCACCCTTCCATTCTGCATCAACACACAACCAAGGCCAATTCTAGAGGCATCACAGTAAACTGTGAACTTATCCACACTATTAGGCAAAGCTAATACTGGCGCTGTGGTCAACTTCTCCTTCAACAACTAAAAACTATTCTCACAAGCTTCTAACCACTCGAATCTAACATTCTTCTGAGTCAAGCGAGTCATAGGGGCTGCTATTCTGGAAAAATCCTGCACAAACCGCCTATAATACCCGGCTAAACTCAGAAAACTTCGAATCTCAGTAATAGAAGTCGGTCTAGGCCACTTAGACACTACCTCAATCTTCTGTGGATCAACCTGAATACCTTCTTTAGACACTACATGTCCAAGAAAAGAAACACTCTCCATCCAGAAATCACACTTTGAGAATTTAGCATAAAGCTGATGATCTCTCAATGTCTGCAGTACAATCCTCAAGTGATATACATACTCTTCCATACTCCTAGAATATACCAGTATATCATCAATGAAGACTACTACAAACTGATCCACATACGGTCTGAATACCCTATTCATCAGGTCCATAAAAGCTGCTGGTGCATTAGTCAAACCAAAAGACATCACCAAAAACTCATAATGGCCATATCTAGTGCGGAACGCTGTCTTAGGAACATTAGCTTCACTAATCCGCAGCTGATGATAACCCGACCTCAAGTCAACCTTAGAAAAGAACTGTGCACCCTATAGCTGATCAAACAAGTCATCTATCCTCGGAAGAGGATACTTATTCTTCACTGTCACCTTATTCAGCTCTCTGTAGTCAATGCACAGTCTCAAGGTACCATCCTTCTTCTTCACAAACAGGACTGGTGCACCCCAAGGAGAAACACTAGGTCTGATAAAACCCTTATCCAAAAACTCTTGTAACTGCTCCTTCAACTCTTTCAACTCTGTAAGAGCCATTCTATAAGGTGGCATAGATATAGGACTAGTACCTGGTACCACATCTATGCAGAACTCAATCTCTCTGTGAGGTGGTAAACCTGGCAACTCCTTGGGAAAAACATCAGGAAACTCACAAGCAACAGGAACATCTGTGAGTGACAGCTTCTCCACTGAAGTATCCCTGACCAATGCCAAATATCCCTGACATCCTTTCCTCAACAACTTCCTAGCCGTAATAGCAGAAATAAGATGCTGAGGTGCTGAACTCCTATCACCAACAAACTTAAACTCTGCTTCATCAGGAATTTTAAACGTCACCTCTTTATTCCTGTAATCTACCACGACATAGTGCTGAGATAACCAATCCATTCCTAGAATAACATCAAACTCCATCACATCCAACAAAATCCAATCAGCGGGTAATTCTCTATCTCCTACGAGAACTGGATAACCAGAAAGAACAATATCGGTATCTAAGGAATCGCTCAGAGGAGTGGCAACGGACAAAGGAAAAGCCATCCTCGAAGCTTGCCAACAAGATTTAGAAGAAAAAATGGGAGAAACAAACGAATGCGTGGCACTTGGATCAAACAAAACCCATGCATCTAGGTAACAAACAGAAACAATACCTGCCACGACTGCATTAGATGCCTGAGCATCCTGCTGAGTGAGATGGAAAACTCTGGCCTGTCCTCGACCTCCCTGTTGATTGGTAGAAGCCTGGCCAACACCTCTGGCACCTCCTCTAGTACCTTTACCATGACTCTGATGTGGAACAAGCTGAGTGGAACTCTGATGCTAGGCTGGTGGTAACTGAAATGGCACGGGTGCAACACTAGCAATCAACTGCTGTGGGAATCACAGAATCTACTGCTGCTAATATCCGAAGTAAGGACACGATCTAGCAAAATGTCCTGTCTGCTCGCATCTGAAGCATGTCAGCTGTGTTAGGTAACACGATCCCTGATGGACTCTATCGTAAGTCTGGCATACACTGGCCGCTGATCCAGAACTGCGACCACTACTGCTGCTCGAAGCACTTGACCCGAATCTAAATGATCTACGCTGACCTCCATGGCCATGTCTACTACTCCGATGCACTCACTGCTGCTGTCTCTGACTCTGCTTAGTCGGACCTCGCTGTTGACTACTCGATCCAACATGAAAACTCGAATACAGAGTAGCCTGCAATCCACTCGACTGAACTCCTAGCTGGTAGTAATCAGGCATCGCTCCCTGCCTAACTAGCCTCAGCTCAATCTCCTTGGCTAACTCAATCATAGACTCTAGAGTAAGGCCTGCTGTAGGCATACCAGTAAAAGCTGAACCCAAACCAGTAACGTATGTAGTGACTGCGAAATACTGATCTCGCATCAGGTCCTCTGCATATCTACCCATACGAAGAAACTCTCAGGTATACTCCTCTACAGATCGATCACCGCGAGAAATACTGGTCAGACGGAGACGATAGCTCATACAGAGAGGCTCTGGACAGAATTTCCTCATAAATTGCTCTCGGAACTGAGCCCAGGTCATCATCATCATATAAGGCTGGATCATCTGAATAAACCATTCTAAGGCTGGTCCCTTAACATACAACTCAACGATCATGATCCGCTGGTACTCGGTATGAGCAGTCCGAGTCCAAGTCTCGATCGCGTGTAGAAAATCTAACGGATCAGAAGTACCATCAAAAGCAATCCTGCCAACTCGGGCATAGAACAAAGCTGCCTCAGGGTCAGACATACCCTGATGATAGGCAGGCTGAATAGGCGGAACAACTGGAGGAACAGGAACATCAAACTCAGGCTCAACAGGCTCCTCGTCCTATAACTCTCTCTGCCTACGGCGACCTGCCGCTCCTCGAGGTCTACCTCTGCCACGACCTCTATGTCTAACTGGCTGCTCAGGAGGTAAAACCTCATCCTGAAAAGACTCATCATCCTCGGTCTCAACGACCGGTGGAGCGACACACGCTCGCCTCCTCATACTGAAAAGACAAACAGAAATATTCAGACAAAATAGACAATGAAGGAATAACGCTGAAAACTAAGCAAGGAATACTTATCAAGACGTACTCGAACCAAATACACTGCAGTAGTTCAACAGAAAACACAACTTTAAAACTAGGGCCACAACTCACATAACTAAGCCCTGACACAGAACTCCGCTCTGATACCAACTTTGTCATGACCCAAAACAGGGGCCATGACCGGCGCTAGGGAACGGGAATTCTTTCGAATCCGAAACCCGTAGCAAGCTTAAAAATAAAATAAACATGCAATAATAATAATAACAATATCAAATGCAGCGGAAATAAAGACCATAAATATAATATTAACATATGCACCAACTGGATTTAAATTAAATCTCATCTCATATATATAAATCTTTAAATATAAATCCAGTTCACATAATACAATATCTCATATAAATAAAATACATAAAATCCCATAATTAATTTACAACTACTGCAGTTTCTAGATTATAAAAATAAGACTCAAGTAAGCAGTTTACACAAAGAAGCCGGGGCGGAAGAAATCCGGCGTATAGGCCTGCTCCTGAAAAATTGTCAACGGAGGGGAGTCAGACCTCACTGAGTGAATTACTATAATATATATACATACACACTAAATGACAATGCATACAATCAACAATATATATATATCTCTAATATATATACAGGCAATTACACACAGATGCAATAAAATCATTTTATATATATTTATTATAAATCACAGTTTATGAAGGATCAAATAGAACCCTATGATATCAAAACCTCAATCAGTGTTAGACAACACTCTAGCCATACAGGCTCACTTAATCCAAATATATCCACTTAATCTATTTAGACAGTAGACTGGCCCCGAGACACTTGGTCAACCGAGCTCCAGCAATCACACCCAAATCACATCTCACACATCAAATAATCATAATCAATCAATATCCATAAATAGGTTAGTAATATAGCCTAAATACTATAGGCGTATCGGTATGTACTCGGTCCTAGTGCAGCCCACTAGGTAGCACGTTCTATCGATATCCTTCATTAATAAATATAAAACATTCATTCACAAATAAATGATGCATGAAATTAAATAAAATAACAATATAAACCATATATATATACTGAAAATATACCAAAACTAAACCAGGTATATTTCGAGTATATATACGTTCAAATGAATCCAATTAAATCATAAATTAAAGCTAGAAATATATTTAAAAACATTTTAAATATAATTTATTAACAAAACATGCATATAATTTAATATATACCAAAAATATACCAAAAATATACTTAAATACAAATAACATTATTTATGCATATTTAATCAAAATAAAACATGTATTTCTAAAATCATGTAATCCTAAAGCACATATATATAAAATAGTAACTCACCCTAGTGCGCTCCACGAGATGGGTCCGACGGGCCTGGTCCACTAGCCCTCTGGTGTCGGGCCCAACTAAACAAACAATAAATAAACCGACATTAGAATAAACCTAACAGAAATCCTAGAATTCGATCTAGAGTATTAAACACAGAATTGAGATTAGGGTTCGATCGGACATCACGTTTTATGAGAATTCTATCGAAAATTTTAGCAGAACCTCCCCTGTAAAATGGACATCTCTTCTACTCAAAGAGTAGAAGCCGACCCTGCAAAGAAACACACTTCGAAAAACAAGCTCAACACTCAACCACAACCCCTCGGTCGAATCTCCAAACTACAATCTACCGACCGAGGGTCCATAATCACAGAACAATTCTGATAATACCAAAAAATACCCTTATATCATAGAAATTCATTTTATAATTAGAAATTACATAATTAACCTTAAAACACTATAAAAACCGATAAAAAACTCATTTTATTAGAAAAAAATCGTATTTTTATATATATAATTGAAAATAATTCACGAAAAATAGTTTTAATTAGTTAAAAATATGAAATAATTTGTGGAAATAATTTTTATACCTTAAATAATTATTAAAACCATTTAAATTACATTTTTAGACAAATTTTGTGTAAAATTACCAAAATACCCCTATATATATAAATATACTAAAATTCATTCAAAAAATTCACCAAAAATAGTATAATTATCCAAAATTAATTATCTCAACATATTTATCAATAATATCAATAATTAAACTCAATTACCCAATTAAAATTCAATTAAAAACATAATTAACCCTAATTTCCCAAAATTACATAAACTCAAATAATTCAAAATAAATACTTAGAAATTCATAAAAATTCCAAATAAATTCCTATAATTCATTTCATACACCTAATTTAACCATAAAACATAATTTCATAATTTATATATATAATTAATTACCGAAAATTAGAAAATAATATTAAAATATTCAAAAATACCCAAAAATCAAAAATAATCTCCAAAAATTCCACAAAAATTCGTAACATGTAGATTAAGCTACTAGGATTAACATTTGTGAGGGAGTTTTTTTGAATCAATCAATTCGAAAGCATCAAAAAATCAAAACCCTAATTTTGGCCGAATTCAAAAATTCAAAACCTAAGCAAATCAAGACCATTTCAGCTCAAACCAAAGCTAGAATCACACTCACCGGAGCTCAAGGATAAGAAAGAGACCGGTGGTGTCGAAATGGTGGCCAAAATCGCGAGGTGAGAAGAAATGGAGCTTTCGGTCGGAAATGGAGAAAAGGGACAAGTCGGCGTTGGGGAAGAAGGCTGGGGGGCGGTAGAGCAGCTGGAGAAGATGACGACATGCAGGGGAGGCACTCTGACGGCCGATGATCGGGAAGTAGCAGCGGTGAGGGGAAGGGGGTCGCGCACGGGAAGAAGAAGAAGAAGAAGAAGAAGAAAAAAAAAAAGAAAAAAAAAAGAAAAAAAAAAGAAAAAAAAAGAAAAAAAAAGAAAAAAAAAAAGAATTTTAATAAAATATTTGAAAAAAATCACACCCACACACTTAATATTTAATATTTTAAAATTTAATATTAATTAAAAATAAATTAAATAACACATAAACAAATAATTAATTAATAAAATATTAGGGTACTAATTAAATAAATATATATACCCACATAGGCTCTATTTAGTAATTTAAAAAATACGTATGAGTTCATGCAAGTCCAAAAATATATTTAAAATAATTAATAATAAATTATTTACGTGCAAATTTCCCCGAAAAATGCAGATGTCTCGAGAAAATTTTACGTAAAGCACTGTAAATAAGACACAGTAATTAAAATAGGTTTTAAATACATATCAACTTGTAAAAATATCGTAATGTATATACAAAAATTAACACTGCATATCCCGATACAGTGTTAAAAAATCTTAAAAAACACGGGATATTATAGATAGTCAGACTGCTGGAGCTCGGTTGACTTAGTGTCTCGGGGCCAATCTATTGTCTAAATGGATTAAGTGGATATATTTGGAATAAGTGAGCTTGTATGGCTAGAGTGTTTTCTAACACTGTTTTTGAGGTTGCGATATCATAGGGTTCTATTTGATCCTTCATAAACTGTGATTTTCAATAAAAATATATAAAATAAATTTTATTGCATCTGTGTGTATTTGCCTGTATACATACATATTAGATATATCACTTTGATTGTGTGCATTGGCATTTAGTATGCATGTATATATATTATAGTAATTCAGTCAGTGAGGTCTGACTCCCCTTCCGTTGACTATTTTTTAGGAGAGTCATCGTCTTCAGACCTCAGTAGCAGGCTTGTACGCCGGATTTCTTCCGCCCCGACTTCTTTGTGTAAACTGCTTCTCTGAGTCTTGGCTTTATTTTATCTAGACTACTGCAGTAGTCGTTAAATATTTAAAGAGATGTTGTATTATATTTGAACTGGATTTGTATTAAAAGAGTTTTATATATATGAAATGATGAGGATTTGATTTAAATCCAGTTGGTGCAAATGTTATTATGATTTTTATTTCCGCTGCATTATATACTGTTGTTATTATTATTGCATATTTTATTTTATTTTTTTAGGCTTGCTACGGGTTCCGGGATTCGAAAGAATTCTCATTCCCTAGCGCCAATCATGGCCCCTGTCTTGGGTCGTGACAATTATTTTCATGTGTGTGTGTATATTATAATGTATGTGTGTGTGATTATTTGTGTGCTATATATATGTGTGTGTGTGTATATATATATATATATAAGATATTTTTATTTTTGTGTGGTGGAGAAATCTTAAACATAAAGTAATATATATTATAATATATAGTTTATATACATATATACATATACATAAACATACAAACTGTAATAACCCGAGTTTTTAAACATTTTTATACTATATCAGGATATGCAATATTAATAATTTTAATATATATATTTGACTATTTAATTATTTTGTTAATAATTAAGGTTAATTTTAAATTATTTTAAGTTTTCTACATAAAATTTTCCCGAAACTTATATTTTAGGGAAAATAATACCTAAATAATAATTTATTTATTTACGTTAGTTCATTTTATTAAATTGCATATATATATATATATATATATATATATATATATATATATATATTATTAACATTATTTAGGGTTTAATGTTTAAATTATGTATATATTATAGTTATTATTATTATATGTGTTATATATGTATATGTATATGTATATATATTTATGTGTCGTGCGTAATTATTTTAAATATAATATTATTATATTTAAATATTAAGTGATAATGTTATATATATATATATATATATATATATATATATATGTATATATAACTTACAAAATTTACGTTAAATGCCATTGTCTTCATCCTCTCTTCCCCGACGCCCTCACTCCCTCTCATCACTGTGCAATGTTGTTCCCCTCCTTTCAGTGTGCCTCCTGGAGTGCTGCCGCCTTCCCCAGCTACTCCGCCACCCTCTTCCACCCTCTCCGGCACCGGTGATCGCTGCTAAACCCGAGAAGTCGAGAAATCGAGCTAACTCCGTTCAACCCCTTTCTAGCCACTGTTTTTATGATTTTGGTGTTTTTTTGCTTCTAGAACTACATAGAAGCTGATTTCAAGCTTCCTTTAGCTTGAAAACTCAATTTGGTAAGGATTTAAGCTTGATCTCATTTTCAGCCATTTGAGTTTCTTAATTTTTTTGAACTTTGATCTTAATGATTCAAGCTTAATTCCTTTACAAAAGTTGCTTCTAGTAGCTCAATCTACATCCTGGAATTTTTATGGAATTTTTGGAATTTATTTTAATTTTTGTGAATTTTTTATTATTTTATTAATATTTTCTAATTTTCGTAAATTAATTAAATAATTTATGAAATTGTGATTTTTGGTGTTTATAGAGGTTGAAATTAATTTTAGAATTTAATTTATAATTTTTGTGATTTTTGTGTAATTAATATAATTTTATTTAGTTTAGGTGAATTTTGGAAATTTAGGGTAAATGAGTATTTTGTTAAAATTAATTGGTTAATTGAGTATAATTATTGATTTTATTGAATTATATGTTGAGAAAATAATTTTTGAGTAATTATATAATTTGTAGTGAATTTTTGAGTAATTATTGTATATTATGTGATTTTTTATATATTAGGGGTATTTTGGTAATTTGGTAATAATTTGGTTGAATATTAAGTTGAATTGGTTTTAATAATTATTTGAGGTATAAAAATGATTTTTACAAATTATTTACTATTTTTAACTAATTAAAACTATTTTTCGAAATTATTTTCAAATTATATATAATATACTATTTTTGTAAATAAATGAGTTTTTAGTGATTTTTAATATGTTTTTGGGCTAATTAAGTAATTTGGATTTATTAAATGAATTTTTGTTAATATTTTTGATTTTATCGAGAATTATTGATTTTTAGTAATATTTTATTAATATTAGGGTTTTTAAGTAAAAATCAGTAAAATAATTATTTTTGGTGTTTAAATATCTAAATTTGCTATATTTTGGTATATAAAGGGTATTTTCAGTATTTTTGGAATTTTCATGTATTCTGTGTATATCTCGTGAATTATGAACCTTGGTCGGTGGAATTATAGTTTGGGGATCCAACCGAGGAGTGATGTGGTTATCCTATATTTGAAGTGTGTTTTCTTACAAGATCGGCTCTACTTTCTGAGTAAAGAGATGTCCATTTTACAGGGGACGTTTTGCCAAATTTTTGGTAGAATTCTCGTAAAATGTGACATTTAGTCAAACTCCTATTTCTTGTTTGTGTCCAGTATTCTAGATCGATTCTCTAGAAATTACGTTAGGTTTATTCTAATTTCATGTTGTGATTTATTTATTAGTTGCACCGAGACCGAGGCCTAGTGGACTAGGCCCATTAGACATGTCTCGTGGTGCGCATAACTGTGAGTTGTTATTTTATATATACGTGTATTAGGATGCATGTTTTTAGAAATGCATATTTTAATTATATGAAATATGCATAAATAATTTAACAAATGCTTAAGTATATTTTCGGTATATTTTAATATATTTTTGGTATATTTTAAATTAAATGCATGTATTATTCTTGATTTATACTTAAAATGTTTTTGAGTATATATATGGTTTATTTTTTGTTTATTTTATAATTGAACTGAATTTGTTTGACATATATATAATCGAAATATACTTGGTTTATTTTTGGTATATTTCTAGTATATATATGGATTATATTGCCATTTAAATTAATGTCATGCATCATTTATTTTACAAATGTATGGTTTTATTTTAAATGAAGGATATCAATAGAACATGCTACCTAATGGGCAGCACTAGGACCGAGTACGTACCGGTACGACGATAGAATGTAGGTTAAATTACTAACCTATTTATGGATTATGACTGGATTGATTTGATGTGAGATATGATTTGAGAGTGTGATTGCTGAAGCTCGGTTGACTAAGTGTCTCGGGGCCAATCACACTGATAGTCAGACTGCTGGAGCTCAGTTGACTTAGTGTCTCGGGGCCAGTCTACTTTCCAAATGGAATAAGTGAATTTATTTGGAATAAGTGAGCCTGTATGGCTAGAGTGTTGTCTAACACTATTTTGGGTTGCAATCATTTAGGGTTCTATTTGATCGTTCATAAGCGGATATTTTTTAGTTATATATATAAAATAATTTTTGCTGCATATGTGTATTTGCTTGTATGTATATTTATTATATATACTATTGAGTGTTTGCATTTGTCATTTAGTTATACATGTATATATATTATAATAATTCACTCAGTGAGGTCTGACTCCCCTCCATTGATTTATTTTTTAGGAGAGTCTTCGTCCTCAGACCTCAGTAGCATATCTTTACGTCGGATTTCTTCTACCCCGGCCTTATTGTGTAAACTGCTTACCTGAGTTTTATTTTGTATTCTAGACACTGCAGTAGCTGTTTTAGTGAGTTGTATTTATTATATATGTATGAGATTTAAATGTCAAAATTTTGAATCAAAGATTTGTATTGAAAGATTTTATATATATATATATATATATATATATATATGAGATGGATTTGTGCTATTAAATCAGTTGGTGGATTATTATTTTACTTATGAGATTTAATTTCGCTGCATAATGTTTTATTTATTTTATTATATTGCATACCTTTATTTTATTTTTAAGGCTTGCTACGGGTTTCAGATTCGAAAGAATTCCCGTTCCCTAGCGCCTATCATGGCCCCCGTTTTGGATCATGACAAAGTTGGTATCAGAGCGGAGTTCTGTGTTAGGGCCTTAGTTGTGTGAGTTGTGGCCCTAGTTTTCAGTGTGGTGTTTTTCTTTTGAAACTACTGCAGTGAATTAGGTTCGAGTATGTCTTGATAAGTATTCCTTGATTTAGTTTTTTGCGTTATCCTCCGTTGTCTGTCTTGTCTGAATCCTTTTGTTTGTCTTTTCAGAATAAGGAGGTGAGCGCATGTTGCTCCATTGGTCATTGAGGTCAAGGATGATGAGTCCTTCCAGGACGAGGTTTTATCTCTTGAGCCGCTAGTTAGGCATAGAGGTCGTGGCAGAGGTAGACCTCGAGGAGTAATAAGTCGTCATAGGCAGAGAGAGATACAGGATGAGGAGCCTATAGAGCTAGAGTACGAGGATGTTCTTGTACCTCTAGTAGTTCAGCCTGCCTATCAGTAGGGTATGTTTGACCCTGAGGTAGCTCTATTCTATGCTAGAATTGGCAGGATTGCTTTCAATAGGACTTTCGACCCTCTAGACTTTCTGCATGCGATTGAGACTAGGACTCGGACTGCTCACCACCGAGTATCAGCGGATTATGATAGTCGAGCTTTCTGTAGAGGGACCAGCCCTGGACTGGTTTATTCAGATGATCCAGTTGTAAATGATGACGATGACCTGGACTCAGTTTAAAGAGCGATTAATGAGGAGATTCTACCCAGAGTTGGACATTCAAATTTCATTGTGTATATTTATTATTTTCAAATACTATTATTTTAATAACATTAATTTTATTGCATGGTTATTTTAATATTATTTTAAGTACTAACATTATTTTATTAACTGATATAATTTTGAGTATTATTAACATTTTTAAATTATCACTACCATTATTAATGTTATTATTGTCATTGTTATTTTATGTGAGTTATTATTATAATTGTCATGCAAAATTAGTTATCATAGTATTATTTTAATATTAAAATTTTAAGTAAATATTTATTATTTTATTTTTATTAGTTGACATTATTACATTGTTAAATTATTTCAGAAATATAGTTTATATTATTGTTATTTTCAAATGTGTTGTGTGTTGTTATTGTCATAGTTATTATTTTATTATCATTAGTATTATTTTTATTGATTAATATTATTATGAATATTTTTCTTATTATCCAATTATTTTATTAATAGTATTAATTTTAATTGTTGTTAATTTTATATTGTGTATATTATTGTGCATGTGTACATGTATGTGTCTATATATATAGTTTATGTAAATATAATGAGTTGTGGAGATTGAATAATATAAAGAATTAATATAATATATGCTTTCAATATATAGATTATTTAATATATATACATTTTCAAAACGGGAAGAACAAAATGCAGAAACCCCTCCCCCGCTCAGTCCGATCCGTTTCTTATCGGTGTGCCCCTCCCTTCATTGGATGCCAGCCATCCATCCTTCTCCTTCTGCCATCACCTCCTCCTCCCTTCTTCTTCATCATCTTCCTTTGGAGTTGCTGAAAAAGTGACAGAAGTAGCAGCTAGCAGCAACAAGGGTCTTCATGTCACTTGGTGACTTCCCGACAGTAAAAGCTCAACTTCCTTGGCTCGGTTAACTCCTTAAGTTGAGGGGAAGATGATTCTGAGCTTGATCGAAGCTCAAAGTTATCGTTGGTGAGTTTTATGTAATTTTTAGTTTATGTCTAATTTCTTTTTTTTATTTTTTTAGCTTGAGTTTGGTTGATTCTTGATAATTTCTTTTTAAAATGTTAATCTATGCATCTTAATCTTCTCATAGGTATTTTTAGTTTGTTTTTTTATTTTATTTGATTTTTGGTTAATTATTGAATATTTTAATAATTAAAAATGAATTTTTGTTAATTAATTATTTTAATTATGAATTTGGTTAAATTATTGTTATTATATATTGTTATTAATTTTGGTGTTGAGAAATTAATTTTTGAATTTTTATATAATTTTTTATGAATATTTTTAGTTTATGTAAATATTGGATAATTGAGTTAAATGTGTATTTTGGTTAAAATTAGAGTTTAATTGTATTTTTTTAGTTGATATTAGAATGTTACTTGATAAAATAATTTTTATGAATTTATATTAATTTTTATGGATTTTATATAATTTATGTGTATTTTGAATTATTAGTTTTAAATATGTATTTTTGTTGAAATTATTGGATAAATATGTGTTTTGGTTGATATGTAGTATATTATATGTTGATTAAATAAATTTAATGAATTTATATTATTTTTTTTAAGGAAATTATTTAGTATATTGGATATTTTGTATTATAGGGTTAAATATGTAATTTAGTTAAACATTATGTTTTAGTTGGTATTTTAAATTATTTAAGGTATTAAAATGATTTTTACAAATTATTTACTATTTTTAAGTAATTAATAATAATTTTCAAATATATATTATTTTTATTATGTTGGTGATAAAAAATCGGTTTTAAACTAATTTTATTATTATTATTAAACTTTTTAAGCAATTAAATGTGAATTTATTATGTTATGTTGAATAATTGTAAAATTTAATTTTTATTAATATTATATAATATTTGAGATTTTATTTGTTAATTTATGATAATTTTAGAATATTATGTAAATAATAAGTGTATTTATTATTTTGAGACTAAATGTGTATTTTATTATTTTTGTGATGTTAAATTGTGATTTTAAATATTATTTGCAATTTATGTTAATTTAATTGTAAAACGGGGATTTTATTCCATTTATGAATTTTATTATCAAATATTATTTAAATTGGACTTTTATATTTTAGTTGGAAAATAAAATTTTTTACATATTTTTATGGGTTTTTGTTGATTTTTATTATTTTACTGTTTAACATTGTTGTTTTGTGAATTGTGAACCTCGATGGGGGATTTGTGAAGTTTGGGGTCCCAACCCGAGGTGTTGCGCTGTGTAATTTTAGAAGTGTGTTTTCTATGCAGAATCGACCCTACTTTTTGCAGGGAGATGTCCATTTTACAAAGGAGACTCTACCGAAATTTTGATAGATTTCTCGTAAAATGTGAAAACCGGTCCAAGTTTAAATTTTAATTTTTGATTGAGTCTTTCTACAGTAAGCCTATAAGCATAGAGTTAAAAGTTTATTTTGATTGTTGTTATTATTTTATTTTTCTACCTGCGCCGAGACCGAGGCCTATAAGATTAGGCCCGTTGAGTTTGTCTCGTGGAGTGCAAATCAGTGAGTTATTATACTGTATATATATGCATTGCATATAGGATGCATGACTTAGGATTTTTCATTTTCATTATATGTTTTTAAAAGTGATTTAATTTATAATATGATTTGGTATATTTTCAGTTTAGTTTTAGTATATCTTGATATATATATGTTTGCATATTTTCAATATGCATTTACTATATCTTGGAATATCTAGAGCTATTTTGATATATGCATGTTATATAATTAGGTATCTTTTTAGTATATTTTTCATATATGTTCAAATTAAATGCACATTTTATCTTTATTATAGAGTTAGCATGTTTAGTATATCTTAGGTATAATTTTAGTATAATTTTAGTATATTTTGAAATAAATGCATGTATTACTTTCGATATATACTTAAATTGTTTGTAAGGATATCATTGGTTTATTTTTGGTATATTTCATGTTTGATTTGAATTTATCTGACATATATATACTCGAAATATACTTAGTTTATTTTAAGTGTATTTCTAGTATATATATGGTTTATTTTGCTATTATGAATGTCATTCTACATTATTTATTTTCTTGTATGAATGATTTATTTTAAATGAAGGATATCAATAAAACGTGCTACCTAATGGGTAGCACTAGGATCGTGTACATACCGGTGCGATAGATTTAGGGTTGAGTGAGTACTACTTGTGGTAAATTATGATTTGATTAAGATGTGATGTGATTGATCATGTGATTACTGGAGCTCAGTTGACTAAGTGTCTCAGGGCCAATCACACTAATAGTCAGACTGCTAGAGATCAATTAACTTAGTGTCTCGGGGCCAGTCTACTATCCATATGGATTAAAAATATTTATTTGGAATTAAGTGAGTCTGTATGGCTAGAGTGATGCTATGGTTGATTGAGGTTGTGATATAATAGGGTTCTATTTGATCCTTAATGTATTTAAATAAATATTTTCTACATTTATTATATATATATATATATATATATATATATATATATATATATATATATAATAACTGAGTTTTTAAATGATTTTATTTTAAATCGGGATATGCAATGTTAATAATTTCAGACAATATTTAAATATTTATCGATTTTGAGTTGATTATCATTAATTTATGTTAATTAGGGTTTCAATATATATATATATATATATAACAAAAAAAAAACCATTTTCTTCTTCCCTTTCATCCCGAAACCCACCCTCACCGCTGCAACTCCGGCCGACTACCTTCAGTGTGCCTCTTGGATGTCCACCCTCCTCCTCTAGCAGCTCCGCTACCTCCTGTCATCCTCTCCGGCGTCAGTGAAGCTTGAGGAACCCGATTTGGCCGAAAATCTCTCTCTTTGTCGTTGAAGTCCATTCTGCCCACCAAAATCGGTGATTCCGGTGCCGTTGGACTCCTGAGACTCCCTAGAGGACGATTCCAAGCTTCCTTTTGCCTAAAAATTTGATTTGGTAAGGTTTTAAGCTTGTTTCCATTTTCAGCCATTTTTGGTTCTTGGATTTTTTGAAATTCATTCTTTGTGATTCAAGATTAATTCCTTCACAAATATTGTTCCCCTTAGCTTAGTCTACCTCTAGGAATTTTTGTGTAATTTTTGGAATTTATTTTGATTTTTGTGAATTTTTTATTATTTTATTATTTTCGTAAATTAATTAAATAAATTATGAAATTGTGATTTTTAGTGTTTTTGGTAGTTGATATTAATTTTAGAATTTAATTTATAATTTTTTTGATTTTTGTGTAATTATTATAATTTTGTTTAGTTTATGTCAATTTTGGAAATATAGGTTATATATGTATTTTGTTAAAATTAATTGGTTAATTGAGTATAATTGTTGATTTTATTGAATTATATGTTGAGAAAATAATTTTTGAGTATTTATATAATTTTTATGGATTTTTTTAATATTTTTAGTATTTTATGTGTATTTTTGTATATTAGGGGTATTTTGGTAATTTGGTAGTGATTTTGGTTAAATATTAAATTTAATTGGTTTTAATAATTATTTGAGGTATAAAAGTTATTTTTATGAATTAATTACTAATTTTAACTAATTAAAACTATTTTTTGAAAATTGTTTTCAAATTAAATATAATATACTATTTTTGTAAATAAATGGGTTTTTAGTAATTTTTAGTATGTTTTTGGACTAATTGAGTAATTTGGATTTATAAAACAAATTTTCATTAATATTTGTGAATTTATCAAGATATATCAATTTTTAATAATATTATATTAATATTAGGGTTTTTAAGTAAATATCGGTGAAATAATTATTTTAAATGTTTAAATATTTAAATTGCTATATTTTGGTATCAAAAGGGTATTTTCGATATTTATGGAATTTTAATATATTTTGTGTATTTTATTGTGAATTGTGGACCTCGGTCGGTGGAATTTGCAGTTTGGGATTCCGACTGAGGGTTGTGAGAATATTTTGTGAATTGTATTCGAAGTGTGTTTTTCTTGCAGAACCGGCTGTACTTTTTAAATAGAGAGATGTCTGTTTTACAGAGGAGATTCTGTCGATTTTTTGGTAGAATTCTCGTAAAACGTGACATTCTGTCAAATTCATATTCTCTGTCTGTGTTTAGAATTCTAGATCGAGTCTCTAGAAGTTAAGTTAGAATTAATCTGATTTTTGTGTTATTATTTTATTGTTAGTTGCGCAGAGACCGAGGCCTAGTAGACTAGGCCCGTCGGATCTGTCTCTAGGAGCGCACAACTGTGAGTTATTATAATATATATGCATTGCTTAGGGTGCATGTTTTATAATTATATGTTTTAAATATAAACTTTATATAATTGCCTATTTGAATATTTAAGTATATTTTAGGAATACATTTAGTATATTTTTGGTATATTATGAAATAAATGCATGTTTTTCTTTTCAATTAAATATAGCTTGTTTTTAAATATATTATTGGTTTAATTTAAAATGTTTCGTGATTTATTTGAGTTGATTATATGTATATATACCTGAAACATACTTAGTTTATTTTAGGTATATTTCTGGTATATATATGGTTTATTTGTTTATTTTAAATATCATTATGCATCATTTATTTTCCTGAATGTATGTTTTAAAATAAATGAAGGATGTCGATAGAACATGCTTCCTAATGAGCAGCACTAGGACCGAGTACGTACCGGTGCGATAGATGATAGGGTGAATTACTAACTTATTTGAGGAAATATGACATGATTGATATGATTGAGATTGATGTGTTTGAGAGTGTAATTGCTGGAGCTCGGTTGACCAAGTGTCTCGGGGCCAATCACACTGACAGTAAGACTGCTGGAGCTCGGTTGACTTAGTGTCTCGGGGCCAGTCTACTGTCTAATTGGACTAAGTGAATTATTTGGAACTAAGTGGGCTTGTATGGCTAAAAGGAGTTCTATTGATATTTGAGGTTGCGAAAATATAGGGTTCTATTTGATCCTTCATAAACTGATGGTTTTCAGTATTAAAATGATTTTCTTTGCATCTGTGTGTATTTGCCTGTATATATATTTATTATATTACTTTTGAGTTTTTGCATTTGACATTTAGTCATGCATGTATATGTATTATAATAATTCACTCGGTAAGGTCTGACTCCCCTTTGTTGATATTTTTCAAGAAAGTCTTCATCTTCAGACCTCAGCAGTAGACCTGTTCGCCAAATTTCTTCCATTTCGGCACTATTATGTAAATCACTTACTTGAGTTTATTTTGTACTCTAGATATTGCAATAGTAGTTGTATTTAAATATGTAGTGAGTTGTATTTGTATTTATGCATGTAAGAGGATTTTACTTCAGAGTGTTACTTTGAAGGTTATATTAAAAGATTTCTATTTATGATATATATAAGATGTGATTTTATGATAGTAAAGGATTGTTGAGAATTTATTTTATTATTTGAGATTAAATTTTCGTTATAATAATACTTTATTTATTTTATTATATTGCATGCTTTTTTTTAAGGCTTGCTACGGGTTCCGGATTCGAAAGAATTCTCATTCCCTAGCGCCGGTTATGGCCCCTGTTTTGGGTCATGACAAAGTTGGTATCATAGCGGAGTTATGTGTCAGGGCCTTAGTTGTGTGAGTTGTGGCCCTAATTTTTAGTGCTGTGTTTTCTTTGAAACTACTATAGTGAATTAGGTTGGAGTATGTCTTGATAAGTATTCCTTGATTTAGTTTTCTGTGTTATCCTCCGTTGTCTAATTTGTTTAAATCCTTCTATTTGTTCTTTTTAGAATGAGGAGGTGAGCACGTGTCACTCCACCAGTCGTTGAGGTCGAGGATGATAAGTCCTTCCAAGGTGAGGTTTTACCTCTTGAGTTACCAGTTAGGCGTAGAAGTCAAGGCAGAGGTAGACCTTGAGGATCGATAGGTCACTATAGACAGAGAGAGCTATAGGATGAGGAAACTGTAGAGTCAAAGTATGAGGATGTTCCTATACCTCCAGTAGCATAGCCTGTTCAGCCTGCCTATCAGCAGGGTATGTCTGACTTTGAGGCAGCCCTATTTTATGCCAGAGTTGGCAGGATCGCCTTTGATGGGATGTCTGATCCATTAGATTTTCTACATGCGATCGAGGACTCAGACTGCTCACACCGAGTACCAGCGGATCATGATAGTCGAGCTTTCTGTTGAGGGACCAACCCTGGATTGGTTTATTCAGATGATCCAGCCATATATGATGACGATGACTTGGGCTCAGTTCAGAGAGCGATTCATGAGGAGATTTTGCCTAGAGCCACTTCGCATGAGTTATAGACTCTAGTTGACTAGCATTTCCTGAGGGGACAGATCTGTGGAAGATTACACTTAAGAGTTTTTTCGGCTTGGTAGATATGAAGAGGATCTGATGTGAGACCAATATTTCGTAGTTACCACTTATGTTACTAGATTGGGTTCTGCATTTGCTGGTATGCCTATAGTGGGCCTTACTCTTGAGTCAGTGATAGAGTTGGCCAAGGAGATTGAGTTGAGGCTAGTTAGGCAAGGAGCTATGCCTGATTATTACAAGTTGGGTGTTCAATCAGGTGGATTCCATACTACTCCGTACTCAAGTTTTCATATTAGATCAAGTAATTAGCAGAGGGGCCTAGCCTAACAGACTCAGAGGCAGCAACAGAGGGTATATCAAAGTAGTAGACATGGCCATGGAGGTCAATGTAGACCGTTTAGACTTAGGTTAGGTGCTTTGAGCAGTAGCAGTGGTTGTAGTTCTAGGTCAGCTGCTAGTGTATGTCAGACCTGCAACAGTCCATCAGGGACCGTGTTATATGACACCGTTGACGTGTTTCAAATGTGGGTAGATGGGACATTTTGCCAGATTGTGTCCCTATTTTGGGTATCAACAGCCACAGATTCCACGATTCCCTCAGCAGTTGATTGCTAGTGCTGTACCCGTTCCTTTTTAGTTGCCTCCGGACCAGCATCAGAGTTCTACCCAGATTGTTCCCTAGCAAGGTCATGGTAGAGGCACTAGAGGAGGTGCCAGAGGTGTTGGCTAGGCTTCTACCAGCCAGCAGGGAGGTTGAGGACAGGCCAGAGTCTTCCATCTCACTCAACAGGATGCTCAGGCATCTAATGTAGTCATGGCAGGTATTATTTCTATCTATTACCTGGGTGCATGGGTTCTGTTTGATCTGGGTGCCACACATTCATTCGTATCTCCTGTATTTTCTTCCAAGTCTTATTGGCAAGCTTCGAGGATGGCTTTTCCTTTATCTGTCGCCACTCCTTTAAGTGATTCTTTGGACACCGATGTTGTTCTTTCTGGTTGTCTAGTTCTTATCGGAGGTAGAGAATTATCTGCTGATTTGATTCTATTGAATGTGATGGAATTTGATGTTATTCTAGGTATGGATTGGTTATCTTAGCACTATGTCGTGGTAGATTATCAGAGTAAAGAGGTGACTTTCAAAATTCCAGGTGAAGAAGAATTTAAGTTTGTGGGTGATAGGAGTTCAGCACCTCAGAATCTCATCTCTGCTAGTATGGCTAGGAAGTTACTGAGGAAAGGTTGTCAGGGATATTTGGTATTGGTCAGGGATACTTCAGAGGAGAAGTTGTCACTCACAGATGTTCCTGTTGCCTGTGAGTTTCCTGATGTTTTTCCTGAGGAGTTGCCAAGTTTACCACCTCACAGAGAGATTGAGTTTTGTATAGATGTGGTTCCAGGCACTACCCCTATTTCTATGCCACCCTACAAAATGGCTCCTATAAAGTTGAAAGAGTTAACGGAGCAGTTGCAAAAGTTGCTAGATAAGGGTTTCATTAAACCCAGTGTTTCTCCTTGGGGTGCACTAGTCCTGTTTGTAAGGAAAAAGGATGGTACCCTGAGACTGTGCATTGACTACAGAGAGCTAAATAAGGTGACAGTGAAGAACAGGTATCCTCTCCCGAGGATAGATGACTTGTTTGATCAGCTATAGGGTGCACAGTTCTTTTCCAAGATTGATTTGAGGTCAGGTTATCATTAGTTGTGGATCAGCGAAGTCGATGTTCCTAAAACGGCATTTTGCACTCGATATGGCCATTATGAGTTTCTGGTAATGTCTTTTGACTTGACTAATGTACCAGCAACTTTTATGGACCTGATGAACAGGGTATTTAGACCATTTATGGATTAGTTTATGGTAGTCTTCATCAATGATATACTGGTGTATTCGAGGAGTATGGAGGAGAATGTTTATCACTTGAGGACTGTACTGCAAACACTGAGAGAACATTAACTTTATGATAAATTCTCAAAGTGTGATTTCTGGATGGAGAGTGTTGCATTTCTTGGACACGTGGTGTCTAAAGAAGGTATCCAGGTTGATCCTCATAAGATTGAGGCAGTGTCTGTGTTATGAGCCAAAATAGGGGGCCATGACCGGCGCTAGAGAATGGGAATTCTTTCGAATCCGGAACCCGTAGCAAGCCTTAAAATAAAAGCATGCAATAAAATAAAATAAATAAAATATTTATACAATGGAAATTAAATCTCAAATAATAAAATAACTTCTCAATATCCTTAATATCATAAAATCACATCTTATATATAATAAAATCTTTAAGTACAAATTTCAATGTAACACTCTGAGTTTAAAATCTCATACAATTATAATAACAAATACAACCCACAACAGATTTAAATACAACCACTACTGCAGTGTCTAAAGTACAAAATGAAACTCAAGTAAGTGATTTACATAATAAAGCCAGAGCAGAAGAAATCCGGCGGACAGGTCTACTGCTAAGGTCTGAAGAAGAAGACTCTCTTGAAAAATATCAACAAAGGGGAGTCAGACCTCACTGAGTGAATTATTATAATATATATACATGCATAACTAAATGTCAAATGCAGACACTCAATAGTATATATAATAAATATATATACAGGCAAATACACACAGGTGCAACAAGAATCATTTTAATACTGAAAATCATCAGTTATGAAGGATCAAATAGAACCCTATATTTTCGCAACCTCAAATATCAATAGAACTTACTTTAGCCATACAGGCCCACTTAGTTCCAAATAATTCACCTAGTCCAATAGGACAGTAGATTGGCCCCGAGACACTAAGTCAATCGAGCTCCAGCAGTTTGACTGTCAGTGTGATTGGCCCCGAGACACTTGGTCAAATGAGCTCCAACAATCACACTCTCAATCACATCTCATATCAATCAAGTCATAATTCACCAATAGGTTAGTAATTTAACCTAAAATCTACTGTCGCACCAGTACGTACTCGGTCCTAGTGCTACCCATTAGGAAGCACATTTTATTGATATCCTTCATTTTAATATAAAACATACATTCAAGAAAATAAATGATGCATAATGGTATTTAAAATAAACAAATATACCTAAAATAAACTAAGTATATTTCAGATATATATACGTATAATCAACTTAAATAAATCACAAAACATATTAAATTCAACCAATAATATATTTAAAAACAAGCCATGTTCAATTGAAAAAGGAAAACATGCATTTATTTCATAATATACCAAAATATACTAAAAGTATACTTAAACATTCAAATAGGAAATTATACAAAAATTTATATTTAAAACATAGAAAACTAAATCATGCAACCTAAGCAATGCATATACATTATAATAACTCACAGTTGTGTGCTCTTCGAGACGGGTCTGACGGGCCTGGTCCACTAGGCCTCAGTCTCGGTGCAACTAACAAATAAACAATAACATGAAGATCAATATAATTCTAACTTAACTTCTAGAGACTTGATCTAGAATTCTAAACACAAACAGAGAATAGGAATTTGACCAAATGTCACGTTGTACGAGAATCCTAGCGAAAATTTAACAGAACCTCCTTTGTAAAACATGCATCTCTCTACTTAAAAAGTAGAGCCAGTCCTGCAAGAAAAATACACTTCGAAATAGATTTCACAACACATTCACACAACCCTCGGTCGGGATCCCAAACTGCAAATTCCACCGATCGAGGTCCATAATTCACAATAAAATACACAAAATATATTAAAATTCCATAAATTCCAAAAATAACCTTTTAAACATTATATATATATACACATATATGTATATATATATAACACACAATAACAATCAACACATGCATGATAAAAAATAAACCCTAATAATATATATATATATATATATGAAACAAAGGTCAATAATGTAATTTCCTACAATAATAATATTAAAATTATTAATGCACTAAATTTAAATAATTATTAAAATATTATTTTCCAAGATAATAATTTTCAGGATAATTTTTACGTAGAAAACTATAAATAAACGTAGAAATAACGTTAATTATTCATAAAAGTAATCAAATATATAGTTTTAAAAATTGTTAACACTGCATATCCCAATTTAATATAAAAACATTTAAAAACTCAGGTTATAATAGTCTGAGTGGCCTATACTAACTTCAGTTATAGAGATTCACAATTTTTTGGGTTTAGCCAGGTACTATAGGTGATTTGTGCATGATTTTTCCAGAATTGTAGCTTATATGACTCGCTTGACTCAGAAGAATGTAAGGTTTGAGTGGTTAGAAGCTTGTGAGAATAGTTTTCAATTGCTGAAGGAGAAGTTGACCACAACTCCAGTTTTAGCTTTGCCCAATGGAAAAGACAAGTTCATAGTGTATTGTGATGCCTCTAGAGTTGGCCTAGGTTGTATGTTGATGCAAAATGGTAGGTTGATAGCCTATGCTTCGAGGAAATTGAAGAAGCATGAACAAAACTATCCTATCCATGACTTAGAGATGGCTACAGTGATCTTTGCTCTCAAGATCTGGAGACATTATCTGTATGGGGTGACTTGTGAGATTTTTACTAATCACAAGAGCCTTAAGTACATTTTCCAGCAGAGAGATCTGAATCTGAGGTAGAGGAGATGGTTGGAATTATTGAAAGATTATGATTGTGAGATTTTATATCATCTAGGCAAGGCTAATGTGGTAGCAGATGCCTTGAGTAGGAAGTCCTCAGGCAGTCTTGCTCACATCAATGTAGAGAGGAGACCATTGATCCAGGAGTTACATTAGTTAGTGGATCAAGGTCTGAGGATAAAGGTGAGTAGATTAGGTGGACTGTGAACTCAATTTAAGGTGTAATTTCTACTGAGAGATAGGATTAAGGCAACTTAAAGTTGAGATCTTGTTATGGAAGAGCTTGTAGAGAATGTTCGAGCAGGGAAGTTCGATTTCACACTTGATGATTATGATGTTTTGCGGATCAGTGGTAGATTGTGTGTTCCTAATGTGGATAATTTGAGAGAAGAGATCCTTGAGAATTCACATTCTACATCTTATAGCGTACATCCGGGTGTCACTAAGATGTACCACAGTATTAGAGACTTATACTAGTGGGACGGACTGAAGAAGGATGTCGCTGATTATATTGCTAAGTGTCTAACATGTCAATAAGTGAAAGTTGAGCATCAGAAGCCTTTTGGGAAGCTTCAACCTCTTCTTATTCCTGAGTGGAAGTGGGAAAGGATTGCTATGGATTTTATGGTTGGTTTGCCTCATTCTAAGGATGGATACGATTCCATCTGGGTGATTATGGACAAGTTGACCAAGCCTGTGAAAGCCACTTATTCTATAGCTAGATTGGTGAAGCTGTATGTGAAGCATATTGTGCGCCTTCATGGGGTACCTGTGTCCATTGTGTTAGATAAAGGTTTAGTGCTTACCTCTCATTTTTGGCAGAAGATGTAGGAAGCGATGGGCACTAGGTTGGACTTCAGTACTGCTTTTCATCCTCAGACAAATGGTCAGTCTAAGAGGATAATCCAGACACTATAAGATATGTTTAGGATGTGTGTTTTGGATTTGGGAGGTAGCTAGGATGATCATTTGCCACTTGTCGAGTTTGCATATAATAACAACTACCATAGCAGTATTAGAATGGCACCATATAAGGCTTTGTATGGAAGGACGTGTAGATCCCCTCTGAGTTGGGATGAGATTGGTGAGAGAGCTTTGACTGGACCTGAGATGGTTCAGGATGTTGTAGAGAAAGTTATTGTGATCAAGAGCAGATTAGAGACCGCAGTTAGCAGGCAGAAGAGCTATGCGAATCCTAGGCACAGAGATGTGGAGTTCCAGGTTAGAGACTTTGTTTTTCTGAAGGTGTCTCCATTGAAGGGTGTTATGAGATTTGGTAGGAAGGGTAAGCTAGCATCAAGATATATATGACCGTTCGAGATTTTGGAGAGAGTTAGCACTATTGCATATCGGTTGGCTTTGCCTCAGAGTATGTCTTAAGTGCATCTGGTGTTTCATATCTCGATGCTGAGGAAGTATGTCTCAGACCCTTCACACGTGTTGCAGCCCGACAATGTTGAAGTGAATGAAGACCTGACATTCGTGGAAGAACCTATTGCAATCATTGACTATCAAGTTCAATAGGTGCATTTGAAGTAGATTCCAATGGTCAAGGTATTGTGGCATAACAATGGAGTAGAAGAGTATACCTGGGAGACTGAAGTCAAGATGCGAGCTTCTTACCCATATCTCTTTCCTCCTTAATCTTGTATTTGTGTATTCTTTTCTTGGAATTCAGGGACGAATTCTTGTAAGGGGGGAAGACTGTAATAACCCGAGTTTTTAAATGATTTTATTTTAAATTAGATTATGTAGTGTTAATAATTTCAGACAATATTTAAATATTTATCGATTTTGAGTTGATTATCATTAATTTATGTTAATTAGGGTTTCAATATATATATATATATATATATATATATATATATATATATATATATATATATATATATATATAATGATTAGTATTTCGATAGTTCATTTGTGTAATATATACATATATCTTGTTCTAAATAATTATTTAACTTAATGTATTTTATTTTAATGTTATTTTACCTTACTAAATTATATTCTTTGTGCATTATTATTATTTTATGTGTTAATATATATATATATATATGCATATATTTAGGGTTTATTATTTATTTAAAAGTATTTAAGTATATATGTGTGTGTGTGTATATATATATATATATATATATATATATGGGAGTGTATATATATGTGTGTGTATTAAAAATGTGTGGTGTGTGTTTAATGTGAATATATTATAAGTTTATATTATTATAATATAAAGTTATATATATATATATATATATATTTATATAACAAAAAAAAAACCATTTTCTTCTTCCCTTTCATCTCGAAACCCACCCTTACCATCCCCTCACCACTACAACTTCAGCCGACTACCATCGGTGTGCCTCTAGGACATCCACCCTCCTCCTCCAGCAGCTCCGCCGCCTCCTATCATCCTCTCTGGCGCTGGTGAAGCTTGAGGAACCCGATTTGGCCGAAAGTCTCCCTCTTCGTCGTTTAAGTCCATTCTGGCCACCAAAATCAATGATTCCAGTGCCGTTGGACTCCTGAGACTCCTTAGAGGATGATTCCAAGCTTCCTTTTGCCTAAAAATTTGATTTGGAAAGGTTTTAAGCTTGTTTCCATTTTTGGCCGTTTTTTGTTCTTAGATTTTTTGAACTTCATTCTTTGTGATTCAAGCTTAATTCCTTCACAAATATTCTTCCCCTTAGCTTAATCTACCTCTGGAAATTTTTGTGTAATTTTTGGAATTTATTTTAATTTTTGTGAATTTTTTATTCTTTTATTATTTTCGTAAATTAATTAAATAAATTATGAAATTATGATTTTTAGTGTTTTTGGTGGTTGATATTAATTTTAGAATTCAATTTATAATTTTTGTGTAATTATTATAATTTTATGTCAATTTTGGAAATATAGGTTATATATGTATTTTGTTAAAATTAATTGGTTAATTGAGTATAATTGTTGATTTTATTGAATTATATGTTGAGAAAATAATTTTGAGTATTTATATAATTTATTGAATTTTTGAATATTATTAGTATTTTATGTGTATTTTTGTATATTAGGGGTATTTTGGTAATTTGGTAATGATTTTGGTTAAATATTAAATTTAATTGGTTTTAATAATTACTTGAGTTATAAAAGTGATTTTTATGAATTAATTACTAATTTTAACTAATTAAAACTATTTTTCAAAAATTATTTTCAAATTAAATATAATATACTATTTTTATAAATAAATGGGTTTTTAGTAATTGTTAGTATGTTTTTGGACCAATTGAGTAATTTGGATTTATAAAACGAATTTTCATTAATATTTGTGAATTTATCGAGATATATCAAATTTTAATAATATTATATTAATATTAGGGTTTTTAAGTAAATATTGGTGAAATAATTATTTTTAATGTTTAAATATTTAAATTGCTATATTTTGGTATTAAAAGGGTATTTTCGGTATTTATGGAATTTTAATATATTTTGTGTATTTTATTGTGAATTGTGGACCTCGGTCGGTGGAATTTGCAGTTTAGGATTCCGATCAAGGGTTGTGAGAATATTTTGTGAATTGTATTCGAAGTGTGTTTTTCTTGCAGGACCGACTCTACTTTTTAAGTAAAGATATGTCCATTTTACAGAGGAGGTTCTACCGAATTTTTAGCAGAATTCTAGTAAAATGTGACATTCGGTCAAATTCATATTCTCTGTCTGTGTTTAGAATTCTAGATCGAGTCTTTAGAAGTTAAGTTAGAATTATTTTGATTTTTGTGTTATTATTTTATTGTTAGTTGTGCCAAGACCAAGGCCTAGTGACCAGGCCCGTCTCGAGGAGCGCACAACTGTGAGTTATTATGATATATATGCATTGCTTAGGGTGCATGTTTTAGAATTCTATGTTTTAAATATAAACTTTGCATAATTGCTGTCACGACCCAAAATAGGGGGTCATGACTGGCGCTAGGGAATAGGAATTCTTTCAAATCCGGAACCCGTAGTAAGCCTTTAAAATAAAGTAAAAGCATGCAATAATAATAAAATATATAAAATATCTTACAGCGGAAATTAAAATTTCATAAATAATAAATCAATTCATCAGCTGATTTAATAACACAAACTCATCTCATATAAATAATATCTTTTAATAAAAATCCTTGTTTCAATCCTTTAAAATTTAAATCTCATACATATATAAAATATACATCCCACAACTTAACTATAACTTATCACGACCCAAAACAGGGGCCATGACCGACGCTAGGAAATGAGAATTCTTTTGAATCCGGAACCCGTAGCAAGCCTAAAATAAAATAAAACATGCAATAGTAATAATAACAACACATTTAAATAAAATACTATGCAGCGAAATAAAATCATAAATATTAAATAATAATCCACCACGGGATTTAAATCAAATCCTCATCTCATATATATAAATAAATCCTTTAATACAAGTTTCAGTTCAAATATTTAAAGTACATATCTCGTAAATTTATATAACTGGCAGTCTGACTGCTGGAGCTCGGTTGACTTAGTGTCTCGGGGCCAGTCTACTGTCTAAATGGATTAAGTGGATATATTTGGATTCAGTGAGCCTGTATGGCTAGAGTGTTATCTAACACTATTTTCGAGGTTGCGATATTCTAGGGTTCTATGTGATCCTTCATAAAAGATGATTTTCAATAAAAAAATATATAAAATGATTTTATTGCATCTGTGTGTAATTGCCTATATATATATATTAGATATATACTGTTGACTGTATGCATTATCATTTAGTGTGTATGTATATATATTATAGTAATTCACTCAGTGAGGTCTGACTCCCCTCCGTTGATAATTTTTCAGGAGAGTCAACATCTTCAGACCTCAGTAGCAGGCCTGTACGCCGGATTTCTTCCGCCCCAGCTTCTTTGTGTAAACTGCTTACTTGAGTCTTATTTATATAATCTAGACACTGTAGTAGTTGTAAATTAAATCGTGGATTTTATGTATTTTATTTATGTGAGATATTGTATTATATTTGAAACTGGATTTGTATTAAAAGATCTATATATATGAGATGAGATTTGATTTAAATCCAGTTGATGAAAAATAATATTATGATATTATGATTTTTATTTTCGCTACATTTGATATTGTTATTATTATTATTGCATGTTTTATTTTATTTTTAGGCTTTCCGGATTCGAAAGAATTCCCATTCCCTAGCGCCGGTCATGGCCCCTGTTTTGGGTCGTGACACTGAGCCCAGGTCATTGTTATCATATAGGGCTGGATCATCTGAATAAACCAGTCTAGGGCTGGTCCCTCGACAGACAACTCGACAATCATGATCCGCTGGTACTCGGTATGAGCAGTCCGAGTCCTCATCTCAATCTCGTGTAGAAAATCTAACGGATCGGAAGTTCCATCAAACGCAATCCTGCCAACTCTGGCATAGAACAAAGCTACCTCAGGGTCAGACATACCCTGCTGATAGGCAGGCTGAACAGGTGGAACAACTAGAGGCATAGGAACATCGAATTCAGGCTCAACAGGCTCCTCGACCTGTAACTCTCTTTGCCTATGGCAACCTGCCGCTCCTCGAGGTCTACCTCTGGATCTAACTGGCTGCTCAGGAGGTAAAACCTCATCCTGAAAAGACTCATCATCCTCAGCCTCAATGACCGATGGAGCGACATGCGCTCGCCTCCTCATTCTGAAAAGACAACAGAACAATTCAGACAAAACAGACAATGGAAGAATAATACAGAAAACTAAAGCAAGGAATACTTATCAAGACACTCAAACCTAATTCACTGCAGTAGTTACCAAAAGAAAACACAACTTAAAAACTAGGGCCACGACTCACACAACTAAGCCCTGACACAGAACTCTACTCTGATACCAACTTTTTCACGATCCAAAATAGGGGCCATGACCGTGCTAGGGAACGGGAATTCTTTCGAATCCGGAACCCGTAGCAAGCCTAAAATAAAATAAAACATGCAATAGTAACAATAACAATACAATTAAGTAAAATATTATGCAGCGGAATAAAATCATAAATATTAAAATAATATTTCCACCAAATGAAATTAAATCAAATCCTCATCTCATATATAATTGAACTCTTTTAATACAAATCTAGTTCAATTCTTAAAATACATAACTCATACAAATATAATACAATATCTTTTAATAATTTTATGACTACTGCAGTGTCTAGATTATAAAATAAAACTCAAGTGAGTAGTTTATATAATAAAGCCGGGGCGGAAGAAATCCGGCATACAGGCCTGCTACTGAGGTCTGAAGACGATGACTCTCCTGAAAAATAGTCAACGGAGGGGAGTCAGACCTCATTGAGTGAATTACTATAATATATATACATGCATACTAAATGCCATTGCACATAGTCAAAAGTATATATAATATGAATGTATACAAGCAAATACACATAGATGCAATAAAAATCATTTTATATATTTTTATTGAAAATCACTGTTTATGAAGGATCAAATAGAACCCTAGAAAATCACAACCTCAAAAAAGTGTTAGACAACACTCTAGCCACACAGGCTCACTTATTCCAAAATATTCACTTATTCCATTTAGACAGTAGACTAGCCCTGAGACACTAAGTCAATCGAGCTCCAGCAGTTTGACTGTCAATGTGATTGGCCCCGAGACACTTGGTCAACCGAGCTCCAGCAATCACACTCCCAAATCATATCACACATCAGATAAATCAAATCCAATCAATATCCTCAAACAGGTTAGTAATATAGCCTAAATGCTATAAGCGTACCGGTACGTACTCGGTCCTAGTGCTGCCCACTAGGTAGCACGTTCTATTGATATCCTTCATTAATATATAAAACATACATTCATAAAAGTAAATGATGCATGAATTTAAATATAATAGCAACAATAACCATATATATACTAGAAATATACCAAAAGTAAACCAGGTATATTTCGAGTATATATACATCAAAGAAATCCAAATAGATTACAAAATAAACTAGAAATATATTCAAAAATATTTTAAACCTAATTTATTAGCAAAACATGCATATAATTTAAAATATACCAAAAATAAACTAAAGATAAACCAAAATAAACTAAAAATAAACTTAAATACTAATTGAATTATTTATGCATAATTAATCAAAATAAAACATACATTTCTAAATCATGCACCCTAAAACATATATTTATAGAATAGCAACTCACAATTAGTGCGCTCCTCTAGATGGGTCTGATGGGCCTGGTCCACTAGGCCTCGGTCTCGGCACAACTAAACAAGCAAACGACCACAGAACATCATAATACATCTACAGAAGTTCTAAAGACTCGATCTAGATTACTAGACACAAAATTAAATCAAAATCTGACCGGACATCACGTTTTATGAGAATTCTACCGAAAATCCGGCAGAACCTCTCCTGTAAAATGGACATCTCTCTACTCAAAGAGTAGAGCCGGCCCTGCAAAGAAATACACTTTGAAAAAATAGACATAGAATCACAACCAAAATCCCTCGGTCGGACTCCAAATTACAAATCACCGACCAAGGTCCACAATTCATAGAGTATTTACAAAATACCAAAAATACCCTTATATACCAAAAATACATTTTATAAGTAGAAATTACATAATTAACCCTAAAACACAGAGAAAATCGATAAAAACTCATTTATTTAGAAAAATCGTATATTATATATATAATTTGAAAATAATTCACGAAAAATAGTTTTAATTAATTAAAATACTAAATAATTTGTAGAAATCATTTTTATACCTTAATAACTATTAAAACCAATTTAATTGCATTTTTAGCCAATTTAGGGTAAAATTACCAAAATACCCCTATATATATAAATATACTAAAATTAATCCAAAAATTCACCAAAAATAATATGATTGCACAAAATTAATTTTCTCAACATATATATCAATAATATCAATAAATAAACTCAATTAACTAATTAATTTCAATTAAACACACAATTAACCCTATTTTCTCAAAATTACATAAACTAAATAAATTCAAAATAAATACATAAAAATTCACAAAAATTCCAAATAAATTTCTATAATTCATTTCAACACCTATATTTACCGTAAAACACAATTTTATAATTTAATTAATTAATTTTCAAAAATTAGAAAATAACAATAAAATAATCAAAAATACCCAAAAATCAAAATAAATTCTAAAAATTCTATAAAAATTCACAGATGAAGATTAAACTAAGGGGAACAAAATTTGTGAAGGAATTTTTCATGAATTAATCAATTGAAGCTCAAAAAAATTTGAAAACCCTAATAGGCCGAAATTGCAAAATCGAAACCTAGGCAAATCTAGACCATTTAAAGTGAAACAAAGCTTGGAATCACACTCACCGAAGCTCAAGGAGAAGATAGAGACCGACGGTGTTGAAAACGGTGGCCGAAAAAACTGTGAACGACGGTGAGAAGAGTTTCGGCTTTCCCGGCCAAAATAAGCTTCTCGACGCCGAAAACAGCTGTAGCAGGCGGCGGGGAAGGCTGAGGAAGAAGGTGGCACACCGACGGCAAGAGAACGGCGTGGCAGTGACCGAAAAGTGGATGGGGACGATCGGGAACAAGGAGAGGGAGGAGTGGCAAAATCGTAATTTTTATTAACTTTATTTTTTGTTAAATAAATAAGTATATATGTATATATATATATATATATATATATATATATATATATATATATCCCAACCAAATATTATAATAATATAAATTCCCACACATATTAAATATACACCACACACATAATTTAATATATTAAATAATTTATACACTAAAAAAATAATTAAATAATATTAAAACTAATAATAAATAATAAAAATTAGGGCAATTAACTAAACCCTAGTTTAATTTAAATATATACACATATATACACTCTATTTAGCACTTTAAAAAATATATATGAGTTCATGCAAGTCCGTAAAATTGTTTAAAATAATTAATATTAAATTATTTACGTATTAATTTCCCCAAAAATAATATTCCCAGGAAAATTTTACGTAAAGTACTTAAAATAATATAAACAATTAAAATAAGCTTTAATTAAATAACAAACTCATAAAATATCAATATTATATACAAAAATTATTAACACTGCATATCCCGATGTAATATTAAAATATTTAAAAACACGGGATATTACAATATCTACCAAGTCAAAGGAACTCTTTGATATAGTCCTCAATAGATATGTCACCTTAAGTAATGTTGGTCAACCAAAGTCTATAACTCATACGAAGTGGCTTTGGGCAAAATCTCCTCATGAATCGCTCTCTGAACTGAGCCCCAGTCATCGTCATCATATATGACTGGATCATCTGAATAAATAGTCCAGGGCTGGTCCCTCAACAGAAAGCTCGACTATCATGATCCACTGGTACTCGGTGTGAGCAGTCTGAGTCCTCGTCTTGATCTCATGCAGAAAATCTAAAGGGTTAGACATCCCATTGAAGGCGATCCTGCTGACTCTGGTATAAAACAGAGCTGCCTCAGGGTCAGACATACCCTGCTGATAGGCAGGCTGTGCAACTGGAGGTATAGGAATATCCTTGTACTCTGGCTTTATAGGCACCTCATCCTATAGCTCTCTTTGTCTACGGTGACCTGCCGCTCCTCGACGTCTACCTCTGCCATGACCTCTGCTCCTAACTGGCGGCTCATGAGGTAAAACCTTATCCTAGAAGGACTCATCATCCTTGGCCTCAACGACTGGTGGAGCGATACACGCTAGCCTCCTCATTCTGAAAAGACAAATAGAAGGATTCAGACAAAACAAACAACGGAGGATAAAATAGAAAACTAAATCAATGAATACTTTTCAAGATATACTCGAACCTAATTCACTGTAGTAGTTTCAAAAGACAACACATCACAGAAAACTAGGGCCACAACTCTAACAACTAAGGCCCTGACACAAAACTCCGCTCTGATACCAACATTGTCATAACCCAAAACAGGGGGCCATAACCAGCGCTAGGGAACGAGAATTCTTTAGAATTCGAAACCCGTAGTAAGCCTTAAAAATAAAAGCATGCAATAAAATGAAATAAATAAAATATTATTCATCAAAAATTAAATCTCACAAAATAAAATAACTTCTCAACATCCTTTAATATCATAAAATCTCATCTTATATATAAATAAAATCTTTAAGTACAAATTTTCAGTGTAACACTCTGAATTTAAAATCTTATACAATTATAGTTACATATACAACCCACAATAGATTTAAATACAACTACTACTACAGTGTCTAGAGTACAAAATAAAACTCAAGTAAGTGATTTACATAATGAAGCCAGAGAGAAAGAAATCTGGTAGATAGGTCTACTGCTAAGGTCTGAAGATGAAGTCTCTCCTGAAAAATATCAACAGAGGGGAGTCAAACCTCACTGAGTGAATTATTATAATATATATACATGCATAGCTATATGTTAAATGCAGACACTCAATAGTTTATATAATAAATACGTATGAAGACAACTACACACAGATGCAACGAAAATCATTTTAATACTGAAAACCATCAGTTATGAAGGATCAAATAGAACCCTATATTTTCATAACCTCAAGTATCAATAGAACTCACTTTAGCCATACAGGCCCACTTAGTTTTAAATAATTCACTTAGTCCAACTGGATAGTAGACTGGCCCCGAGACACTAAGTCAACCGAGCTCCACCAGTCTGACTGTCAATGTGATTGGCCCTGAGACACTTGGTCAATCGAGCTCCAGCAATCACACCTTCAATCACATCAATCTCAATCATGTCAATCATGTCATATTTCTTCAAATAAGTTAGTAATTAACCCTACGATCTATCGCACCAGTACGTACTTAGTCCTAGTGCTACCCACTAGGAAGCACGTTCTATCGATATCCTTCATTTATATTAAAAACATTCATTCAAGAAAATAAATGATGCATAATGATATTTAAAATAAACAAATATACCACATATATACCAAAATTATACCTAAAATAAACTAAGTATATTTTAGGTATATATACGTATAATCAACTTAAATAAATCACAAAACATATGAAATTCAACCAATAATATATTTATAAACAAGCCATATTTAATTGAAAAAGGAAAACATGCATTTATTTCATAATATACCAAAATACACTAAAAGTATACTTAAAATATACTTAAACATTCAAATAGGCAATTATACAAAAATTTAAATTTAAAACATAGAAGACTAAGTCATGTAACCTAAGCAATGCATACACATTATAATAACTCACAGTTGTGCACTCCTAGAGACGGGTCCGATGGGTCTGGTCCACTAGGCCTCGGTCTCGGCGCAACTAACAAATAAATAATAACACGAAATTAGAATAAATCTAACTTAACTTCTAGAGACTCGATCTAGGATTACTAATACAGATAGAGAATAGGAATTTGACCGAATGTCACATTTTACGATAATTCTACCAAAAATTTGACAGAACCTCCTCTGTAAAATGGACATCTCTCTACTTAAAAAAGTAGAGCTGGTCCTGCAAGAAAATACACTTCGAATACAACTCACAAAACATTCACACAACCCTCGGTCGGGATCCCAAACTACAAATTCCACCGATCGAGGTCCACAATTCACAATAAAATACACAAAATATATTAAAATTTCATAAATACCAAAAATACCCTTTTTATACCAAAATATAGCAATTTAAACATTAGAAATAATTATTTCACTGATATTTACTTAAAAACCCTAATATTAATATAATATTATTAAAATCAACATTTCTCGATAAATTCACAAATATTAGTGAAAATTCATGTCATAAATCCAAATTACTCAATTAGTCCAAAAACATACTAAAAATTACTAAAAACCCATTTATTAACAAAACTAGTATATTATATATAATTTGAAAATAATTTTTAAAAAATAGTTTTAATTAGTTAAAAATATTAAATAATTTGTAAAAATCATTTTTATACCTCAAATAATTATTAAAACCAATTAAACTTAATATTTGACTAAAATGACTACTAAATTACCAAAATACCCTTAGTATATAAAAATTCACATAATATACTATAAATACTCAAAAATTCAATAAAAATTATATAATTACTCTAAAATTATTTTCTCAACATATAATTCAATAAAATCAAAAGTTATACTCAATTAACCAATGAATTTTAACAAAATACATATATAACCTATATTTCCAAAATTGACATAAACTAAATAAGATTATAATAATTACACAAAAATCACAAAAATTATAAATTAAATTCTAAAATTAATTTCAACCACTAAAAACACTAAAAATCACAATTTCACAATTTATTTAATTAATTTACGAAAATTAGAAAATAATAAAAAATTCACAAAAATCAAAATAAATTCCAAAAATTACAAAAAAATTCCCAGAGGTAGATTAAGCTAAGGGGAACATTATTTGTGAAGGAATTAAGCTTGAATCTCAAAGAATGAAGTTAAAAAAAATCAAGAACCAAAAATGGCCGAAATTGAAAACTAGTTTAAAACCTTACCAAATCGAGTTTTTGTGTAAAAGGAAGCTTGGAATCGTTCTCTAGGGAGTCTAAGGAGTCCAACGGCACCAAAATCACCGAGTTTTGTGACCGGAAAGATGATGAACGGAGAAGAGGGAGACTTTCGGCCAAATCAGGTTCCTTGAGTTACTGCCGGCACCGGAGAAGACAACAGGGGTGGCGGAGCTACTGGTTGGAGGGGCAGTCGATAGTGGATGAGCTAGAGGCACTCTGAATGGAGGGGAACGGATGGTGACGGGGGAAGAGGAAGAAGGAATAGGGTTTCTTTTTGTTTTAATATTTGCACATATATATATATATATAAACCGAACTTTGTATTATAATAATATAAACTTTATAATATACACAATAAACACACACCTGTCACGACCCAAAACAGGAGTCATGACCGGCGCTAGGGAACGGGAATTCTTTCGAATCCGGAACCCGTAGCAAGCCTAAAAATAAAATAAATATGCAATAATAACCATAAAAATATAATACGCAGCGGAAAATAAAATCATAAATATCATAAATATTACAATATCATCCATCACAACTGGATATAATTCAAAACTCATCACATCGCATATATAATCTCATAAATGTATAATCTTATACAAATCCAGTTTTAACATAATACATCTCTTTAAAATAAAGTACATAAAATCCAATACTGTAATTTACAGCTACTGCAGTGTCTAGATAAAATAAATAAGACTCAAGTATACAATTTACATAAAGAAGCCGGGGCGGAAGAAATCCGGCGTATCGGCCTGCTACTGAGGTCTGAGGAAGTTGACTCTCCTGAAAAATAGTCAACGGAGGGGAGTCAGACCTCACTGAGTGAATTACTATAGTATATATACATACACTCTAAGTGATAATGCATACAGTCAACAGTATATGAATAATATGTATATATACAGGCAAGTTCATACAGATGCAGAAAAATCATTTTATATATTTTTTCTGAAAATCAACTTTTATGAAGGATCACATAGAACCCTAGAATATCGCAACCTCAGAAAATAGTGTTAAACAACACTCTGGCCATACAGGCTCACTAATTCCAAATATATCCACTTAATCCATATGGACAGTAGACTGGCCCCGAGACACTAAGTCAACCGAGCTCCAGCAGTCTGACTGCCAGTGTGATTGGCCCCGAGACACTTGGTCAACCGAGCTCCAGCAATCACACCCAAAACCACATCTCACACATCAATAATCATAATCAAATCAATATCCACAAATAGTTAGTAATAAAGCCTAAATACTATAGGCGTACCGGTACGTACTCGGTCCTAGTGCTGCCCACTAGGTAGCACGTTCTATTGATATCCTTCAGTAATAAATAATAAAACATTCATTCACAAATACATGATACATGAATTTAAATAAATCAACAATATAAACCATATATATACCGAAAATATACCAAACATAAACCAGGTATATTTTGAGTATATATACGTCAAATAAATTCAATCAAATCATGAATTAAACTAAAAATATATTTAAAAACATTTTAAATATATTTTATTAATAAAACATGTATATAATTTATTATATACCAAAAATATACCAAAAATATACTTGAATATAAATCATGTTATTTATGCATATTTAGTCAAAATAAAACATGCATTTTCTAAATCATGCATCCTAAGCATATATATATAATATAGTAACTCACCTAATGCGCTCCACGAGACAGGTCCGACGGGCCTGGTCCACTAACCCTCGGTCTCGGCGCAACTAAACAAGAAATAATTAATCGACATCAGAATAACCCTAACAGAAATCCTAGAATTCAATCTAGAGTATTAAATACAGAATCGAAAATTAGGGTTCGACTGGATATCACGTTTTACGAGAATTCTACCGGAAATCCGGCAGAACCTCCCCTGTAAAACGGACATCTCTCTACTCAAAAGAGTAGAGCCGACCCTGTAAAGAAAATACACTTCGAAAATAACACCATAAACAATCACAACCCCTCGGTCGGACTCCAGACTACAATCTGTCGACCGGGGTCCACAAACACAGAAAATATATTCAAATATACCAAAAATATCCTTAAGTCATAAAAATACATTTCATACGTAGAAATTACATAATAAATCTTGAAACACTATAAAAATCGATTAAAACTCATTTTATTTGAAAAACCGTATATTATATATATAATTGAAAATAATTCACGAAAAATAGTTTTAATTAGTTAAAAATACCAAATATTTTGTAGAAATCATTTTTATACCTTAAATAAATATTAAAACCAATTAAATTACATTTTTAGACAATTTAGGGTAAAATTACCAAAATACCCCTATATATATATATATACCTAATTTACTTCAAAAATTCACTAAAAATCATACAATTATCCAAAATTAATTTTCTCAACATATTTATCAATAATATCAATAATTAAACTCAATTAACCAATTAAATTCAAATAAAAACACAATTAACTTAATTTTACAAAATCACATAAACTTCAATAATTAAAAATAAATACTTAGAAATTCATAAAAATTCCAAATAAATTCCTATAATTCATTTCAACACCTAATTCAACCATAAACTCCAATTTCATAATTTAAATAATTAATTTCCGAAAATTTGAAAATAATATTAAAATATTCAAAAATACCCAAAAATCCAAACAATCTCCAAAAATTCTACAAAAATTCATACATGAAGATTAAGCTACCAGGAACAACATTTGTGAAGGAAGTTTCCATGAATCATCCAAATCAAAGCTCAAAAAAATCGAAAACCAAAAGTGGCCGAAATATTCAACTCAAAACCTAAGCAATTCTAGACCGTTTTAGCTCAAACAAAAGCTAGAATAACACTCACCGGAGCTCAAGGAGAAGATAGAGACCGGCGGTGTCGAAAACGGTGGCCGGAGGAGGGAGAAACGACGGTGGCAAAATGTAGTGGTCCGGCGGCACCCACGGGAGAAGAAAGAAGAAGAAGAAGAAAAAGAAAAAGAAAGAAAAGGAAAGAGAAAAGAAAAGAAAAAGAAAGAAAAAGGAAAAGAAAAAGAAAAAAAAGAAAAAAGAAAAAAAAGAAAAAAAATAATAAATTTTAATAATTTAATAATAAATAAAATAATCAAATAATAATAAATAAATAATAAAATATTAGGGTAATAATAAACCCTAATTAAATAAATATACACACACAAGCTTTATTTATTAATTTAAAAATATGTATGAGTTCATGCAAACCCGTAAATACATTTAAAATAATTAATAATACATTGTTTACGTGAAAATTTCCCCGAAAATGAAAGTCCCGGGAAAATTTTACGTAAAATACTGAAAATAATAGACAGTAATTAAAATAGGTTTAAAATACATATTAACTCATAAAAATATCATATAAAATACAAAAAATCACTGACACTGCATATCCCGATACAGTGTAAAAATATTTTTAAAATTACGGGATATTACAGTCTTCCCCCCTTACAGGAATTCGTCCCCGAATTCCAAAACAAGATTACAGAATCAGGAAGGAAAGAGATACGGGTAAGAAGCTCGCATCTCAGCTTCAGTCTCCCACGTATGCTCTTCAACTCTGTCGCTACGCCATAAAACCTTGACCATCGGAATCTGCTTCGATCTCAACTGTCGAACTTGAAAATCAACGATCGCCACAGGTTCTTCCACAAACGTCAAATCTTCACTCACTTCCACACTGTCCGGTTGCAACACATGTGAAGGATCTGAGATATACTTCCTCAACATCGAGATATGAAATACTGGATGCACCTGTGACATACTCGGAGGCAAATCCAACCGATATGCAACAGTGCCAACTTTTTCCAGAATCTCAAACGGTCCAATATATCTCGGTGCTAACTTACCCTTCTTGCCAAATCTCATCACACCCTTCATCGGAGATACTTTTAGAAAAACGAAATCTCCAACCTGAAACTCCACATCTCTGCGCCTAGGATCCGCATAACTCTTCTGTCTGCTAACTGCGGTCTCTAACCTGCGCTTGATCACGGCGACTTTCTCTGCAGCATCCTGAACCATCTCTGGCCCAGTCAAAGCTCTCTCACCAATCTCATCCCAACTCAACGGGGATCTACACTTCCTTCCATACAACGCCTCATATGGTGCCATGCCAATACTGCTATGGTAGCTGTTATTATATGCAAACTCAACAAGCGACAAATGATCATCCCAGCTACCTCCCAAATCCAAGACACACATCCTCAACATATCTTCCAGTGTCTGGATCGTCCTCTCAGACTGGCCATCTGTCTGAGGATGAAAAGCAGTACTGAAATCCAACCTAGTGCCCATCGCTTCTTGCAACTTCTGCCAGAAACGAGAAGTAAACACTGAACCTCTATCTGACACAATGGACACAGGTACTCCATGAAGGCATACAATATGCTTCACATACAACTTCGCCAATCTAGCAACTGAATATGTGGCTTTCACAGGCAAGAAATGTGCAGACTTCGTCAATCTGTCTACAATCACCCAGATGGAATCGTATCCATCCTTCGAACGAGGTAAACCGACTACAAAATCCATAGCTATCCTTTCCCACTTCCACTCGGGAATAGGAAGAGGCTGAAGCTTCCCAGAAGGCTTCTGATGTTCGGCTTTCACTTGCTGACACGTCAAGCACTTAGCAACATAATCGGCAACATCCTTCTTCAATCCATCCCACCAGTATAGATCTCTGATACTGTGGTACATCTTAGTAACACCAGGATGAACGCTGTAGGCTGTAGAATGTGCTTCCTCTAGGATCTCTTCTCTCAAATCATCCACATCAGGAACACACAATCTACCACTGATCCACAACACACCATCATCATCGAGTGTGAAATCAGTGAACTTCCCTGCTCTGACATTCTCTGCAAGCTCTTCCAGAATAGGATCTCGGCTCTGAGCTGCTTTAATCCTATCCCTTAGTACAGATCGTACTTTAAACTGAGCTAACAGTCCACCTGATCTACTGATCTTCATCATCAGACCTTGATCCACCATCAGATGCAATTCCTGGATCAATGGTCTCCTCTCCACACCGATGTGAGCAAGACTACCTGAGGACTTCCTACTCAAGGCATCTGCTACCACATTAGCTTTACCCGGATGGTAAAGAATCTCGCAATCATAATCCTTCAACAGTTCCAACCATCTTCTCTGCTTCAAATTCAGATCTCGCTGCTGGAAAATGTACTTAAGGCTCTTGTGATCAGTAAATATCTCACAAGTCACCCCGTACAGATAATGTCTCCAAATCTTCAAAGCAAAGATCACTGCAGCCATCTCAAGATCATGTGTAGGATAGTTCTGCTCATGCTTCTTTAACTGCCTCGAAGCATAGGCTATCACCCTTCCATTCTGCATCAACACACAACCAAGACCAATTCTAGAGGCATCACAGTAAACTGTGAACTTATCCACACTATTAGGCAAAGCTAATACTGGCGCTGTGGTCAACTTCTCCTTCAACAACTGAAAACTATTCTCACAAGCTTCTGACCACTCGAATCTAACATTCTTCTGAGTCAAGCGAGTCATAGGGGCTGCAATCCTGGAAAAATCCTGCACAAACCGCCTATAATACCCGGCTAAACCCAGAAAACTCCGAATCTCAGTAACTGAAGTAGGTCTAGGCCACTCAGATACTGCCTCAACCTTCTGTGGATCAACTTGAATACCTTCTTTAGACACTACGTGTCCAAGAAAAGAAACACTCTCCATCCAGAAATCACACTTCGAGAATTTAGCATAAAGCTGATGATCTCTCAGTGTCTGTAGTACAATCCTCAAGTGATATACATGCTCTTCCATACTCCTTGAATATATCAGTATATCATCAATGAAGACTACCACAAACTGATCCACATACGGTCGGAATACTCTATTCATCAGGTCCATAAAAGCTGCTGGTGCATTAGTCAAACCAAAAGACATCACCAGAAACTCATAATGACCATATCGAGTGCGGAAAGCTGTCTTAGGAATATCAGCTTCACTGATCCGCAGCTGATGATAACCCGACCTCAAGTCAACCTTAGAAAAGAATTGTGCACCCTGGAGCTGATCAAACAAATCATCTATCCTCGGGAGAGGATACTTGTTCTTCACTGTCACCTTATTCAACTCTCTGTAGTCAATGCACAGTCTCAGGGTACCATCCTTCTTCTTCACAAACAAGACTGGTGCACCCCAAGGAGAAACACTAGGTCTGATAAAACCCTTATCCAACAACTCTTGCAATTGCTCCTTCAACTCTCTCAACTCTGCAGGAGCCATACGATAGGGTGTCATAGATATAGGAGTAACACCTGGAACCACATCAATACAGAACTCAATCTCTCTATGAGGTGGTAAACCTGGCAACTCCTCGGGAAAAACATCAGGAAACTCACAAGCAACAGGAACATCTGTGAGTGACAACTTCTCCACTGACGTATCCCTAACCAATGCCAAAAACCCCTGACAACCTTTCCTCAACAACTTCCTAGCAGAAATAACAGAAATAAGATTCTGAGGTGCTGAACTCCTGTCACCAACAAACTTAAAATCTTCTTCACCAGGAATTCTAAAAGTCACCTCCTTATTCCTGCAATCAACCACGGCAAAGTGCTGAGACAACCAATCCATTCCCAAAATAACATCGAACTCCATCACATCCAACAAAATCAAATCGGCGGGTAATTCTCTATCTCCCACGAGAACTGGACAACCAGAAAGAACAATATCGGTGTCCAAAGAATCACTCAGAGGAGTGGCAACAGACAAGGGAAAAGCCATCCTCGAAGCTTGCCAACAAGATTTAGAAGCAAAAATAGGAGAAACAAACGAATGCGTGGCACCCGGATCAAACAAAACCAAAGCATCCAGGTAACAAACAGAAAGAATACCTGCCACGACTGCATTAGATGCCTGAGCATCCTGCTGAGTCAGATGAAAAACTCTGGCCTGGCCTCGACCTCCCTGCTGACTGGTAGAAGCCTGGCCAACGCCTCTGGCACCTCCTCTAGTACCTCTATCACGACTCTGCTGTGGAACAAACTGAGTAGAACTCTGATGCTGAGCTGGTGGTAACTGAAATGGCATAGGTGCAGCACTAGCAATCGACTGCTGTGGGAATCGCGGAATCTGCTGCTGCTGATATCCGGGGTAAGGACACGATCTGGCAAAATGTCCTGTCTGTCCGCATCTGAAACATGTCAACGGTGTCAGATAACACGGTCCTTGATGGACTCTACCACAAGTCTGACAAACACTGGCCGCTGATCCAGAACTACGACCACTGCTGCTGCTCGAAGCACCTGACCCAAATCTGAATGATCTACGCTGACCTCCACGACCATGTCTACTGCTCCGATGCACTCGCTGCTGCTGTCTCTGACTCTGCTGTGTCGAACCTCGCTGCTGACTACTCGAACCAACATGAAAACTCGAATACGGAGTAGCCTGCAATCCACTCGACTGAACTCCCAACTGGTAATAATCAGGCATCGCTCCCTGCCTAACTAACCTCAGCTCAATCTCCTTAGCTAGCTCAATCACAGACTCGAGAGTAAGACCTGCTGTGGGCATACCAGCAAAAGCTGAACCCAAACCAGTAACATAAGTAGTAACAGCGAAATACTGATCTCGCATCAGATCCTCAGCATATCTACCCAGACGAAGGAACTCTCGGGTATACTCCTCTACTGATCGATCTCCACGAGAAATACTGGTCAATCGAAGACGATAGCTCAAACGAAGAGGCTCTGGACAAAATCTCCTCATGAATCGCTCTCGAAACTGAGCCCATGTCATCGTCATCATATAGGGCTGGATCATCTGAATGAACCAATCCAAGGCTGGTCCCTCGACAGACAACTCAACAATCATGATCCTCTGGTACTCGGTATGAGCAGTCCGAGTCCTAGTCTCAATCGCATGCAGAAAATCTAAAGGATCAGAAGTCCCATCAAAAGCAATCCTGCCAACTCTGGCATAGAACAAAGCTGCCTCAGGGTCAGACATACCCTGCTGATAGGCAGGCTGAACAGGCTGAACAACTGGAGGAACAGGAACATCAAAATCAGGCTCAACAGGCTCCTCGTCCTGTAACTCTCTCTGCCTACGGTGACCTGCCGCTCCTCGAGGTCTACCCCTGCCACGACCTCTACGTCTAACTGGCGGCTCAGGAGGTAAAACCTCGTCCTGAAAAGACTCATCATCCTCGGCCTCAACGACCGGTGGAGCGACACGCGCTCGCCTCCTCATTCTGAAAAGACAAACGGAAAGATTCAGACAAAACAGACAACGGAGGAATAACGCTGAAAACTACAGCAAGGAATACTCATCAAGACATACTCGAACCTAATACACTGCAGTAGTCCAACAGAAAACACAATTTTAAAACTAGGGCCACAACTCACAAAACTAAGCCCTGACACAGAACTCCACTCTGAAACGAACTTCGCTCTGATACCAACTTTGTCACGACCCAAAACAGGAGTCATGACCGGCGCTAGGGAACGGGAATTCTTTCGAATCCGGAACCCGTAGCAAGCCTAAAAATAAAATAAATATGCAATAATAACCATAAAAATATAATACGCAGCGGAAAATAAAATCATAAATATCATAAATATTACAATATCATCCATCACAACTGGATATAATTCAAAACTCATCACATCGCATATATAATCTCATAAATGTATAATCTTATACAAATCCAGTTTTAACATAATACATCTCTTTAAAATAAAGTACATAAAATCCAATACTGTAATTTACAGCTACTGCAGTGTCTAGATAAAATAAATAAGACTCAAGTATACAATTTACATAAAGAAGCCGGGGCGGAAGAAATCCGGCGTATCGGCCTGCTACTGAGGTCTGAGGAAGTTGACTCTCCTGAAAAATAGTCAACGGAGGGGAGTCAGACCTCACTGAGTGAATTACTATAGTATATATACATACACTCTAAGTGATAATGCATACAGTCAACAGTATATGAATAATATGTATATATACAGGCAAGTTCATACAGATGCAGAAAAATCATTTTATATATTTTTTCTGAAAATCAACTTTTATGAAGGATCACATAGAACCCTAGAATATCGCAACCTCAGAAAATAGTGTTAAACAACACTCTGGCCATACAGGCTCACTAATTCCAAATATATCCACTTAATCCATATGGACAGTAGACTGGCCCCGAGACACTAAGTCAACCGAGCTCCAGCAGTCTGACTGCCAGTGTGATTGGCCCCGAGACACTTGGTCAACCGAGCTCCAGCAATCACACCCAAAACCACATCTCACACATCAATAATCATAATCAAATCAATATCCACAAATAGTTAGTAATAAAGCCTAAATACTATAGGCGTACCGGTACGTACTCGGTCCTAGTGCTGCCCACTAGGTAGCACGTTCTATTGATATCCTTCAGTAATAAATAATAAAACATTCATTCACAAATACATGATACATGAATTTAAATAAATCAACAATATAAACCATATATATACCGAAAATATACCAAACATAAACCAGGTATATTTTGAGTATATATACGTCAAATAAATTCAATCAAATCATGAATTAAACTAAAAATATATTTAAAAACATTTTAAATATATTTTATTAATAAAACATGTATATAATTTATTATATACCAAAAATATACCAAAAATATACTTGAATATAAATCATGTTATTTATGCATATTTAGTCAAAATAAAACATGCATTTTCTAAATCATGCATCCTAAGCATATATATATAATATAGTAACTCACCTAATGCGCTCCACGAGACAGGTCCGACGGGCCTGGTCCACTAACCCTCGGTCTCGGCGCAACTAAACAAGAAATAATTAATCGACATCAGAATAACCCTAACAGAAATCCTAGAATTCAATCTAGAGTATTAAATACAGAATCGAAAATTAGGGTTCGACTGGATATCACGTTTTACGAGAATTCTACCGGAAATCCGGCAGAAACCTCCCTGTAAAACGGACATCTCTCTACTCAAAAGAGTAGAGCCGACCCTGCAAAGAAAATACACTTCGAAAATAACACCATAAACAATCACAACCCCTCGGTCGGACTCCAGACTACAATCTGTCGACCGGGGTCCACAAACACAGAAAATATATTCAAATATACCAAAAATATCCTTAAGTCATAAAAATACATTTCATACGTAGAAATTACATAATAAATCTTGAAACACTATAACAATCGATTAAAACTCATTTTATTTGAAAAACCGTATATTATATATAATTGAAAATAATTCACGAAAAATAGTTTTAATTAGTTAAAAATACCAAATATTTTGTAGAAATCATTTTTATACCTTAAATAAATATTAAAACCATTAAATTACATTTTTAGACAATTTAGGATAAAATTACCAAAATACCCCTATATATATATATATACCTAATTTACTTCAAAAATTCACTAAAAATCATACAATTATCCAAAATTAATTTTCTCAACATATTTATCAATAATATCAATAATTAAACTCAATTAACCAATTAAATTCAAATAAAAAACACAATTAACTTAATTTTACAAAATCACATAAACTTCAATAATTAAAAATAAATACTTAGAAATTCATAAAAATTCCAAATAAATTCCTATAATTCATTTCAACACCTAATTCAACCATAAACTCCAATTTCATAATTTAAATAATTAATTTCCGAAAATTCGAAAATAATATTAAAATATTCAAAAATACCCAAAAATCCAAACAATCTCCAAAAATTCTACAAAAATTCATACATGAAGATTAAGCTACCAGGAACAACATTTGTGAAGGAAGTTTCCATGAATCATCCAAATCAAAGCTCAAAAAAATCGAAAACCAAAAGTGGCCGAAATATTCAACTCAAAACCTAAGCAATTCTAGACCGTTTTAGCTCAAACAAAAGCTAGAATAACACTCACCGGAGCTCAAGGAGAAGATAGAGACAGGCGGGTGTCGAAAACGGTGGCCGGAGGAGGGAGAAACGACGGTGGCAAAATGTAGTGGTCCGGCGGCACCCACGGGAAGAAAGAAGAAGAAGAAGAAGAAAGAAAAGAAAGAAAAGGAAAGAGAAAGAGAAAAGAAAGAAAAAGAAAGAAAAAGGAAAAGAAAAAGAAAAAAAGAAAAAAGAAAAAAAAGAAAAAAAATAATAAATTTTAATAATTTAATAATAAATAAAATAATCAAATAATAATAAATAAATAATAAAATATTAGGGTAATAATAAACCCTAATTAAAATAAATATACACACACAAGCTTTATTTATTAATTTAAAAATATGTATGAGTTCATGCAAACCCGTAAATACATTTAAAATAATTAATAATACATTGTTTACGTGAAAATTTCCCCGAAAATGAAAGTCCCGGGAAAATTTTACGTAAAATACTGAAAATAATAGACAGTAATTAAAATAGGTTTAAAATACATATTAACTCATAAAAATATCATATAAAATACAAAAAATCACTGACACTGCATATCCCGATACAGTGTAAAAATATTTTTAAAATTACGGGATATTACACACCACACATTCTTTTACCTACATAGCATAATTGTATATATATACATATATATATAACACAAATAAAATACAACAGATAAAATACAATATATATATATATATATACAACACACACACACACACAAAATAAAAGTATAATTTATACACAATTTAGTCATTAACCCTAATAATATTCATTAAAATAATAATATTAAAATATAAATGCTCTAAATTAAAGATTTATTAAAACACTATTTCTTGAAATAAAAAAATTTAAAAACATGTTTACGTAAAATATATTAATTAAGCATAAAATAATAACGATAATAATTCATAAATAGTAAAATAATCAAATATAAATTTCAAAATTATTAACACTGTATATCCTATTTAATATTTAAGTAATTTAAAAACTTGGGTTGTAACAGAATGCTCATCTTGAGATTTTTGAAAGTAGTGAGACAACTGATGACGATGATGACCAAGAAGGTGAGCTTAATGATGATATCAATGATAGTGAAGACTTGAGTAATGTAGGTTTAGATAAAGAAACAACTACTGAATTAAGTGATGCTGAGGTTGAACAGGTTCAGAATCATGGGGGGCAAAGAGTTTAAAATAGGAATAATTTAGATCCCTTTAAGGGGATGGGTGCTATACCTTTTGCACCAAAGGATAATGGTGAAATTCTCTTTGAAAAGGGACATGTATTCAATGATATCTACCATTATAAAAGGGTTCTGAGAGATTATATTGTAAAAGGAGGATACTTTGTGGATTAGAAGAAGAATGACTATGACAGAATTACTGTTTTATGCATTGGTGAAGGATGTGATTGGAGATTGCATACGTCATGTTTGAGTGATAAGGTTACATTTAGGGTGAAAACACTTGGTGGTGATCATACATGCATTAGACCGATTGAGAACAAAAATCCTAATGCCAACACAAGATGGATTTCAGACAAGCCGAAGGAGTTATTAACTACTGAGCCAACAATTGGTGACAAATTAATGGAGAAAGAAATGAAAGAAAAATAGGGCATTGAACAGCCAAGATGGCACTTATATAGAGCCAAATTATTGGCTAAAGAGGGCAATGATGGATCCCACACTAATTCATTCAAGGTCTTAAAGAAGTATATGGAAAACCTCAAATTAATAAATCCTGGAACAGTGGTTAAATTTCAACATTTTGAGAGGCTTAATGTAATAACCCTAGTTTTTAAATTATTTTAATGTATAATGAGACGTGCGGTATTAATAAATTTGAAAGTTATATCTATTTATTTTATTATTTTATGATTAATCGTTATTATTTTATGTTTAATTATATTTTCTACGTAAGTATTTTATTTTTAGAGACTTATTAATTTAAACATTAATTTATATTATTGATGTTTATTTCTTTGGATAATATTATTTTAATAATAATTAATTTAGAGCATTATTATTTTATCAAATTGCATTATTATTTTAATAGAATTATCATAATTATTTAGTGTTATTTTATGAGTTTAAATGTATGTGTGTGTATGTGTGTGTGTGTGTGTGTGTGTGTGTGGATATTTATTTGTGTGGCAGGGATTTATGTGTCACGACCCAAAATCGGGGCCTATGACCAGCGCTAGGGAACGAGAATTCTTTCGAATCCGGAACCCGTAGCAAGCCTAAAAAAAATAAAACATGCAATAATAATAATAACCACACTTAATGCAGCGGAAATAAAATCATAAATATCAAAATAATGATCCACCACGGGATTTAAATCATTACTCATCTCATATATAAATAAACTCTTTAATACAAGTTTCAATTCAAATTCTTAAAATACATATCTCATATAGATACAATACACCACATCTCCGAAACAACCATAACTACTGCAGTGTCTAGATCATAAAATAAAACTCAATACTCAGATAAGCAGTTTACACAAAGAAGCCGGGGCGGAAGAAATCCGGCGTACAGGCCTGCTACTAAGGTTTGAAGAAGAAGACTCTCCTGAAAATAGTCAACGGAGGGGAGTCAGACCTCACTGAGTGAATTACTATAATATATATACATGCATACTAAATGTCAATGCACACAATCAAAAGTATATATATAATATGTATATATATACAAGTAAATACACACATATGCAATAAAATCATTTTATATATTTTTATTAAAAATCACAGTTTATGAAGGATCAAATAGAACCCTAGAATATCGCAACCTCAAAATAGTGTTAGACAACACTCTAGCCACACAGGCTCACTTATTCCAAATATAATCACTTGTTCCATTTGGACAGTAGACTGGTCTTGAGACACTAAGTCAATCGAGCTCCAGCAGTCTGACTGTCAGTGTGATTGGCCCTGAGACACTTGGTCAACCGAGCTCCAGCAATCACACTCCAAATCACATCACACATTAGATAAATCAAATCCAATCAATATCCTCAAACAGGTTAGTAATATAGCCTAAATGCTATAAGCGCACCGGTACGTACTTGGTCCTAGTGCTGCCCACTAGGTAGCACGTTCTATCGATATCCTTCATTTATTAAATATAAAACATACATTCACAAATAAATGATGCATGAATTTGAATAAAATAGCATTATAAACCATATATATATTGGAAATATACCAAAAGTAAACCAGGTATATTTCAAGTATATATACGTTAAACAAATCCAATTAAGTTACAAAATAAGCTAGAAATGTATTTAAAAACATTTTAAACATAAATGGTTAATAAAGCATGCATATAATTTAATATATACCAAAAATAAACCAAAAGTAAACTAAAAATAAACTTAAGTACTAATCAAATTATTTATGCATATTTAGTCAAAATAAAGCATACATTTCTAAATTATGCACCCTAAAGCATATATATATAGAATAGTAACTCACACTTAGTGCGCTCCTTGAGATGGGTCCGACGGGCCTGGTCCACTAGCCCTCGATCTCGGCGCAACTAAACAAACAAAAATAACAGACATCAGGATAAACCTAACAGAAAATCCTAAAAACTCAATCTAGAATATTAGACACAAAAATAAAATTAGGGTTCGACCGGACATCACGTTTTACGAGAATTCTACCAAAAATTCGGCAGAACCTCCCTTGTAAAATGGACATCTCTCTACTCAAAGAGTAGAACCGGCCCTGCAAAGAAACATACTTCGAAAAATAGGCACAACAACTCATCCACAACCCCTCGGTCGGACTCCAAACTACAGTCTACCGACTAGGGTCCACAATTCACAGAACAACTATAAAAATACCGAAAATACCCTTATATTACAGAAATACATTTTATACGTAGAAATTACGTAATTAACCTTAAAACACATTAAAAACCGATAAAACTCATTTTATTTAGAAAAATCATATATTATATATATAATTGAAAATAATTTACGAAAAATAGTTTTAATTAATTAAAAATACTAAATAATTTGTAGAAATCATTTTTATACCCTAAATAATTATTAAAACCAATTAAATTACATTTTTAGCCTATTTTGTGTAAAATTACCAAAATGCCCTTATATATATATATATACTAAAATTCATTCAAAAACTCACCAAAAATAGTATAATTATCCAAAATTAATTCTCTCAACATATTTATCAATAATATCAATAATTAAACTCAATTAACCAATTAATTTCAATTAAAAACACAATTAACCTAATTTTCCAAAATTACATAAACCTAAATAAATTCAAAATAAATACATAGAAATTCATAAAAATTCCAAATAAATTTTAATAATTCATTTCAACACCTATAATTATCATAAAACACAATTTCATAATTTATTTAATTAATTTCCGAAAATTAGAAAATAATATTAAAATATTCAAAAATACCAAAAAATCAAAATAATCTCCAAAAATTCCACAAAAATTCACACATGTATATTGAGCTACTAGGATCAACATTTGTGAAGGAATTTTTCATGAATCAATCAATTCAAAGTTCAAAAAATTAAAAACTCTAAAATGGCCGAAATTGAAAAATCAAAACCTAAGCAAATCAAGACCTTTTTAAGTGAAAAAAAGCTTGGAATCACACTCACCGGAGCTCAAGGAGAAGAAAGAGACAGGCGGGTGTCGAAAACGGTGGCCGAAAACGTCGTGAATGACGTTGCTCCCACTTTCGACTTCTCCGGCCAAAAATGGCTTCCGACGAGGAAGGAGGTGGCACACCGGACGACAATAAAATGGTGGTAGCAGTGGCGGACGGTGATGGGGAACGGTCGGGAGGAAGAAGAAGTTCGGGTGGCACACTTATAAATATTTCAAACTTTATAATTTTGTTAATATTTAATGTATATATGTATATATATATATACTTTACACTATATATTAAAATAATATAAAATCACACACATTAAATATACACCACACACATATAATTTAATATTTTAATAATTTAATACACCTAAAAATAATTAAATATTATTAAAACAAATTAATAAATAATAAAATATTAGGGTAATTAATTAAACCCTAGTTAATTAAATAATTACACAAACATACATTATTTAGTACTTTAAAAATATATATGAGTTCATGCGAGTCCGGAAATCTATTTAAAATAATTAATAGTAAATTATTTACGTGAAAATTTCCCCGAAAATACAAGTCCCGGGAAAATTTTACATAAAGCACTTTAAATAATACACAATAATTAAAATAGGTTTTAAATACATATCAACTCGTAAAAATATCATAATTTATATACAAAAATTATTAACACTGCATATCCCGATGAAATATTAAAACATTTAAAAACACGGGATATTACATTATGTAAGTTACAATGTATAGTATTATAACATAAAGTTTTATTAATATATATATATATATATATATATATATATATATATATATACAAAACAAAAACGCAAAACATAAACACTTATTGTAAAAAACGTAGAGCTCCCTTCCCTCCCAGTACCACCATCCCGTTCCCTAACCGCCAGTGTGCCTCCCTTGACTTCGTCGTCGACCACCTCTTCCCTCTACCAGCTCCGTTGCCCTCCTCTTCCTTCCCCGGCGCCGACAACAAACTTAATAGAGGCAGTGGCCGAATCTCTATTTTTTTGGCCATCCTTGATTTCGGCCACCATTTTGTGTGTTTCTAGTATCTATCGACTCCTCTAGCTTCAGTGAGCTTAAATCTAGCTTTGGTTTTAGCTGTAATTCTTCATTTCTTAGGTTTTTCTTGATTTTTTATTTTTAGCTTTAGGGTTTTCCAATTTTTTTTAGTTGATCTTGCGTGATTCAATTCAATCCACCCTAACAAAAGTTGTTACTAAAAGCTTAATCTACGTCTACATATTTTTATTTTGATTTTTAGAATTTATTTGTATTTTTGTTAATTTTTTTTAATTATTTAATTAATTTTCATAAATAAATTATTTAAATTATGAATTTGGTATATTTGGTGTTATTATAAATTTTTATTAATTTTAGTGTTGAGAAATTAATTTTTGTGAATATTATATAATTTTTAGTAATATTTATAGTTTATGTAAATATTGGATTATTGGGTTAAATTAGTATTTTTGTTGAAATTATTGGTTAAATATGTATTTTAGTTGATATTAGTATTATATATGTTGAGAAAATAATTTTAATGATTTTATATGATTTTTATAGAATTTTTGAGTAATATTAGTATATTATGTGTATTTTTGAATTATTAGGGTAATTGTGTAATTTTGTAATAATTATAGTTAAATATTATATTTTAGTTGGTTTTATAAGTATTTAAGGCATTAAAATGATTTTTAAAAATTATTTACTATTTTTAATTAATTAATACTAATTTTTGATAATTATTTTCAAATAATATATTATATATTATTTTGGTAATAAAATGGGTTCTTATAACTTTTTGTTATATATTTGGGTTAATTAAGTTATTTGGATTTATAAAATGAAATATTATTATTTTTTGTGTAATTATTGGAAAATTTGATTTTAATAATATTATATTATTATTTTATAATTTTTATGTAATTATTGTGAAATTAAGTATTTTTAGTGTTTTAGTGTTAAATATGTAATATTTTGATATTTTGAGATATTTATGAAATTTATTGATTTTTAATATATTTATTATATTATTTGGATTTTTGGTGAATTGTGGACCTTAGTTGGGGGAATTGTGCAGTTCGGGATCCCAATAAAGGGTTGTGTGAATTCTGATTTTAGAAGTGTATTTTCTTGCAGGACTGGCTCTACTTTTTAGTAGAGAGATGTTTGTTTTACAGAGGAAGCTCTACCAAATTTTCAGTAAAATTCTCATAAAATGTGACATCGGGTCAACTTTGAAATTCTATGTCTGTCTATGTTATATAATCTTAGATCGAGTCTCTTTAGAGGTTTAAGTTTAAGTTAGAATTATCCTGATATTCGTTATTATTTTTATTGTTTAGTTGCGTCAAGACCAATGCCTAGTGGACTGGGCCTATCGAACTAGTCTCGAGGAGTGCAAACTTGTGAGTTGTTATTTTATATATAAATTGCATTTAGGATGCATGTTTAAGCACATATTCATGTTTCAATTGTATTTATTCATAAATTGTTTTATTTAAATGTTTAGTATACTTTAGGTATATTTTAGGTATACTTTTAGTACATTTTTTATATATTTCTAAATAGATGCATGTTTTATCTTCGATATATACCTAGCATGTTTTTAAGTATATTATTGGTTTATTTTTGTTATATTTCATGTTTGATTTCAATTTATTTGACATATATATACTTGAAATATACTTTGTTTATTTTAGGTATATTTCTGGTATATATATGGTTTATTTTGTTATTATGAATGGCATTATGCATTATTTATTTTCTCGTATGTATGATTTACTTTAAATGAAGGATATCGATAGAATGTGCTACCTAGTGGGCAGCACTAGGACCGTGTTCATATCAGTACGATAGATTTAGGGTTGAGTGAGAATCATTTGTGGAAGTATGATTTGATCAAGAATGATATGATTGATTGATTTGATATGTGATATGATTGATAGTGTGGTTGTTGGAGCTCGGTTGACCAAGTGTCTCGGGGCCAATCACACTGACAATCAGACTGCTGGAGCTCAGTTGACTTAGTGTCTTGAGGCCAGTCTACTATCCATATGGAATTAGTGAATTTATTTGGAATTAAGTGAGCCTGTATGGCTAAAGTGATGTTATGGTTGATTGAGGTTATATTTTTCAGTATTACTATATAAGTGATTTTCAGCATCTGTGTGAAATGCTTGTATATATATTTATTATATACAAATGTTTGATTGCATTTTACATTAGGAAATGCATGTATATATATTATAACAATTCACTCAGTGAGGTCTAACGCCCCTTAGTTAATGTTTTTACAGGAGAGTCTTCTTCTTCATACCTCAATAGTAGACCCATCCGCCAGATTTCTTCAGCCCCAGCTTGTTTATGTAAATTATCTACTTAATTTTATATTGTACTCTAGATAACTACAGTAGTGGGTTGTATTGGGTTTTTATTGTATGTTGGTTGTAATTTAGAGGCCTTTTCTCTGAATATTGTATTAATATAATTTATTTTATGATATAACAAAGTTATGTTTTTATTATATTGGTTTGAGATTTTAATTATGGTGCATATTTTATTTTAATTATTGCATGCTTTTATTTTAAGGCTTGCTACGAGTTTCGGATTCGAAAGAATTCCCGTTTCCTAGTGCTGGTCATGGTTGTCAGTTTGGGTCGTGACATATAATTTAGATGAAATTCCAATATTCAAAAGGTTTTTTGTCTGTTTTAAAGCTATGAAGTCAGGTTTCTTAAAAGGGTGTTGGCCTTTCATTGGCCTTGATGGTTGTCATTTAAAAGGACCATTTGGGGGGGGGGTATGCTCTTAGTGCAGTGGAACTTAATGGAAATAAAGGTGTAATGCCCCTTGCTTTAATAGTTATTGAAGGAGAATGCAAAGACTCTTAGTTGGTCTTCCCTGATTGCTTGAAAGGATGTATAGGTTGTGAAAATAAAGGGAGACATTACACCTTTATGTTTGACAAATAAAAGGTAATTCTTACTTTTATTGTGCAGCAAGATTACAACTTATCAGGTGCATTTAATATTATGTCACTATTCATTTATAGGGGTTGATTGATGTTATTCATGTGGTCTTTCCTATAGTAGACCATAGGTTTTATTGTGGGCATATTTTTGTGAACTTCTGTAGAAAATTTGCAAGTTTGGGACTTAAAAATTATTTTTGGGCTACTGCCAGAAGCACTTGTGGTTATAAATTATGGATAATAATGAAAGAAATAAAATGCATTAGTGGAGGTAAACTCTTTGACTACTTAGTTGAAATACAACCCAAACCGTGAGTCATAACCGGCGCTAAAGAACGAGAATCCTTTCGAATTCAGAACCCATAACAAGCCTTAAAAAGAATAAAAGCATGCAATAAATAAATAAAATATGCACCAAAATTAAAATCCTAAATCAATATATAAAATTAATACTTTTGTCATATCATATAATAAAATATTTCACACAATATTTAGAGAAAGGTCTCTAATATTAAAACCATTCTACAAATACAAAAAACAACTACTACTGCAGTTTTCTAAAGTACAATAAAAATCAAGTAAGTAATTTACATAAACAAGCCGGGGCGGAAGAAGTTCGGTGGATGGGCTTACTATTGAGGTCTGAGGAAGAAGAATCTCCTGTAAAAATAACAACTGAGGTGAGTCAGACCTCACTGAGTGAATTATTATATTATATATACATGCATATCCTAATGTCATATGCAATCAATCATTAGTATATATAATATATATATATACAAGCATTTCACACAGATGCTGAAATCACTTTATATATAAATACTGAAAAACATTTGTTTTATTGAAGGATAAAATAGAACCCTATTTAAATAGCAACCTCAATCAATAATATCTCTCTAGCCATACATGCTCACTTAATTCCAAATTAATTCACTTATTCCATTTTGGACAGTAAACTGGCCCTAAGACATTAAGTCAACCGAGCTCCAACAGTCTCACTGTTAGTGTGATTGGCCCCAAGACACTAGGTCAACTAAGCTCCAGCAACCACACTATTCAATTATATCAATCTCAATCAATTAATCAATCAATCAAATATCACCTCAAATGATTGTAATAACCCAAGTTTTTAAATTATTTTAATGTAAAATAAGATATACATTGTTAATAAAATCTAAAATTATAATTGATTATTTTATTATGTTGTGGTTAATATTCATTATTTCATGTTTAATCAAAATTTTCTAAATAAATATTCATTTTAAAACTTATTATTTTAGAGATTTATTTACGTTATATTTATTATTTGGAGAAGTATTTTAATAATATTATTTAAGTACTAATATTGTTGTTGTTATTTTTATTAAATTACATTAATTTCATGATTATTATTATTATTATTATTATTATTATTATTATTATTATTATTATTATTATTATTATTATTATTATTATATATACACACACACATTAAAAGAAAATAAAAACAAAACCATTTTTCCTTGCTCCCCCGAACCAATCCGAGTGTCATGATCCAAAACAGGGGCCATGACCGGCACTAGGAAACGGGAATTCTTTCGAATCCGGAACCCGTAGTAAGCCTTAAAAAAATAAAATAAAACATGCAATAATAATAACATAAATAGAATACTTTGTAACGGAAATAAAACTCATAAATAAATTAAAATAATAATCCGCCAATATATTTAATAATACAAATCCATCTCATATAAATATAAGTAATCTTTTAATACAATCTCAGTTCAAATCTTTAAAATACATAACTCACACAAACATAATACATAAATCTCCCAACTGACTACAACTACTGCAGTGTCTAGATTATAAAATAAAATCAAGTGAGCAGATTACATAGTAAAGTCGAGGCAGAAGAAATCCGGCATAAGGGTCTGCTACTGAGGTCTGAAGATGAAGACTCTCCTGAAAAATAGTCAACGGAGGTGAGTTATACCTCACTGAGTGAATTGTTATAATATATATACATGCATAGCTAAATGACAAATGAACACATTAAATAGTATATATAATGAATATATATACAGGCACACACACAGATGTAGCAAAATCATTTTATATATATACTAAAAATAATATCTGATTATGAAGGATCAAATAGAACCCTAGGAAATCGCAACCTCAAACAGTGTTAGACAACACTCTAGCCATACAAGCTCACTTATTCCAAATAAATTCACTTGTTCCATTTGGACAGTAGACTAGCCCCGAGACACTAAGTCAATCGAGCTCCAGTAGTCTGACTATCAGTGTGATTGGCCCCGAGACACTTTGTCAACTGAGCTCCAGCAATCACACTCTCAAATCATATCTCACATTATAACAATCAATTCAAAATATCCACAAATAGGTTAGTAATATAGCCTAAATTCTATTGTCATACCGGTACGTACTCGGTCCTAGTGCTGCCCACTAGGTAGCACGTTATATTGATATCCTTCATTATTATATAAAACATACATTCATAAAATAAATGATGCATGATATTAAATAAAATAACAACATAAACCATATATATACTAGAAATAGACCAAAAATAAACCAAGTATATTTCGAGTATATATACGTCAATTAAATTCAATTTAATTATAAAATAAACTAGAAATAAACTATAAATATACTTAAAAACATTTTAAGTATAAATTCATAATAAAACATGCATATAATTTAAAATATACCAAAAATAAACCTAAGTAATAATTAAATCATTTATGCATAATTTACTAAAATAAATCATACATTTCTAAAACATGCAATCCTAATACAAGTATATATAGAATAACAACTCACAGTTATTGCGCTCCAAGAGATGGGTCCGATGGGCCTAGTCCATTGGGCCTCAATCTCGGTGCAACTAAACAAACAAATGACAATACAAATTCAGAATAAATCTATCGAAATTCCTAGAGACTTAATCTAGAATACTGGACATAGATAAGGAATAGGAATTCGACTAGATATCACGTTTTATGAGAATTCTACCAAAAATTCAGCAGAATCTCCCCTGTAAAATGAACATCTCTCTACTCAAAGAGTAGAGCCGGTCCTACAAAGAAACACACTTCAAAATATACAACCACAAAATCCCTCGGTCGGACATCCAAACTACAATTCCATTGACCGAGGTTCACAATTCACGAGATAATTACAGATCACATGAAAATGCCAGAAATACCAAAAATACCCTTTCATACTCAAAATATAGCAAATTAGATATTTACACACTAAAAATAATTATTTTATCGATAAATACATAAAAACCCTAATTTTAATAAAATATTATTAAAAATCAGTAATTCTCAATAAATTCATAAATATTGACCAAAATACATTTATAAATCCAAATTACATAGTTAACCCTAAAACATATTAAAAATCGATAAAAACCCATTTATTTAGAAAAATAGTATATTATATATAATTTAAAAATAATTTACGAAAAATAGTTTTAATTAGTTAAAAATACTAAATAATTTGTAGAAATCATTTTTATACCTCAAATAACTATTAAAACCAATTTAATTATATTTTTAGCTAATTTAGTGTCAATTTACCAAAATACCCCTACTATATATAAATTCACTATAATTATTCAAAAATTCACATAAATATAGTATAATTACTCAAAAATTAATTTCTCAACATATAATTCAATAAAATCAATAATTATACTCAATTAACCAATTAATTTCAATAAAACACATAATTAACCTAATTTTCCAAAAATCACATAAACTAAATAAATTCGTATTAATTACACAAAAATCATAAAAATTACAAATAAATTTCTAAAATGCATTTTAACACCTATAAACATCATAAATCATAATTTCATAATTTATTTAATTAATTTATGAAAATTATAAAATATTAATAAAATAATAAAAAATTCACAAAAATCAAAATAATTCCCAAAAATTCCATAAAAATTCACAGAGGTAGATTAAGATACTAGGATCAATATTTGTGAAGGAAGTTAGCATGAATCATTGAAATCGAAGCTCAAAAAAATCAAGAACCCTAGTAGGCCGAAAATGAAAATTCGAAACCTAGGGAAATCTAGATCATTTCAAGAGAAACAAAGCTTGGAAATGCACTCACCGGAGCTCAAGGAAGAGATAGACACCGGTGGGGCTCGAAATGGTGGTCAAAAAGTCAGTGGATGGTTGATGGGAGCAACTCTCGGCTTCAAGAAGAAAATCCAGCCAAACAACGTCGAAAATGGAAGCTTGGGACATTGGGAAGGGCTGGAAGGGAAGGTGGCAAGCCATGTCACGACCCAAATTAGGAGTCATGACCGGCGCTAGGGAACGGGAATTCTTTTGAATCCAGAACCCGTAGCAAGCCTTAGAAAATATAATCATGCAATAAATAAATAAAAGTACGACAAAATTAAAATTTTCAAATCAATATATAAAATAAATACTCCAAATCCTTTCATAAATGAATACATATTCGTACAATATTCAAATACAAATTCTCAGGGTATTAAATATTAAAACAAAATAATATTCTTCTGTTACAATAACACTACTACTGCAGTTTCTAGAATACAAATCAGAGTTCATAATATACATTTGCATAAAATAGCCGGGACTGAAGAACACCATCGAGGAACTCTACAACTAAGGTCTGACGATATGGGATCTCCTAAAAAAAATTAACGGGGGTCAGACCTCACTAATTGAATTATTATACTATATATACATGCAATCTAAAACATATCCAGTCATGCATTCACAAACACACACACACACACACACATACATACACACACACACACACACACACACATACACACACACACACACACACACACACACACACACATATATATATATATATATATATATATATATATATTCAAACATTCCACACATATGTCGACTTAGCTTATATATATATACAAAAATGCAGAAAACATTTAGTTTAATTCATGAAGGATCTATAGAACCCTAGTAATAGCAACCTCAAACAACCCCATCATCACTCTAGCTATACAGGCTCACTTGATTCCAAATAGAACACTTATTCCAATTTGGACATCATACTGGCCCTGAGACATTAAGTCGATCGAGCTCCAGCAGTTTGGCTGTCAATGTGATTGGCCCCAAGACACTTGGTCAATCGAGCTCTAGCAATCACACTATTTATCATCTTACATCTCAATCAACCCAATAGATCATTCATTCCACTATGGACAGTAGACTGGCCCCGAGACACTAAGTCAACCGAGCTCCAACAGTCTAACTATCAGTGTGATTGGCCTCGAGACCCCTGGTCAACCGAGCTCCAGCAATCACACTATCTATCATACCATTAATCTTAGTCCAATCAAATCAATTATAATCACTAAAATTAATTCTCATTCAACCCTTATCTATCGCACTGGTATGTACATGATCCTAGCGTTGCCCACTAAGAAGCACGTTCTATTGATGTCCTTCATTTAAATAAATCATTCATTCAGAAAATAATTAGTGTAGAACAATATTCATAATAGTAAAATCAACCATATATATATATACCAAAAATATACCCAGTACATTTCAGGTATATATATATATGTCAAATAAAATATGAAATATACTAAAGGTAAACCATTAATATAGTTAAAAATAATTTAGGTGCATTTTAATAATACATCATGCATTTGCTTAAAAATGTACCTAAATGTACAAAGAATATACCTAAGTGCACAAATCACTTAATAAAATAATTATGTATAAATATTCATTTAAATATGTGTTTGTACTAAAATATGCATTTTAGGTTTACATATATTCATAAATAAACCCTAAGTATACCACTAATGTGTTAGGTTTGAATTAAATAATAAAACATGCATTTATTTGGAAATATATCAAAATATACCAAAAATAAACTTAAAAACAATTTAAGTGTAGGTTTATAATATAGCATGCAATTACTTAAGAATAAACCTAAAATATACCGAAACTATACCTAAAGTATACTAATCATTTAATAAAATAATTATGACTAAATGGACATTTAAAACATGTATATATTACTAAAATGTATTAAACATAACCCTAACCGTTTAATGTGCATATATCAAAATAACATGCATATATACAAAAATACAACCCTAGATATACAAAAAATATTATAATTTAAATCACTTTAAAAACATATAATGAAAATGAAAAACCCTAAGTGATGCATCCTATATGCAATGCATATATATACAGTATAATAACTCATATGTTAGCGCTCCACGAGACAAACTCGGTGGGCCTGATTCGTTAGGCCTCGGTCTCGGCGCAGCTAGAAAAATAAAATAATAATAACCGTCAGAATAAACTTCTAACTCTATACTTCTAGGATTACTATAGACAGATTCAATCAAAAATTCAGAATTAGACTCGGACCGGTTGTCACATTTTACGAGAAATCTACCAAAAATCTGATAGAATCTCCCTTGTAAAATTGACATCTCTCTACTCAAAAGTAGAGTGAGTCCTGCAAAGAAACACACTTCGAAAATATATAACCACAACTCATCGGTTGGACTTTCAAACTGCAATTCTACCGACCGAGGCTCACATTTCATGAGATATACACAGAACATATTTAAATGCCAGAAATATTAAAAATACTCTTGAGTAATCAAAATATAGCAAGTTATATATTTAAAACGCTGAAAATAATTATTTCACCGATAATTACATAAAACCCTAATTTTAGTAAAATATTATTAAAAATCAACAATTCTCAATAAATTCATAAATATTGACCGAAATACATTTTAAAACTCCAAGTTACATAATTAACCCTAAAACATATTAAAAATTGATAAAAACTCATTTATTTAGAAAAATAGTATATTATATATAATTTGAAAATAATTTATGAAAAATAGTTTTAATTAGTTAAAAATACTAAATAATTTATAGAAATCATTTTTATACCTCCAATAACTATTAAAACCAATTTAATTATATTTTTAGCCAATTTAGTGCCAAGTTACCAAAATACCCCTACTGTATATAAATTCACTATAATTATTCAAAAATTCACCAAAAATAGTATAATTACTCAAAAATTAATTTCTCAATATATAATTCAATAAAATCAATAATTATACTCAATTAACCAATTAATTTCAATAAAACACATAATTAACCTAATTTTCTAAAAATCACACAAACTAAAAAAATTCAAAATAAATATACAAAAATCATAAAAATTACAAATAAATTTCAAAAATTCATTTCAACACCTATAAACACCATAAAACACAATTTCATAATTTATTTAATTAATTTTTGAAAATTAGAAAATATTAATAAAATAATAAAAAATTCACAAAATTCAAAATAATTCCCAAAAATTCTATAAAAATTCATAGAGGTAGTTTAAGCCACTAGGATCAATGTTTGTGAAGGAAGTTTGCATGAATCATTCAAATCGAAGCTCAAAAAATTCAAAAACCCTAGTAGGCCGAAAATGAAAACTAGATAAAAACCTTACCAAATCGAATTTTAAACTAAAAGGAAGCTTGGAATCGGCTTCTATGGAGTTCTAGGAGTTCAATGACACTGGAATCACTGGATTTGGTGGCTAGAATCATGAGGTACGATGGAAGAATCAACTCTTAACCAAATCGAGTTTCTCAACTTCATTAGCGCCGAAGAGGACAACAGGAGGCGACGGAGCTGCTGGAGGAAGAGGGTGGATGTTTGGGAGGCAGATCGACAGTAGTCGGTCAGAGTTGCAGCGGTGAGGGAGATGGTGAGGGTGAGGGACAGGATGGGGAAGAAGGAGAAAATAACGTTTGTTGATTTTTCTTGTATATATATATATATAATGCAAATAAAACACATTATATAATTATTAACCCTAATATTATTCATGCATGCAAAAATAATGCATTATTCACCAAATTTAGATCAATAATATAATTAATTAAAATAATATATTAAAATATAAAAACTCTAATTTAAAGTTTAAATAAAATACTATTTCTCGAAATAAAAATGATTTAAAGACATGTTTACATAAAATATATATTAATTAAACATAAGATAATAGCGATAATATTTCACAAATAGTAAAATAATCAAATATAAATTTCAAAATTATTAACACTGCATATCTCGATGCAGTTTAAAATTATTTAAAAACTCAGGATATTACAGTCTTCCCCCCTTACAAGAATTCATCCTCGAATTCCAGAAAAAGAATAAATATAATCAAGAAGGGAAGAGATACGGGTAAGAAGCTCGTATCTCAACTTCAGTCTTCCAAGTAAGCTCTTTTACATTGTTGCTTCACCATAACATCTTGATCATCTGAATCTAGTTCAAACATAACTATCGAGCTTGATAATTACAATCATAACTAATTCCTTCTCGAACTTCAGGTCTTCATTCAGTTCTATATTGTCTGACTACAACATGTGCGAAGTGTCCAAAATACACTCTCTCAAAATCGAGACATGGAACACTGGATGCACATGAAATAGATTTGGAGACAAAGCCAACCAATATACAATCCTACCAAGTCTCATCACACCATTTTTCGGAGACATCTTCAAAATTACATCCTTCGATATAAAACTCCATATCTCTGCATTTAGGATCCTTATAGCCCTTCTGATCACAGCAACTTCCTTCACTGCATTCCAAACAATCTCAGGTCTAAATAAGGCTTTCCTTCATATATACCTTATATGGTGTCGTTTCAATACTACCATGGTAGCTATTATTATTGGTGGATTCCACAAGTAGCATATAATCAACCTAGCTACCTCCCAGATCTAAAACACACATCTTCAACATATCATCTAGTGCCTAGATCATCCTCTTAGACTGACATCTGTTTGAGGATGAAAAGCAGTATTGAAATCCAACAAGGTGCCTATTACTCTCCAAAATTTTTGCTAAAATCGAGAGGCAAACACTATACCTTTACCATATACAATGGACACAGGTATCCCACGTAGGCACACAATATGCTTTATATGCAACTTAGCCCACTTAGCTACTGAATAAGTGGTTTCCACTGGCAAAAATTAGCTGACTTGGTCAATTTGTCTACAGTCACCTAGATGGGATCATATTCACCCTTCGAACGAGGTATCTAACCACAAAAATCATAGCAATTCTCTCTCATTTCCACCCAAAGTTCAAAAGAGATCGAAACTTCTTAGAAGATTTCTGATGTTCAACTTTCACCGGCTGGCAAATTAAACATTTAGACATACAATCAGTCGTATCCTTCTTCAATCCAACCCATGAGTACTGATCCTGAATACTGTGATACTTCTTGGTAACATCTGGATGTACACTGCAAGTTCATTTTGCAGCTTATATAGAATCCCTTTCTCATATTACAATATTAACCCTATACAATTAACTTGTGCATCTCTTATCAATATATCATTCTATGGTGAAATGTCATGATGACATTCTATGATGAATGTTATAATGAAATGTTATGATGCAATGTTATTATGAAATGCTGGAATGAAATGTCGTGATGAAATGCTGTAATGAGATGCTATGATGATATGATGAAATGCTATAATGATATCAGGTCTTATCCTCTAAAGTTTACGTAACCCTTAGATGAATGATCTTCTTCAGCACTTGGAAACTATTCTAACAAACATCTGTTCACACAAACTTCACATTCTTCTAAGTTATGTGGGTCATAGGAGCTGTAATTCTAGAGAATTTTGATCAGATTTCCTATGATACCCAGTTAAACATAGAAAATTACAAATCTCAATAGATCTAGTTAGTCTGGGCCACTCGGATACTGCTTCGATCTTTTATGGATCAACCTAAATACTATCTTTAAATGCCACACTTCCAAGAAAAATAATACTCTCCACCAAACGATCACACTTCCTGAATTCAGCATAAAGATGACATTCTCTTAGTGTCTGTAGTATAGTCCTCAAGTGATATACGTGCCCTTTCATTCATTTCAAATACACTAGTATATCATTAATGAAGACTACTATAAAATGATCCACAACTAATGATAACCCAACTTCAAATCAATCTTAGAAAAGAACTGTGCACCCTGTAGCTGATCAGATAGGTCATCTATCTTTGGAAGAGGATACTTGTTCTTCACTGTCATCTTATTTATCTCTCTACAATCAATGCACAGTCTCAGGGTACCATCCTCATTCTTCACAATAGGACTAGTGCACCCCAAGGAGAAACACAAAGTCTGACAAAACCCTGGTCATGCAGATCTTGTAATTGTTTCTACAGCTCTACAAGAGTCATTTTGTAGGGCTACGTTGAAATAGGAGTTATATCAGGAACCACATCGATACAAAATTCAATCTCTGTGAGGTGGTAAACTTGGCAACTCATCAGGAAACATCAGAAAACTCATAGACAATTAAAACATCTAGGAGAGACAACTTCTCTACTGAAGTATATTCGTCTAGAGCCAGATATTCCTGACAGCCCTTTCACATTTCATTAAGATCAATTACACCTAAAAGACTGAATTCACAATAACTCTCTGAATCTCAATTCTCGGTTCAGATGCCAATATATTAAACTTAATCCTGTAAAATATAATTCTACCAGTCTTCTCTTACTCTGAGAAGTAACAGCCACAGTTAATTATCTCTCCTTGAAAGTGGATGGAAGTATCTTAGAAATCCCTCTTTAACTCAAATTATGTGTTGCAGTCAGAACTGACAGTTTCACCATAAAGAGTACACAAGTGTTTCGTCTTCATTAGACATTTCCTAATTCCTTCTTCAAAGCAATATTCAAACAACTATCAAACTTGGCTAAATGCTATCAAGCTCTTAATAATCTCAGCTATCTTAGCCACAATTGCTACAAGTTCAAGTTCAAAAGGAATGCTTGTATTGCTTACAATGACTACCTTAACCCTTAAGTTACAGTTGCCTCTAACCTACCTACCCCTATACTAGATAGGTGTAGTAGGGCTGAAACTATAACCATAACTTGAGCTTAAAAAGACTGATTATCAATATTGTCTCTCCAAAAGAAATAATTTGCATTTACCATGCTGAAAAGATATGGAAACTCAACAAGATTCAGAATATGGAATATATGTAGAATTGATATATCCCTAGTTCTCTGCTGAAAAAGAAATTACATCTGCTGTAAAATTGATGGTATTGACACTGTACCCTGCGAATTTCCTATTATAGAAGCAACATTATCGCAATGCTAAGCCACCAGCTCCTCATTCAGTTGTTCCCCGCTATTAACAGCGATCATCAGGCCTTCTAAGTCCATCTCTACCCCTACGCCTAACAGGCTGTATAGGGGGGTAAAACCTCATGCTCAGAAGAAACTATCATCGATCTCATTGATCGATGGAGCGACTTATGCTTGAGGCAATCAGCAAGGAGCAAAAATAAACAAATAGTTCAAACAATCACAAACATCACCAGACACCCTAACGGTTACGCTGAATTCCTAATGCAAGGAAGACTTTTCAAAGACATGACTGAACCTAATTTAACTGCAGTTGTTCCAAAGAAAACATGACTCAACAACCTAGGTCCACATCTCTAAACCTAGGCTCTGATACTAACTTTATCATGACCCAAACTAGGAGTTATGACCGACGCTAGGGAATGAGAATTCTTTCGAATCCGGAACCCATAGCAAGCCTTAGAAAATATAATCATGCAATAAATAAATAAAAGTACGACAGAATTAAAATTTTCAAATCAATATATAAAATAAATACTCCAAATCCTTTCATAAATTAATACATATTCGTACAGTATTCAAATACAAATTCTTAGGGTATTAAATATTAAAAAAAATAATATTCTTCTAATACAATAACACTACTGCTGCAGTTTCTAGAATACAAATCAAAGTTCAGAATATACATTTGCATAAAATAACCGGGACTGAAGAACACCGGCGAGGAACTCTACAACTAAGGTCTGACGATATGGGATCTCCTGAAAAAAATAATTGAGGGGGGTCAAACCTCACTGAGTGAATTATTATACTATATATACATGCAATCTAAAATATATCCAACCATGCATTCACACACACACACACACACACACACACACACATATATATATATATATATATATATATATATATATATATTCACGCATTCCACACATTTGTTGACTCAGCTTATATAAATAAACAAAATGCAGAAAACATTTAGTTTAATTCATGAGGGATCTATAAAACCCTAGTAATAGCAATCTCAAACAACCCCATCATCAATCTAGCCATACAGGCTCACTTGATTCCAAATAGAACACTTATTCCAATCTGGACATCATACTGGCCTCGAGACACTAAGTCAACCAAGCTCCAGTAGTCTGGCTGTTAGTGTGATTGGCCCCGAGACACTTAGTCAACCGAGCTCCAGCAATCACACTATTTATCACCTTACATCTCAATCAACCCAATAGATCATTCATTCCACTATGGACAGTAGACTGACCCTGAGACACTAAGTCAACCGAGCTCTAGCAGTCTAACTGTCAGTGTGATTGGCCCCGAGACCCCTAGTCAACCGACCTCCAGCAATCACACTATCTATCATACCATTAATCTTAGTCAAATCAATCAAATCAATTATAATCACCAAAATTAATTCTCACTCAACCCTTATCTATCGCATTGGTACGTACACGATCCCAGCACTGCCCACTAGGAAGCACGTTCTATTGATGTCCTTCATTTAAATAAATCATTCATTCAAAAAATAATTAGTGTAGAACAATATTCATAATAGTAAAATCAATCATATATATATATATACCAAAAATATACCCAGTATATTTCAGGTATATATATATATATGTCAAATAAAATATGAAATATACTAAAGGTAAACCATTAATATACTTAAAACCAATTTAGGTGCATTTTAATAATACATCATGCATTTGCTTAAAAATGTACCTAAATGTACAAAGAATATACCTAAGTGCACAAATCACTTAATAAAATAATTATGTATAAATATTCATTTAAATATGTGTTTGTACTAAAATATGCATTTTAGGCTCACTTATTCCAAATAAATTCACTTGTTCCATTTAGACAGTAGACTGGCCCCGAGACACTAAGTCAATTGAGCTCCAACAGTCTGACTGTCAATGTGATTGGCCCCAAGACATTTGGTCAACCGAGCTCCAGCAATCACACTCTCAATCACATCACACATCAAATAAATCAATCCAATCAATATCCATAAATAGGTTAGTAATTTAACCTAAATTCTATCATCGCACCGGTACGTACTCGGTCCTAGTGCTGCCCACTAGGTAGCACATTCTATTGATATCCTTCATTTAAAAATAAATCCATACAATCATGAATAAATGATGCATGACTTTAAGTAAAATAACAATATAAACCATATATATACTAGAAATATACCAAAAATAAACCAAGTATATTTCGAGTATATATATGTCGAATAAATTCAATTTAATTATAAAATAAACTATAAATATACTTAAAATCATTTTAAATTTAGTTCAATGATAAAACTTGCATTTAATTTAAAATATACCAAAATATACCTAAGCATTTATTAAATCATTTATGCAAAATTCATAAAATTTAAACACACATGTCTAAAGCATGCATTCCTAAAACATGTATATATAAAATAATAACTCATAGTTTTGCGCTCCACGAGACATGTTTGACAGGCCTGGTCAACTAGGCCTCGGTCTCGGCGCAACTAAACAAACAAATGACAATACGAAATTAGAATAAGTCTAACAAAATTCTAAAGACTCGATCTAGAAATACCAGACACATAATAAGAATAGGAATTCGACCGGATATCACCTTTTATGAGAATTCTACCAAATATTTGGTAGAATCTCCCCTGTAAAATAGACATCTCTCTACTCAGAAAGTAGAGTCGATCCTGCAAGAAAATACAATTTGAAAATACACAATCACACAACCCCTCGGTCGGACTCCCAAACTATAATTCTATCGACCGAGGTTCACAATTCACAAGATAAACACAGAACACATGAAAATTTCAGAAATACCAAAATTGCCTTTTATATAACAAAGTATAGCAAACTAGGTATTTAAAACACTGAAAATAATTATTTAATCGATAAATACATAAAAACCCTAATTTTAATAAAATATTATTAAAAATCCACAATTCTCGATAAATTCATAAATATTAACCAAAATACATTTTATAAATCCAAATTACATAATTAGCCCTAAAACATATTAAAAATAAATAAAAACTCATTTATTTAGAAAAATAGTATATTATATATAATTTGAAAATAATTTACGAAAAATAATTTTAATTAGTTAAAAATACTAAATAATTTATAAAAATCATTTTTATACCTCAAATAACTATTAAAACCAAGTAAACTAAATTTTTAATCAATTTAGTACTAAATTACCAAAATACCCCTAGATATATATAAATTCACATAATATACTATAATTATACAAAAATTCACTAAAAATAGTATAATTACTTAAAAATTAATTTCTCAAAATATAATTTAATAAAATCAATAATAATACTCAATTAACCAATTAATTTTAACAAAATACCTAATTAACCTAATTTTCTAAAAATCACCTAAACTAAATAAATTCATAATAATTATACAAAAATCACAGAAATTACAAATAAATTTATAAAATTTATTTTAACACCTATAAACACCATAAATCACAATTTCATAATTTACTTAATTATTTTATGAAAATTAGAAAATAATAAAAAATTCACAAAAATCAAAATAATTCCTAAAAATTCCAAAAAAATTATATCATGTAGATTGAGCTACTAGGATCAATCTTTGTGAATAAAGTTAGCTTGAATCATTACAATTGAAGCTTAAAAAAAATAAAGAACTCATATAGGCCGAAATTGAAAATTGGAAACCTAGGAAAATCTAGACCAAATCAAGTGAAACCAAGCTTAGAAATGAACTCACCGAAGCTAAAGGAAGAGATAGAGACTGGTGGAACTCAAAATGGTGGCCGGAAACACGTTGATCGACGATGAGGGTGATTTTCGATCTCCTTAGCTTTTCACAGCCAAACGACGCTGGAAAAGGGAAGAGAAGGCGATAGAGGGAGCTTAGGAAGGAGGGAGATGGCTAGGAGGCACTCCGTCGCCCTGAGAATGGAAGTTGCAGCGGTGGAGGGGGAAAAATGGCTTCGGGAGCTGAGGAGGAAGAAGAGTGGCAATATCGTAAATAAACTAAACTTTCATTTTTTGTGTATGTATATATATATATATATATATATATAGGTAACTTTAATTATTATAATATTTTATTATTAAAATAATAATATTTATATACATATACATATATATAACACACATTATTTATTAAAACTATATAATATAAATTTAATTAAAAATAAACCCTAATTTATTAAATGTGCATATATGCATGTATATGCATATATTTTAATATGACAATTAAAACAGTGCATGGACTCATGCAAATTCACGAAACCAACCAATATAATTAATAATTATTTATTTAAGTTTTAATTTTCCCAAAAATAAAACTCTCCAAAAAATTTTATGTAAGAAACTTAAAATAATTAAAAAATAACTTTAATAAATAATAAACTAATTAAATAACCAGAAATATATATTAAAATTATTAACATTGCATATCCCGGAATGGTTTAAAATTATTTAAAAACTCAGGATATTACAATTATATATATTCTATTGAGTGTCTGCATTTGACATTTAGTTATGCGTATATATATATTATAACAATTCACTCAGTGAGGTCTGACTCCCCTCTGTCAAGAGAGTCTTCGTCCTCAGACCTCAGTAGCAGGCCTATACGCTGGATTTCTTCTGCCTCGGCCTTATTGTGTAAACTGCTTACTTGAGTTATATATATATATGATGCATATACACGCATTTCACACAAATTTCAAACTCTACTTTTATAAACATAATAAATGCATAAAAAATTTATTTTAATACCAAAAGGATCAAATAGAACCCTATTGATCGCAACCTCAATCAATCATATTATCACTATAGCTATATAGGCTCACTTAAATCCAAATAGATCACTTATTCCATTCTGGACAATAGACTGGCCCCGAGACATTAAGTCAATCGAGCTCCAGCAGTCTAACTGTCAGTGTGATTGGCCCCGAGACACTTGGTCAACCGAGCTCCAGCAATCACATTATCAATCACATCATATCTCAATCACATCAATCAAATAATTATCAATCAAATTGTAATCACCACAATTAATTCCTCACTCAAACCTAAATCTATCGCATCGGTACATACACGTTCCTAGTACTTCCCACTAGGAAGCACGTTCTATCGATATCCTTCATTTAAAATAAAGCATTCATATGGACAAAAAAATAATGCAGAATAATAATCATAATGATAAAATAAACCATATATATACTAGAAATATACCTAAAATAAACTAAGTATATTTCGAGTATATATATGTCAAATAAAGTCAAATCAAATATGAAATATACCAAAGATAAACCAATGATATACTTAAAAAACAATTAAATATGAATTGATAATATAACATGCATTTATTTAGAAGTATATTAAAAATATACCAAGAATATACTTAAAAACAATTTAAGTATAAATCAATAATATGACATGCAATTAATTAGGGATATACCTAAAACATACTAAAAATATACCTAAAGTGTACTAATCATTTAATAAAACAATTATGAATAAATATACATTTAAAACATGTATATATATACTCAAATATACTAAAAATAAACCTAATTGACTAGCATGCATATATAAAAAATAAACCCTAAATATATCAAAGATATCGTAAATGTATATAGAAAATATGCAAACATATACATCAAAATATACTAAAAATAAACTCAAATTATACCATATCATATTATAATTTAAATCACTTTTAAAAGCATATAATGAAAATGAAAAATCCTAAGTCATGCATTCTATATGCAATGCATATATATACGGTATAATAACTCACAGATTAGTGCTCCACGCGACAAACTCGGCGGGCCTGGTCCGTTAGGCCTCAGTCTCAGCTCAGCTAGAAAAATAAAATAATAATCATCATCATAACAAACTTCTAACTCTATGCTTCTAGGATTACTATAAATAGACTCAATAAAAAATTTAGAATTAGACTCGGACTGGTTGTCATGTTTTACGAGAAATCTACTGAAATTTTGGCAGAATCTCCTCTGTAAAATGGACATCTCCCTACAAAAGTAAGGCCGATCCTGCACAGAAAACACACTTCTAAAATCTCAAAGCACAACACCTCGGGTTGGGACCCCAAACTCCATAATCCCTAACCGAGGTTCATAATACACAAACAACAATATTAAACAGTAAAATAATAAAAATCATCAAAAACCCATAAAAATAATTAAAAGTCTTTATTTCCTAATTAAAACATAAAAATCTAATTTAAATGATATTTAATAATAAAAATTCAAAAATGGAATAAAATTTCCATTTTTTTACAATTAAATTTACATAAATTGTAAATAATATTTAAAAATCACAATTTAACATCACAAAAATAATAAAATACACATTTAGCCTCAAAATAATAAATACACTTATTATTTACATAATATTTCAAAAATTATCACAATTTAACTAATAAAATCTTAAATATTACATAATATTAATAAAAAATAAATTTTACAATTATTCAACATAACATAATAAAATTCACATCTAATTGCTTAAATAGCTTAATTATATAATAAAATTAGTTTAAAACCCATTTTATTACCAAAATGATATATAATATATTATTTGAAAATAATTTTTTGAAAAAATAGTATTAATTAGTTAAAAATAGTAATTAATTTGTAAAAATCATCTTAATACCTTAAATAATTATAAAAACAACTAAAACATAATATTTAACTATAATTAACACAAAATTACACATTTACCCCTTTAATATAAAATATCCAATATACTAAATAATTTCCTCAAAAATTATAGAAATTCATTAAAATCATTTAATCAACATATAATATACTAATATCAATCAAAACACATATTTAACCAATAATTTCAACAAAAATACTTATTTAACTTAATAATTCAAAATACACATAAATTATATAAAATTCCATAAAAATTATATAAATTCATAAAAAATTATTTTACCAACAAATAACATTATAATATCAACTAAAACATATAATTAAACTCTAATTTCTACCAAAAATACACATTTAACTCAAAATTCCAAAATTACATAAACTATAAATATTTCTTAAAATTACACAATATTCTTAAAAATTATTTTCTTTACTCTAAAATTAATTTAACTCATAATAACACTAATTCAATAAATTTACAAAAATTAGATAAATAATAATAAAATAATAAAAATTTAACAAAATTTCAAATAAATTCTAAAAATAAAAAAAATTCATATAGATTAATCATCTAAAAACAACATTTATTAAGGTAAATTATCCAAAACACACAAGATCAACCGAAAAAAAAAGGAAAAACTCTAAAGCTTAAATCAAAAATCAACTAAAACTCACCAAAGATCAAGTTAGAGTTAAAACCAAGCTGGGAATCAACCTCCTCGGAGCTTAAGGGATTGAACGGTACTAGAAAAGCTAGCTCCCGCCGTCTGTTATGCCTCTAGTGACCACCAACACAGCTGTTGCCATTGCTGATTCCATAAGCTCCAACGACCTATAAAGAAGAAGAAGAAGAAGGCGGCGATGGCAAAGGAAGGTAGGTGGTTGGTGTGAAGAACGGAGGGGCTGTAATATCCTAAGTTTTTAAATAATTTAAACTGTATCAGGATATGCAGTGTTAATAATTTATATATATATATATATATATATATATATATATATATATATATATATATATATATATATATATATATATATATATATATATATACATATATATTTAATTAGCTTGTTATTTATTAAAGTCATTTTTAATTATTTTTATTATTTTTTAAGTCATTTACGTAAAATTTACCCGAGAATTTTATTTTTGGGAAAATTAAAATATAAATAATTAAATATTAATCATTTTTAGCGATTTAGTGAATTTGCATGAGTTCATGCATGATTTTAGAGTGTCAAATAAAATATATATACGTACATGCATTAAAATTAAATTAAGGTTAATTTAATTTAATTTAATTATATTATATAGTTTTAATATCAATTAATTAAATGTGTATATGTGTATATATATTATTATTAAAGTGTGTGGTGGATATTTATTATGTGTGTCACGACCCAAAATAGGGGCCATGACCGGCGCTAGGGAACGGGAATTCTTTCGAATCCGAAACCTGTAGCAAGCCTTAAAATAAACTAAAACATGCAATACTACTACTTACATAAATAAAATATTATGCAGTGGAAATAAAATCATAAATAAATAATTAATTAATAATCCACCATGGAATTTAAATCAACAACTCATCATATATATAAATAAAGTTTTAATACAATCCAATTCAAATCCTTAAAATATACAACTCACACAATATAATACATAACCCTTTAACAATTTTACAACTAATGCAGTGTCTAGATCATAAAATAAAACTCAGATAAGCAGTTTACATAGCGAAGCTGGGGCGGAAGAAATTCGGCGTATAGGTCTGCTACTGAGGTCTGAAGACGATAACTCTCCTGAAAAATAGTCAACGGAGGGGAGTCAGACCTCACTGAGTGAATTGTTATGATATATATACATGCATAACTAAATGACAATGCACACAGTCAATAGTATATATAATAAATATATATATACAAGCAAATACACATAGATGCAACAAAATCATTTTATATATTTTGCTGAAAATCACTGTTTATGAAGGATCAAATAGAATCCTAGAAATTCACAACCTCAAATAGTGTTAGACAACACTCTAGCCATACAGGCTCACTTATTCCAAATATATTCACTTGTTCCATTTGGACAGTAGACTGGCCTCGAGGCACTAAGTCAACCGAGCTCCAGCAGTCTGACTGTCAGTGTGATTGGCCCCAAGACACTTGGTCAACCGAGCTCCAACAATCACACTCCCAAATCATATCTCACATCACATAAATCAATCCATCCAATATCCATAAATAGGTTAGTAATGAAGCCTAAATGCTATCAGCGTACCGATACGTACTCGATCCTAGTGTTGCCCACTAGGTAGCAAGTTCTATTGATATCCTTCATTTTAAATATAAAACATACATTCATAGAAATAAATGATGCATGAATTTGAAATAAACAACAACATAAACCATATATATACTAGAAATATACCAAAAATAAACTAGGTATATTTCAAGTATATATACTTTAAATAAATTTAATTTAATTACAAAATAAAGTAGACATAAACCATAAATAAACCTAAAAACATTTTAAGAATAACTTATTAATAAAACATGCATGTAGTTTGAAAATATACCAAAAGTAAACCTAAGTAATACTTAAATCATTTATGCATATTTATCAAAATAAATCATATATTTCTAAAATCATGCATCTTAGAACATATATATATAAAATAACAACTCACTATTTATTGCGCTCCTCGAGATGGGTCCAATGGGCCTAGTCCACTGGGCCTTGGTCTCGACATAACTAAACAAACAAACAACAACAGAAAATCAGAATAAATCTAACAAAAGTTCTAAACACTCGATCTAGAATACTAGACACTGAATTAAAATAGGAATTCGATTGGACATCACGTCTTACGAGAATTCTATCAAAAATTCTGCAGAACCTCTCTTGTAAAATGGACATCTCTCTACTCAAAGAGTAGAGCCGGTCCTACAAAGAAATACACTGTCACGACCCAAAACAGGGGCCATGACTGGCGCTAGGGAACGAGAATTCTTTTGAATCCGGAACCCGTAGCAAGCCTAAAAATAAAATAAACATGCAATAGTAATAATAATAACACAATGAAATAAAGTATTATGCAGCGGAATAAAATCATAAATATCAAAATAATATTTCTGTCAAACGAAATTAAATCGAATCCTCATCTCATATATAAATAAACTTTTAATACAAATCCAATTCAAATATTTAAAGTACATATCTCATGACTTTATTCAACTACTGCAGTGTCTAGATTATAAAAATAAAACTCAAGTGAGTAGTTTATATAAAGAAGCCGGGGCGGAAGAAATCCAGCGTACAGGCCTGCTACTGAGGTCTAACGAAGAAGACTCTCTTGAAAAATGGTTAACAGAGGGGAGTCAGACCTCACTGAGTGAATTACTATAATATATATACATGCATACTAAATGACAATGCATACAGTCAACAATATATATATAATATGTATGTATACAAGCAGTTACACATAGATGCAATAAAATCATTTTATATATATATTGAAAATCACTGTTTATGAAGGATCAAATAGAACCCTAGAAAATCGCAACCTCAAACAGTGTTAGACAACACTCTAGCCATACAGGCTCACTTATTCCAATACATAATCACTTGATCCATTTGGACAGTAGACTGGCCCCGAGACACTAAGTCAACCGAGCTCCAACAGTCTGACTGTCAGTGTGATTGGCCCTGAGACACATGGTCAATCGAGCTCCAGCAATCACACTCCCAAATCATATCACACATCAAAATAATCATATCCAATCACCATCCACACATGGTTAGTAATATAGACTAAATGCTATAAGCGTACCGGTACGTATTCAGTCCTAGTGCTGCCCACTAGGTAGCACGTTCTATTGATATCCTTCATTAAAACATAAAACATACATTCATAAAATAAATGATGCATGAACTTAAATAAAATAGCAACATAAACCATATATATACTAGAAATATACCAAAAGTAAACCAGGTATATTTCAAGTATATATACGTCAAATAAATCCAATATAATTGCAAAATAAATTAGAAATATATTTAAAAATAATTTAAGTATAAATGTTTAATAAAACATGCATATAATTTAAAATATATCAAAAATAAACCAAAGATAAACCAAGAATAAACTAAAAATAAACTTAAATACTAATTTGAGTTATTCATGCATATTTAATCAATATAAAACATACATTTGTAAATCATGCACCCTAAGCATATATATATAGAATAGTAACTCACACTTAGTGCGCTCCTCGAGATGGATCCGACGGGCCTGGTCCACTAGGCCTCGGTCTCGGTGCAACTAAATAAACAAAATAACAGACAATAGAATAAACCTAACAGAAAATCCTAGAAATTCGATCTAGAATATTAAACACAGAATCAGAATTAGGGTTCGACCGGACATCACGTTTTATGAGAATTCTATCAAAAATCCGATAGAACCTCCCTTATAAAACGGACATCTCTCTACTCAAAGAGTAGAGCCGGCCCTGTAAAGAAACACACTTCAAAAAATAGATACAGAATCCCCATCACGATCCCTCGGTCGGACTCCAAACTACAGTTTACCGATCGAGGTCCACAATTCACAAAACAATATAGAAATACCAAAAATACCCTTATATCATAGAAATACATTTAATAAGTAGAAATTACATAATTAACCCTAAAACACAGTAAAAATCGACAAAAACTCATTTTATTAGAAAAATCATATATTATATATATAATTTGAAAATAATTCACGAAAAATAGTTTTAATTAATTAAAAATACTAAATAATTTGTAGAAATCATTTTTATACCTTAAATAGCTATTAAAACCAATTTAATTACATTTTTAGTCAATTTAGGGTAGAATTACCAAAATACCCCTATATATATAAATATACTAAAATTACTCCAAAAATTCACCAAAAATAATACAATTGCACAAAATTTATTTTCTCAACATATTTATCAATAATATCAATAAATAAACTCAGTTAACCAATTAATTTCAATTAAAAACACAATTAACCCTATTTTTCAAAATTACATAAACTAATTAAATTCAAAATAAATACATAGAAATTCATAAAAAATTCCAAATAAATTTCTATAATTCAATTCAACACCTATATTTATCATAAAACACAATTTCATAATTTATTTAATTAATTTTCGAAAATTAGGAAATAATAATAAAATATTCAAAAATACCCAAAAATCAAAATAATTCTCAAAAGTTCTACAAAAATTCATACATGTAGATTAAGCTAAGGGGAACAACATTTATGAAGGAATTTTCCATGAATCAATCAATTCGAAGTTCAAAAAAAATCAAGAACCATAAAATGGCCGAATTATCGAAACCTAAGCAAATCAAGACCATTTTAAGTGAAACAAAGCTTAGAATCAAACTCACTGAGCTCAAGGAGAAGAAAGAGACTGGCGATGTCAAAAATGGTGGCCGAAAATGCCGTGAAAGACGGTGAGAAAAGTTTCGGCTTCTCCGGCCAAAATGAGCTTCCCGATGCCGGAAATGGGCTCTGCTGGCGATGGAACTGCTAGAGGGAGGAGGTGGCACAGTGGGAGGCGCAATGACAGTAGGTGGCCAACGTGCGCAGTGATGAGAGGGAAAGGGGATGTCGAGAGGAAGAAGGAAAGGTGTCATGACCCAAAACAGGGGCCATGATCGGCACTAGGGAACGAGAATTCTTTCGAATCCGGAACCCGTAACAAGCCTAAAAATAAAATAAACATGCAATAATAATAATAAAACATTTAAATAAAATACTGTGCAGCAGAATAAAATCATAAATATCAAAATAATGATCCACCACGGGATTTAAATCAATTTCTCATCTCATATATAAATAAACTTTTTAATACAAGTTCAGTTCAAATTCTTAAAATACATATCTCATATAGATACAATACACCACATCTCTGAAACAACCATAACTACTGTAGTGTCTAGATCATAAAATAAAACTCAATACTCAGATAAACAGTTTACATAAAGAAGTCGGGGCGAAAGAAATCCGGCGTACAGGCCTACTACTGAGGTCTGAGGAAGATGACTCTCCTGAAAAATGGTCAACTGAGGGGAGTCAGACCTCACTGAGTGAATTACTATAATATATATACATGCATCCTAAATGACAATGCATACAATCAACAGTATCTATCTAATAGGTATATATACAAGCAAATACACACAGATGCAATAAAATTATTTTATATATTTTTACTGAAAATCACTATTTATGAAGGATCAAATAGAACCCTAGGAAATCGCAACCTCAAAATAGTGTTAGACAACACTCTAGCCATACAGGCTCACTTATTCCAAAATATTCACTTATTCCATTTAGACAGTAGACTGGCCCCGAGACACTAAGTCAACCGAGCTCCAGTAGTCTGACTGTCAGTGTGATTGGCCCCGAGACACTTGGTCAACCGAGCTCCAGCAATCACACTTCCAAAGCATATCTCACACATTAAATAATTATATCCAATCAATATCCACAAATAGGTTAGTAATATAGCCTAAATGCTATAAGCGTACCGGTACGTACTCGGTCCTAGTGTTGCCCACTAGGTAGCACATTCTATTGATATCCTTCATTAATAAATATAAAACATTCATTCATAAATAAATGATGCATGAATTGAATAAAATAGCAACATAAACCATATATATACTAGAAATATAACAAAAATAAACCAGGTATATTTCGAGTATATATACGTCAAATAAATCCAATATAATTACAAAATAAGCTACAAATATATTCAAAAACATTTTAAGCATAATTCATTAATAAGACATGCATATAGTTTAAAATATACCAAAATATACCGAATATAAACTAAAAATAAACTTAAATACTAATTGATTTATTTATGCATAATTAATCAAAATAACATACATTTCTAAATCATGCACCCTAAGCACATATATATAAAATAGTAACTCACACTTAGTGCGCTCCTCGAGATAGGTCCGATGGGCCTGGTCTACTAGGCCTCGATCTTGGCGCAACTAAACAAACAAAAATAACAGACATCAGAATAAACCTAACAGAAAATCCTAAAAACTCGATCTAGAATATTGGACACAGAATCAAAATTAGGGTTCAACCGGACATCACATTTTACGAGAATTCTACCAAAAATTCAGCAGAACCTCCCCTGTAAAACGGACATCTCTCTACTCAAAGAGTACAGCTGGCCCTACAAAGAAACACACTTTGAAACACAAGCACAATAACTCATCCATAACCCCTCGGTCGGACTCCAAACTATAGTTTATCGATCGGGGTCCACAATTCATAAAATAATATAAAAATACCAAAAATACCCTTATATCACAGAAATATATTTTATACGTAGAAATTACGTAATTAACCTTAAAACACATTAAAAACCGATAAAACTCATTTTATTTAGAAAAATCGTATATTATATATATAATTGAAAATAATTCACGAAAAATAGTTTTAATTAGTTAAAAATACTAAATAATTTGTATAAATCATTTTTATACCCTAAATAACTATTAAAACCAATTAAATCACATTTTTTAGCCAATTTTGTGTAAAATTATGAAAATGTCCCTATATATATAAATATACTAAAATTACTTCAAAAATTCACCAAAAATAGTATAATTATCCAAAAATTAATTTTCTCAACATATTTATCATTAATATCAATAATTAAACTCAATTCACTAATTAATTTCAATTTAACACATAATTAACCTAATTTTCCAAAATTACCTAAACTAATAAAATTCAAAATAAATACATAGAAATTCATAAAAATTCCAAATAAATTTCTATAATTCATTTCAACACCTATATTTATCATAAAAAACAATTTCATAATTTATTTAATTAATTTTGCGAAAATTAGAAAATAATATTAAAATATTCAAAAATACCCAAAAATCAAAATAATATCCAAAATTTCTACAAAAATTCACACATGTATATTAAGCTACTAGGATCAACATTTGTGAAGGAATTTTTCATGAATCAATCAAATTGAAGTTCAAAAAAATCAAGAACCCTAAAATGGCTAAATTTGAAAAATCGAAACCTAAGCAAATCAAGACTATTTTAAGTGAAACAAAGCTTGGAATCACACTCACCAGAGCTCAAGGAGAAGAAAGAGATGGGCGGTGTCGAAAACGGTGGTCGAAAACATCGTGAACGACGTTAGGTCCCACTTTCGGCTTTCCGGACAAAAATGGGTTCCAGACGCCGGAAACAGCTGCAACAGGCGGCGGGGAAGGCTGGGGAAGGAGGTGGCACGCCGGGAGGCACACTGATGACAAGGAAATGGGATGACAGGCAGCGAAACGGTGATGGGGAACGGTCGGGAGAGAGGAGGAAGAAAAATGGCAGTCTTGTAAATAAACTAAACTTTTATTTTTGTTTTAATATTAAATATATATATGTATATATATATATATATATACTTTATACTATACATTAAAATAATATAAAATTACACACATTAAATATACACCACACACTTATAATTTAATATTTTAATAATTTAATACACCTAAAAATAATTAAATAATATTAAAACAAATTAATAAATAATAAAATATTAGGGTAATTAATCAAACCCTAATTAAATAAATACACATATATACGTTATTTAGTATTTTAAAAAATATATATGAGTTCATGCAATTATGGAAATCTATTTAAAATAATTAATAGTAAATTATTTACGTGAAAATTTCCCCGAAAATACAAGTCCCGGGAAAATTTTACGTAAAGCACTTAAAATAATACACAATAATTAAAATAGGTTTTAAATACATATCAACTCATAAAAATATCATAATATATATACAAAAATTATTAACACTGCATATCCCGATGAAATATTAAAACATTTAAAAACACGGGATATTACAAAAGGGGTGAGGGTAGGTTTTGTAAATTTTACAAATTATATATATATATATATATATATATATATATATATACACACACACACATACACATGCTATTTAAATAATAAATTTATAATATAGTATGACTTAATGGAAAAAAAACCTAATTTAATTAATTATGTAAATATATGTGCATGTATATATATATATATATATATATATATATATATATATATATATATATATATATATATATATATATTCTACTATGACAATTAAAATAATGCATGTACTCATGCAATTTTATAAATCCATTTAAAATAATTAATATTAAATTACTTACGTGTAAATTTCCCTGAAAATAAAAGTTCCGGGAAAATTTTATGTAAATGTCTTAAAATAATATAAAACAATTATAATTAGCTTTAATTAAATAACAAACTCATAAAATATCAATATTATATATAAGAATTATTAACACTGCATATCCCGATGTAGTATTAAAATATTTAAAAACACGAGATATTACATACACTTCAAGAATAAACACTGAATTCACAACCAAAACCTCTCGGTCGGACTCCAAACTACAATTCACCGACCGAGGTCCACAATTCACAAAATAATTACAAAATACCAAAAATGCCCTTTAATAATAAAAATAAATTTTATAAATTCAAATTACGTAATTAACCCTAAAACACATTAAAAACCGATAAAAACTCATTTATTTAGAAAAAATCATTTATTATATATATAATTTGAAAATAATTTACGAAAAATAGTTTTAATTAGTTAAAAATACTAAATAATTTGTAGAAATCATTTTTATACCCTAAATAACTATTAAAACCAATTTAATTACATTTTTAACCAATTTAGTATCAAATTACCAAAATACCCCTATATATATAAATTCACTAAAATAAATCCAAAAATTCACCAAAAATAATATAATTACTCAAAATTAATTTTCTCAACATATATTTCAATAATATCAATAAATATACTTAATTAACCAATTTATTTCAATTAAACACACAATTAACCCTATTTTTCAAAATTACATAAACTTAATAAATTCCAAATAAATATATAAAAATTCAAAAAAATTACAAATAAATTTATATAATTCATTTCAACACCATAAAACACAATTTCATAATTTAATTAATTAATTTTCGAAAATTAGAAAATATTAATAAAATAATCAAAAATACCCAAAAATCAAAATAATTCCCAAAAATTATAAAAAAAATTATAGCACATATATTAAGCTACAATGATCAAATTTTGTGAAGGAATTTTTCATAAATCAATCAAATTGAAGCTCAAAAAAATTCAAAACCTTAAATGGCCAAAATGAAGAAATTGAAACCTAGGAAAATCTAGACCATTTTAAGTGAAACAAAGCTTGGAATCACACTCAACGGAGATCAAGGAGAAGATAGAGACCGGTGGCATTGAGTTTCGTGGCCGGAATCACGTCGATCGGAGCTTGATCGATTTTCAGCTTCTACTTGGTTTTTTTGGCCAAAACACACAGGAATATGGAGCTAGGGGCAGCGGGAATGGCTGGCAAGCGAGGAGGAAGGCTGAGGGGCACAATGACAGCAAGAAACAGAGGTCACATTGGCTAAAAATGGGAGAAAACCGATCGGGAGGAAGAAGATGAAGATAGTGGCATTTTGGTAAATAAAGTAAACTTTTAGTTTTTGATTAAAAATTATGTATATATATATATCCACACTTTATATTATAATAATATATATATTCCCACACACAAATAATTTAATTTATTTAATAATTTATACACTTATAATTAATTAATTAATAATAAAAATTAAGGTAATTAATTAAACCCTAATTAATTTAAATAAATACACATATATACATTTTATTTTAGCACTTACAAATTATGTATGAGTTCATGCAAATTAGTAAAACTAGTCAAAATAATTAGTATTAAATTATTTACGTGACAATTTTCCCGAAAATATAATTCCTAGAAAAATTTTACATAAAGTACTTAAAATAATATAAAATAATTAAAATAAGCTTTAAACAAACAACAAACTCATAAAATATCATAAATATATACAAAAATTATTAACACTGTATATCCCGATGTAGTATAAAAATATTTAAAAACTCAGGATATTACAGTGTGTATTATATTATATATTAAAATAATATAAGTTAGATATATATATATACATATAATATTCATAAGTAATATAAAGTTTATAATAATTACCATTTTGCCATTACCTTCTTCTTCCTCCTCCTGATCGTTTTCTTCCCCGTCCGGCCGCTGCAACTCCTTCCTCTTCCCGTCACTGTGCCCTCCGGTATGCCACCTCCCTTACCAGCCATTTCCAATGTTCAGAGCTGTAATATCTCGTATTTTTAAATATTTTAATACTGTACCGAGATATTCAGTGTTAATAATTTCCATATATATATATTATGATATTTTTACGAGTTGATATGTATTAAAAACCTATTTTAATTATTGTGTATTATTTACAGTGCTTTACGTAAAATTTTCCCGGGACTTGCATTTTCGGGAAAATTTTCACGTAAATAATTTATTATTAATTATTTTAAATATATTTTCGGACTTGCATGAACTCATACATATTTTTAAATTACTAAACACTGTGTATGTGTGCAATATTTATTTAATTAGGGTTTAATATATGTTACCCTAATATTTTATTATTTGTTTATTAATTTATTATTATTTAATTATTTTTATTTATTATTAAATTATTAAAATATTAAATTATATGTGTGGATGTGAAATTTTTCAAATATTTTATTAAAATTTTTATTATTTTTCTTTTTTCTTTTTCTTTTCTTTTCTTTTTTTTTCTTCTTCTTCTTCTTCCTTCCCGCGCGACTATCCTTCCCCTCACCGCTGCTACTCCGATCCCCAGCCATCGGTGTGCCACCAGCAGCTCCACCTTCGTCCTCAGTCATCCCCTGCCACCAGCAGCCTCCTTCCCTGGCGCCGGCAAGCTGTTTTTCTTCTTTTGGCCGAAATTCTTCTCCTTGCCGTCGATCACGATTTCGGCCACCATTTTCAACATCGCCGGTCTCTTTCTTCTCCTTGAGCACCATTGAGTGTGATTCTAGCTTTGGTTTGAGCTTAAATGGTCTAGATTTGCTTAGTTTTGAATTTTCCCATTTCGGCCATATTGGGTTTTTGATTTTTTTTCGAATTTTTCTTGGTTTATTCATGAATAATTCCTTCACAAATGTTTATCCTAGTAGCTTAATCTACATGTGTGAATTTTTGTGGAATTTTTGGAGATTGTTTGGATTTTTGGATATTTTTGAATATTTTAATATTATTTTCTAATTTTGGGAAATTAATTATTTAAATTATGAAATTGTGTTTTATGGTTAAATTAGGTGTTAAAATGAATTATAGGAATTTATTTGGAATTTCTATGTATTTATTTTGAATTATTGAAGTTTATATAAATTTGGAAAATTATAGTAATTATGTTTTTAATTGAATTTAATTGGATAATTGAATTTAATTATTGATATTATTGATAAATATGTTGAGAAAATTAATTTTGAATAATTTTATAATGTTGGTGAATTTTTGAAGTAATTTTAGTATATTTATATATATAAGGGCATTTTGGTAATTTTACACAAAATTGGCTAAAAATGTAATTTAAGTGGTTTTAATAGTTATTTAAAGTATAAAAATGATTTCTACAAATTATTTGGTATTTTTAACTAATTAAAACTATTTTTCGTGAATTATTTTCAATTATATATATAATATACGATTTTACTAATAAAATGAGTTTTATCGGTTTTTATTGTGTTTAAAGGTTAATTATGTAATTTCTATTTATAAAATGAATTTCTGTGATATAAGGGTATTTTTGGTATTTTCATAATTATTCTGTGATTATAGACCCCGGTCGATGGACTGTAGTTTGGAGTCCGACCGTGGGATTTTGATTATGCTCTGTGTAGTTTTTCAAAGTGTATTTCCTTGCAGGGTCGGCTCTACTCTTTTGAGTAGAGAGATTTCCATTTTACAGGGAGGTTCTGCCAAATTTTTGGTAGAATTCTCATAAAAACGTGATATCCGGTCGAACCCTGATATCGATTCTATGTTTAATACTCTAGATCGAATTCTAGGATTTTCTGTTAGGTTTATTCTAATGTCTATCGTTATTGGTTGTTTAGTTGCACTGAGACCGAGGGCTAGTGGACCAGGCCCGTCGGACCCATCTCATGGAGCGCACTAGGGTGAGTTACTATTTTATATATATGTGTTTTAGGATGCATGTTTTAAAAAAGTATGCTTTATTTTAATAAAATATGCATGAATGATCTAAGTATTACTTAGGTTTATTTTTGGTATATTTTCGGTATATTTTGGTATAATTTCAACTATATGCATGTTTTATAACTAAAATATTCTTAAAAATGCTTTTATGTATATTTGGTATATTTTAGTTTATTTTGTAATTATATTGGATTTATTCGACGTATATACACTCGAAATATACCTCGTTTATTTTGGTATATTTCTAGTATATATATGGGTTATATTATTATTTCATTTAAGTTCATGCATCATTTATTTGTGAATGAATGTTTTATATTTATTAATGAAGGATATCGATAGAACGTGCTACCTAATGGGCAGCACTATGACCGAGTACGTACCGGTACGCCTATAGTATTTAGGCTATATTACTAACCTATTTATGGATATTGATTGATTATGATTATTTGATGTGTGAGATGTGATTTGGGTGTGATTGCTGGAGCTCGGTTGACCAAGTGTCCTCGGGGCCAATCACACTGGCAGTCAGACTGCTGGAGCTTGGTTGACTTTGTGTCTCGGGATCAGTCTACTGTCTAAATGGATTAAGTGACATATTTGCATTAAGTGAGCCTGTATGGCTAGAGTGTTGTCTAACACTATTTCCAAGGTTGCGATATCATAGGGTTCTATTTGATCCTTCATAAACTGTGATTTTCAATACAAATATATAAAAATGATTTTTCTGCATCTGTGTGAATTTGCATGTATATATTTACATATTATATATATACTGTTGATTGCATGCATTATTATTTAGTATGCATGTATATATATTATAGTAATTCACTCAGTGAGGTCTGACTCCCCTCTGTTGACCATTTTTCAGCAGAGTCAACATCTTCAGACCTCAGTAGCAGGCCTGTACGCCGAATTTCTTTCGCCCCCGACTTCTTTGTGTAAACTGCTTATTTGAGTCTTATTTTTATAATCTAGACACTGCAGTAGTTGTAAATTAATTATGAGATATTATGTATTTTATTTATGCGAGATGCATTTTAAGAAATTGAACTGGATTGTATTAAAAGATTTATATATATGATATGAGATTTAATTTAAATCCAGTTGATGAAAATACTATTGTGATATTTATGATTTTTATTTCCGCTGTAATTTAATATTGTTATTATTATTATTACAACGTTTATTTTATTTTTAGGCTTGCTACGGGTTTCGGATTCAAAAGAATTCCCGTTCCCTAGCGCCGGTCATGGCCCCTGTTTTGGGTCGTGACAAGAGCCTCCTTCTCTGGCGTGGTTTGGCCGAATTTTCCAAAAGTTACCGAAAGTGCCATTAACGTCGATCAAGCACTTTTCGGCCACTGTTTTGAGCCCCACCAGTCTCTATCTCTTCCTTGAGCTCTGGTGAGTGCATTTCCAAGCTTTGTTTCACTTGAAATGGTTTAGATTTCCCTAGGTTTCAATTTTTTATTTTCGGCCATTTAGGGTTTTCAATTTTTTTGAGCTTTGATTTGAATGATTCATGAAAACTTCCTTCACAAAAATTGATCCTTCTAGCTTAATCTAGCTTTGTAAATTTTTATAGAATTTTTGGGAATTATTTTGATTTTTGTGAATTTTTTATTATTTTATTAATATTTTCTAATTTTTGAAAATTAATTAATTAAATTATGAAATTGTGTTTTATGGTGTTTATAGGTGTTGAAATGAATTTTAGAAATTTATTTTTAATTTTTGTGATTTTTATATAATTATTTTGAATTTATTTAATTTATGTAATTTTGGGAAAATTAGGTTAATTATGTGTTTAATTGAAATTAATTGGTAAATTGAGTATATTTATTGATATTATTGAATTATATGTTGAGAAATTTAATTTTGAGTAATTATACTATTTTTGGTGAATTTTTTATTAATTTTAGGGAATTTACATAACTAGGGGTAATTTGGTAATTTGACACTAAATTGGCTAAAAATATAATTAAATTGGTTTTACTAGTTATTTAAGGTATAAAAATGATTTCTACAATTTATTTAGTATTTTTAACTAATTAAAACTATTTTTCGTAAATTATTTTCAAATTATATATAATATACGATTTTTCTAAATAAATGAGTTTTTATTGATTTTTAGTATGTTTTAAGGTTAATTATGTAATTTGGATTTATAAAATGTATTTTGGTAAATATTTATGAATTTATTGAGAATTACCGATTTTTAATAATATTTTATTTAAAATTAGGGTTTTTATGTATTTATCGGTAAAATAATTATTTTTAGCGTTTAAGTATCGAAATTGCTGTATTTTGAGTATTGAAGGGCATTTTTGGTATTTTTCATGTGTTATGTATTATTTCGTGAAATGTGGACCTCGGTCAGTGAAATTGTAATTTGGAGTCCGACCGAGGGATTATGAACTATGTTTATTCTTGAAGTGTGTTTCTTTATAGGACCGGCTCTACTTTTTGAGTGGAGTGATGTCCGTTTTATAGGGGAGGTTCTGCCGAATTTCTGATAGAATTCTCATAAAATGTGATATCCGGTCGAATTCCTATTCTAATTTTATGTCTAAGATTCTAGATCGAGTCTTTAGAATTCCGATAGATTTATTCTAATGTCGTGTTACCATTTATTTGTTTAGTTGTACCGAGACCGAGGCCTAGTGGACCAGGCCCGTCGGACTCGTCTCGAGGAGTGCAATAACAGTGAGTTGTTATTTTATATATACGTGTTCTAGGATGCATGTTTTTAGAAATGTATGATTTATTTTGGTAAATTATGCATAAATGATTTAATTATTGCTTAGGTTTATTTTTGGTATATGATTGGTATATATATATATTTGTGTGTGTGTGTGAATGTTTGGTTTATAATACATATATATTATTTTAATATTAAATAATGCTTTATACTATAGTTTTAATATATGTATATGTACATATAGTAACCAAAACACAATTATTTCTTCTTCTTCTCCCCTCACGATCATCATGCGCCCTACCCTCATTGTGCCTCTTGGTTTGGTACGCCAGACCGCCCTTTGCCGCCACCAACTATCGCCAACCTCCTCCCCCTTCCTTCCTCTTCCTCTTCGACGTGATTAGGTCGCCGGAAGCTCGTTGGAATGCCCGAAATTTACAACGGCAACGTGTGAAGCTCTTCACCATCGATCGCTTTTTCGGCCACCATTTCATGCACCGCCAGTCTCCATCGACTCCCTGAGCTCTGGTGGTTCCTATTCTAAGCTTTTTTTGGTTGGAAAATGAGTGGTTGTTAAGGTTTAAGCTTGATCTTCATTTTGGTCAACTTGAGTTTTTGATTTTTTTTAGCTTTAATTTGATTGATTCAAGAAAACTCCCTTCACAAACTTTGATCCTTGTAGCTTAGTCTACATGTTGTAATTTTTGTGGAATTTTTGGAATTTATTTTGATTTTTGTGAATTTTTTATTATTTTATTAATATTTTCTAATTTTTGAAAACTAATTAATTAAATTATAAAATTGTGTTTTATGGTGTTTTATAGGTGTTGAAATGCATTTTAGAAATTTATTGGTAATTTTTGTGAATTTTATATTTTTATTTGGAATTTATTAAGTTTATGTAATTTTGAAAAACTAGATTAATTATGTGTTTAATTGAAATTAATTGGTAAATTGAGTATATTTATTGATATTATTGAATTATATTTTGAGAAAATTAATTTTGATTAATTATATTATTTTTGGTGAAGTTTTGATTAATTTTAGTAAATTTATATATATATGGGTATTTTGGTAATTTGACACTAATTGGTTAAAAATATAATTAAATTGGTTTTAATAGTTATTTAGGGTATAAAAATGATTTCTATAAATTATTTAGTATTTTTAACTAATTAAAACTATTTTTCATAAATTATTTTCAAATTATATATATAATATACGATTTTTCTAAATAAATGAGTTTTTATCAGTTTTTAATGTGTTTTAGGGTTAATTACGTAATTTGGATTCATAAAATGTATTTTTTATTATTAAAGGGCATTTTCAGTATTTTGTAATTGTTCTGTGAATTGTAAACCTCGATCGATAATTTGTAGTTTGGAGTTCGACCGAGGGATTGTGGTAGTGAATTCTATGTTTATTTTCAAAGTGTGTTTTCTTTGCAGGACTGGCTCTACTCTTTGAGTAGAGAGATGTCCATTTTACAGGGGAGGTTCAGCCAGATTTTTGGTATAATTCTCGT